>JAFFSR010000100.1:0-600000 GCA_017163975.1 Anastatus disparis
AAATCGCATAATTTATATAACCATTGATTGCAGATTGATGGCTGGGAAACCTGGGAATATCAATCATCACATAAATAAAAGCTCATTGCTCAATAAAATTATGAGGACATAGCAGTATTGATCTCCATTCAATTATGAAATAGAAATAGACCATCTAGCATTTTTAATAATCCCAATATGATAGTGATCAGAATCAAATTCGCATTTATAACAATTGTCATAATTTACTAAAATTTTATGCACTAAAAGTAATAATTTTACCCTAAATAACACTAAAACACTCATTTTAATGAGAAAGCTATTGGGTTTAAATCTGATTGGTACTATGAATATGATACGGAATGGTATGTAAATTTTGGAATAACCACAAAAACTTCTGATAAAGAAAAATTCGGAACAGTCCTTTATTCTGGTAGCTTAAAAAAATAAAACGGGTACAGTCAATATAATATAGCTGTTTAAAGATCAAGAGAAATAAATTAAGTCAAGTATATCTGCTCCAATCAGACACTATTTCATACAGACTATGACGCTAAGATAAATAAGCAACATATGTTTATTCTAAGGATAAAGTTCATTTTAGGATTGCAACATTTTTGCCTTAAATAAAAATTCAGTACAAACCATAATAGCTCTGTTGAAGCATTTTGTGAACAGTCCAATTTAGTTTTGTGCTTGAGTGATCACTATACATGAGCTTCTTGGAAGCGTTAAATTTTAAGCCTCATTCGATAGCGATCCAGCTAATATTTAAAATAAACCTCAACTAAGATCATAGTTTAATGTGATACCTTCCTTTGGATGTTATTTATGTTTTTCAATTCAAGCAAATGCAGTGTGGGTTTATCCCAGATAATTACGAAAAAATAAACTAATGCAAACATATAACAAGAATCAAAATGTCCATTGTCTGCCAGCATGGTATTAGAAGTGGTAATGATTTTTGAAGACATTTTAGTTATATGTCTCTTACAACGATATAAGATACTCTTGTTTCCTATTAAATAATTGCAGCTTATAATTTGAGGTATCGAATGTTTGTTAGCATAAAAATATTTTAGATGCTGAAGAAAAAACGTCCTTGTAAATATTTTAGAGATAGAACTTTCAAAATAATAAGTCAGAAGTTTCATAAATAATTAAAATATTTTCATTTAATATCTGAGCTGCTACATAATTTATGTATTACAGTTTATTCAGTTTTCATAATAACAGTCACAACTAGAAATCGCATAATTTGTAGAACCATTGATTGCAGATTAATGGCTGGGAAACCTGAAAATATCAATCAACACATGAATACAAGCTAACTGCTGAATGGAATTATGAAGACATAGCAGTATTGACCTTTATTCAATTATAAAATAGAAATAGATCATTTAGCATTTTTAATAATCCCAATATGATAGTGATCAGAATCAAAATTCGGATTTATAACTATTGACATTTATTAAAACATTGTGGTCTACATCATCAATGCAATATATTTTATCTAGACTGTCGTAATTCAATAAAATGTTATGCACTAAAAGTATCAATTCTATTCTAAATAACCCTAAAATACTCATTTTAAGGATAAAGCTGTTGGGTTTGAATATAATTGATACTATGAATATGATACGGAATGGTATGTAAATGTTCAAATAACCACGAAAACTTCTGATAAAGAAAATTAGGAGCAATCCTTTATCCTAGTAGCTTGGAAAAATATAACAAGTTCAGTCAATGAGATATAACTGTTTGAAGATCAGGAGAAATTAGTTATGTCAAGTGTATCTGCTCTAATCAGACACTATTTTATACAGACTATGACGCTAAGATAAATAAGCAATATTTATGTTCGTCTTGAGCATAAAGTTTATATTACGATAGCCAAATTTTTGCCTCGAATAAAAAGTTAATTTATACCCTCATAGATATTTTTGAGCCTTAACACGACATTCCAGTTTAGTCTCATGCTTTACTGTTCACTATGTATGAGCTTCTTAGAAGCGAGGAATTTGAAGCCTCATCTAATAGTGGACCAGCTAATATTCGAAATAAACCTCAACTAAGATCATAGTTTTATGTTATACCTTCCTTCAGATGTTATTCATGTTTCTCAATTCAAGCAAATGCAGTTTGGGTTTATCCCAGATGATTACGATAAACTAAACCAATGCGAACATATAACAAAAATTAAAATGTCCATTGCGTACCAGCATGGTATCAGAAGTGGTAATGATTTTTGAAGACATTCTAGTTATATGTCTCTTACAACGACGTAAGATACTCTTGTTTACTATTAAATAAATGCAGCATATAATTTAAGGTATGGAATGTTTGTTAGCATGGAAATATTTGGATGCTGAAGAGAAAACGTCCTTGCTAATATTTTACAGATAGAACTTTCAAAATAATAAGCTCGAAGTGTCATGAATAATCAAAATATCTTTATTTTATATCTGTGCCACTATATAATGATTGTATTACAAATGACCCGTTGTTCAGCATAACAAACAAAACTAGAAATCGCATAATTTATATAACCATTAATTGCAGATTGATGGCTGGGAAACCTGAGAATATCAATCATCACATAAATAAAAGCTAATTGCTAAATAAAATTATGAGGACATAGCAGTATTGATCTTCATTCAATTATGAAATAGAAATAGACCATCTAGCATTTTTAATAATCCCAATATGATAGTGATCAGAATCAAATTCGCATTTATAACAATTGTCATAATTTACTAAAATGTTATGCACTAAAAGTATTAATTCTATCCTAAATAAGACTAAAACACTCATTTTAATAAGAAAGCTATTGGGTTTAAATCTAATTAGTACTATGAATATGATACGGAATGGTATGTAAATTTTGGAATAACCACGAAAACTTCTGATAAAGAAAAATTTGGAACAGTCCTTTATTCTAGTAACTTAAAAAAATAAAACGGGTACAGTCAATATAATATGGCTGTTTAAAGATCAAAAGAAATAAATTAAGTCAAGTATATCTGCTCCAATCAGACACTATTTCATACAGACTATGACGCTAAGATAAATAAGCAACAAATGTTTATTATAAGGATAAAGTTCATTTTAGGATTGCAACATTTTTGCCTTAAATAAAAATTCAGTACAAACCATAATAGCTCTGTTGAAGCATTTTGTGAACAGTCCAATTTAGTTTTGTGCTTGAGTGATCACTATACATGAGCTTCTTGGAAGCGTTAAATTTTAAGCCTCATTCGATAGCGATCCAGCTAATATTTAAAATAAACCTCAACTAAGATCATAGTTTAATGTGATACCTTCCTTTGAATGTTATTTATGTTTTTCAATTCAAGCAAATACAGTGTGGGTTTATCCCAGATAATTACGAAAAAATAAACTAATGCAAACATATAACAAGAATCAAAATGTCCATTGTCTGCCAGCATGGTATTAGAAGTGGTAATGATTTTTGAAGACATTTTAGTTATATGTCTCTTACAACGATATAAGATACTCTTGTTTCCTATTAAATAATTGCAGCTTATAATTTGAGGTATCGAATGTTTGTTAGCATAAAAATATTTTAGATGCTGAAGAAAAAACGTCCTTGTAAATATTTTAGAGATAGAACTTTCAAAATAATAAGTCAGAAGTTTCATAAATAATTAAAATATTTTCATTTAATATCTGAGCTGCTACATAATTTATGTATTACAGTTTATTCAGTTTTCATAATAACAGTCACAACTAGAAATCGCATAATTTGTAGAACCATTGATTGCAGATTAATGGCTGGGAAACCTGAAAATATCAATCAACACATGAATACAAGCTAACTGCTGAATGGAATTATGAGGACATAGCAGTATTGACCTTTATTCAATTATAAAATAGAAATAGATCATTTAGCATTTTTAATAATCCCAATATGATAGTGATCAGAATCAAAATTCGGATTTATAACTATTGACATTTATTAAAACATTGTGGTCTACATCATCAATGCAATATATTTTATCTAGACTGTCGTAATTCAATAAAATGTTATGCACTAAAAGTATCAATTCTATTCTAAATAACCCTAAAATACTCATTTTAAGGATAAAGCTGTTGGGTTTGAATATAATTGATACTATGAATATGATACGGAATGGTATGTAAATGTTCAAATAACCACGAAAACTTCTGATAAAGAAAATTAGGAGCAATCCTTTATCCTAGTAGCTTGGAAAAATATAACAAGTTCAGTCAATGAGATATAACTGTTTGAAGATCAGGAGAAATTAGTTATGTCAAGTGTATCTGCTCTAATCAGACACTATTTTATACAGACTATGACGCTAAGATAAACAAGCAATATTTATGTTTGTCCTGAGCATAAAGTTTATATTACGATAGCCAAATTTTTTCCTCGAATAAAAAGTTAATTTATACCCTCATAGATATTTTTGAGCCTTAACACGACATTCCAGTTTAGTCTCATGCTTTACTGTTCACTATGCATGAGCTTCTTAGAAGCGAGGAATTTGAAGCCTCATCTAATAGTGGACCAGCTAATATTCGAAATAAACCTCAACTAAGATCATAGTTTTATGTTATACCTTCCTTCAGATGTTATTCATGTTTCTCAATTCAAGCAAATGCAGTTTGGGTTTATCCCAGATGATTACGATAAACTAAACCAATGCGAACATATAACAAAAATTAAAATGTCCATTGCGTACCAGCATGGTATCAGAAGTGGTAATGATTTTTGAAGACATTCTAGTTATATGTCTCTTACAACGACATAAGATACTCTTGTTTACTATTAAATAAATGCAGCATATAATTTAAGGTATGGAATGTTTGTTAGCATGGAAATATTTGGATGCTGAAGAGAAACGTCCTTGCTAATATTTTACAGATAGAACTTTCAAAATAATAAGCTCGAAGTGTCATGAATAATCAAAATATCTTTATTTTATATCTGTGCCACTATATAATGATTGTATTACAAATGACCCGTTGTTCAGCATAACAAACAAAACTAGAAATCGCATAATTTATATAACCATTAATTGCAGATTGATGGCTGGGAAACCTGAGAATATCAATCATCACATAAATAAAAGCTAATTGCTAAATAAAATTATGAGGACATAGCAGTATTGATCTTCATTCAATTATGAAATAGAAATAGACCATCTAGCATTTTTAATAATCCCAATATGATAGTGATCAGAATCAAATTCGCATTTATAACAATTGTCATAATTTACTAAAATGTTATGCACTAAAAGTATTAATTCTATCCTAAATAACACTAAAACACTCATTTTAATAAGAAAGCTATTGGGTTTAAATCTAATTAGTACTATGAATATGATACGGAATGGTATGTAAATTTTGGAATAACCACGAAAACTTCTGATAAAGAAAAATTTGGAACAGTCCTTTATTCTAGTAACTTAAAAAAATAAAACGGGTACAGTCAATATAATATGGCTGTTTAAAGATCAAAAGAAATAAATTAAGTCAAGTATATCTGCTCCAATCAGACACTATTTCATACAGACTATGACGCTAAGATAAATAAGCAACAAATGTTTATTATAAGGATAAAGTTCATATTAGGATTGCAACATTTTTGCCTTAAATAAAAATTCAATACAAACCATAATAGCTCTGTTGAAGCATTTTGAGAACAGTCCAATTTAGTTTCGTGATTTAGTGATCACTATACATGAGCTTCTTGGAGGCGTTAAATTTTAAGCCTCATTCGATAGCGATCCAGCTAATATTTAAAATAAACCTCAACTAAGATCATAGTTTTATGTGATACCTTCCTTTGGATGTTATTTATGTTTTTGAATTCAAGCAAATGCAGTGTGGGTTTATCCCAGATAATTACGATAAACTAAACCAATGCGAACATATAACAATAATTAAAATGTCCATTGTGTACCAGCATGGTATCAGAAGTGGTAATGATTTTTGAAGACATTCTAGTTATATGTCTCTTACAACGACATAAGATACTCTTGTTTACTATTAAATAAATGCAGCATATAATTCAAGGTATGGAACGTTTGTTAGCATGGAAATATTTCAGATACTGAAGAGAAAATGTCCTTGTTAATATTTTACAGATAGAACTTTCAAAATAATAAGCCCGAAGTGTCATGAATAATTAAAATATCTTTATTTTATATCTGTGCCACTATATAATGATTGTATTACAGTTCATTCGTTTTTCGTAATAACAACCACAACTAGAAATCGCATAATTTGTAGAACCATTGATTGCAGATTAATGGCTGGGAAACCTGAGAATATCAATCAACACATGAATAAAAGCTAACTGCTGAATGGAATTACGAGGACATAGCAGTATTGACCTTTATTCAATTATGAAATAGAAAAAGATCATTTAGCATTTTTAATTATCCCAATATGATAGTGATCAGAATCAAAATTCGGATTTATAACTATTCACATTTATTAAAACATAGTGGTCTACATCATCAATGCAATATATTTTATCCAGACTGTCATAATTCAATAAAATGTTATGCAGGAGCGTCAGTGGCGTAACCGGCTAAGGCGCACGCCTTATACGGTCTCTACACTTTCGCTCCAAGCGGTCGGGGGTTCGATTCCCGGTGAAAACCTGAAATTATTTTCAGGCTTTTTTTCATCGGAAAAAGAATCTCTGAGTGCGATAAGTCAATGTTCCTGGCGTGGGTTCTCTCCTGGGGGAGTTTTCCCTGCGTCACAGGCCTGATAAGCCTGGGTAAATGCGGGAACTGACCGTAGAAATCTGCTCACCGACTGCTCTGGAACGCGGCAGTCTAAGATTTCTCGGGGATGTGGGCTATTAGGTAGCTTAGGATAAAGATATGTAGGACATAAGAAAATAGGAAAAAATGAAAAATAGGAAATGTGTGCTAGGAAACACCCTCACACAAAGGTGGTAAGGGTGCGGGTGCTAGGCCAAGTAAGGCTGCGCCCGGGTCAATAGGGCAAAAAAAAAAAAAAAAAAAAAAAAAAAAAAAAAATGTTATGCACTAAAAGTATTAATTTTATCCTAAATAACACTAAAACACTCATTTTAATGAGAAAGCTATTGGGTTTAAATCTAACTAGTACTATGGATATGATACAGAATGGTATGTAAATTTTGGAATAACCACGAAAACTTCTGATAAAAAAAATTAGGAGCAATCCTTAATCCTAGTAGCTTGGAAAAATATAACAAGTACAGTCGATGAGATATAACTGTTTGAAGATTAGGAGAAATTAGTTATGTCAAGTGTATCTGCTCTAATCAGACACTATTTTATACAGACTATGACGCTAAGATAAATAAGCAATATTTATGTTTGTTCTGAGCATAAAGTTTATATTACGATAGCTAAATTTTTGCCTGGAATAAAAAGTTAATTTATACCCTCATAGATAGTTTTAAGCGTTATGAAGACATTCCAGGTTAGTCTAATGCTTTACTGTTCACTATGCATGAGCTTCTTAGAAGCGAGGAATTTTAAGCCTCATTCGATAGCGAACCAGCTAATATTTGAAATAAACCTCAACTAAGATCAAAGTTTTATGTTATACCTTCCTTCAGATGTTATTTCTGTTTTTGATTTCAAGCAAAAGCAGTGTGGGTTTATCCCAGATGATTCCGAAAAAATAAACCAATGCAAACATATAACAAAAATTAAAATGTCCATTGTGTACCAGCATGGTATTAGAAATGGTAATGATTTTTGAAGACATTTTAGTTATATGTCTCTTACAACGATATAAGATACTTTTGTATCCTATTAAATAATTGCAGCTCATAATTTAAGCTATCGAATGTTTGTTAGGATGAAAATATTTTAGATGCTAAAGAGAAAACGACCTTGTTAATATTTTACAGATAGAACTTTCAAATAATAAGTCAGAAGTTTCACAAATAATTAAAAAATTTTCATTTATTATCTAAGCTACTACATAATTTATGTATTACAGTTCATTTAGTTTTCATAATAACAACCACAACTAGAAATCGCTTTATTGGTCAGACTATCTATTGCATATTGACGGTTCGGAAAGCTGAGAATATCGATTCATACATAAATAGAAGCTAATTGGTAAATAAAATTATGAGGACATAGTAGTATTGACCTTCATTCTATTATAAAATAGAAAAAGACCATCTATAATTTTTAATAATACTAATAAGATATGATCAGAATCAAAATTCGGATTCATAACTATTGACATTTATTAAAACATTATGGTCTTCATCACCAATGCAATATAATTCATCTGGACTGTCGTAACTCAATAAAATGTTATGCACTAAAAAGTATTAATTCTATTCCAAATAACACTGAAACACCCATTTTAATAAGAAAGCTGCTAGGTTTCAATCTAATTAGTGCTATGTATATGATACGGATTGGTATGTGAATGTCCGAAAAACCACGAAAACTTCTGATGAAAGAAAATTAGGAGCAATCCTTTATCCTAGTAGCTTGGAAAAAAATAACAAGTACAGTCGATGAGATATAACTGTATGAAGATCAGGAGAGATTGGTTATGTCAAGTGCATCTGCTCTAATCAGACACTATTTTATACAGACTATGACGCTAAGATAAATAAGCAATATTCATGTTTGTCCTGAGCATAAAGTTTATATTACGATAGCCAGATTTTTGCCTCGAATAAAAAGTTAATTCATACCCTCATAGATATTTTTAAGCCTTATGACGACATTCCAGTTTAGTCTCATGCTTTACTGTTCACTATGCATGAGCTTCTTAGAAGCGAGGAATTTGAAGCCTCATCTAATAGTGGACTAGCTAATATTCAGAATAAACCTCAACTAAGATCATAGTTTGATGTTATACCTTCCTTCAGATATTATTTCTGTTTTTAAATTCAAGCAAATGCAGTGTGGGTTTATACTAGATAATTACGAAAAAATAAACTAATGCAAACATATAACAAAAATCAAGATGTCCATTGTCTGCCAGCATGGTATTAGAAGTGGTAATGATTTTTTAAGACATTCTAGTTATATGTCTCTTACAATGATATAAGATACTCTCGTTTACTATTAAATAAATGCAGCATATAATTTAAGGTATGGAATGTTTGTTAGCATGGAAATATTTGGATGCTGAAGAGAAAACGTCCTTGCTAATATTTTACAGATAGAACTTTCAAAATAATAAGCCCGAAGTGTCATGAATAATCAAAATATCTTTATTTTATATCTGTGCCACTATATAATGATTGTATTACAAATGACCCGTTGTTCATCATAACAAACAAAACTAGAAATCGCATAATTTATATAACCATTGATTGCAGATTGATGGCTAGGAAACCTGAGAATATAAATCATCACATAAATAAAAGCTAATTGCTAAATAAAATTATGAGGACATAGCAGTATTGATCTCCATTCAATTATGAAATAGAAATAGACCATCTAGCATTTTTAATAATCCTAATATGATAGTGATCAGAATCAAATTCGCATTTATAACAATTGTCATAATTTACTAAAATTTTATGCTCTAAAAGTATTAATTTTATCCTAAATAACACTAAAACACTCATTTTAATGAGAAAGCTATTGGGTTTAAATCTAATTAGTACTATGAATATGATACAGAATGGTATGTAAATTTTGGAATAACCACGAAAACTTCTGATAAAAAAAATTAGGAGCAATCCTTAATCCTAGTAGCTTGGAAAAATATAACAAGTACAGTCGATGAGATATAACTGTTTGAAGATTAGGAGAAATTAGTTATGTCAAGTGTATCTGCTCTAATCGGACACTAATTTATACAGACTATGACGCTAAGATAAATAAGCAATATTTATGTTTGTTCTGAGCATTAAGTTTATATTACGATAGCTAAATTTTTGCCTGAAATAAAAAGTTAATTTATACCCTCATAGATATTTTTAAGCGTTATGAAGACATTCCAGGTTAGTCTAATGCTTTACTGTTCACTATGCATGAGCTTCTTAGAAGCGAGGAATTTTAAGCCTCATTCGATAGCGAACCAGCTAATATTTGAAATAAACCTCAACTAAGATCATAGTTTTATGTTATACCTTCCTTCAGATGTTATTTCTGTTTTTGATTTCAAGCAAAAGCAGTGTGGGTTTATCCCAGATGATTCCGAAAAAATAAACCAATGCGAACATATAACAAAAATTAAAATGTCCATTGTGTACCAGCATGGTATTAGAAATGGTAATGATTTTGGAAGACATTTTAGTTATATGTCTCTTACAACGATATAAGATACTTTTGTATCCTATTAAATAATTGCAGCTCATAATTTAAGATATCGAATGTTTGTTAGGATGAAAATATTTTAGATGCTAAAGAGAAAACGACCTTGTTAATATTTTACAGATAGAACTTTCAAATAATAAGTCAGAAGTTTCATAAATAATTAAAAAATTTTCATTTATTATCTAAGCTACTACATAATTTATGTATTACAGTTCATTCAGTTTTCATAATAACAGCCACAACTAGAAATCGCTTTATTGGTCAGACTATCTATTGCATATTGACGGTTCGGAAAGCTGAGAATATCGATTCATACATAAATAGAAGCTAATTGGTAAATAAAATTATGAGGACATAGTAGTATTGACCTTCATTCTATTATAAAATAGAAAAAGACCATCTATAATTTTTAATAATACTAATAAGATATGATCAGAATCAAAATTCGGATTCATAACTATTGACATTTATTAAAACATTATGGTCTTCATCACCAATGCAATATAATTCATCTGGGCTGTCGTAACTCAATAAAATGTTATGCACTAAAAAGTATTAATTCTATTCCAAATAAAACTGAAACACCCATTTTAATAAGAAAGCTGCTAGGTTTCAATCTAATTAGTGCTATGTATATGATACGGATTGGTATGTGAATGTCCGAAAAACCACGAAAACTTCTGATGAAAGAAAATTAGGAGCAATCCTTTATCCTAGTAGCTTGAAAAAAAATAACAAGTACAGTCGATGAGATATAACTGTATGAAGATCAGGAGAAATTGGTTATGTCAAGTGCATCTGCTCTAATCAGACACTATTTTATACAGACTATGACGCTAAGATAAATAAGCAATATTCATGTTTGTCCTGAGCATAAAGTTTATATTACGATAGCCAGATTTTTGCCTTGAATAAAAAGTTAATTTATACCCTCATAGATATTTTTAAGCCTTATGACGACATTCCAGTTTAGTCTCATGCTTTACTGTTCACTATGCATGAGCTTCTTAGAAGCGAGGAATTTGAAGCCTCATCTAATAGTGGACTAGCTAATATTCAAAATAAACCTCAACTAAGATCATAGTTTTATGTTATACCTTCCTTCAGATGTTATTTATGTTTTTCAATTCAAGCAAATGCAGTTTGGGTTTATCCCAGATGATTACGATAAACTAAACCAATGCAAATATATAACAAAAATTAAAATGTCCATTGCGTACCAGCATGGTATCAGAAGTGGTAATGATTTTTGAAGACATTCTAGTTATATGTCTCTTACAACGACATAAGATACTCTTGTTTACTATTAAATAAATGCAGCATATAATTTAAGGTATGGAATGTTTGTTAGCATGGAAATATTTCAGATGCTGAAGAGAAAACGTCCTTGTTAATATTTTACAGATAGAACTTTCAAAATAATAAGCCCGAAGTGTCATGAATAATTAAAATATCTTTATTTTATATCTGTGCCACTATATAATGATTGTATTACAAATGATCCGTTGTTCATAATAACAAACAAAACTAGAAATCGCATAATTTATATAACCATTAATTGCAGATTGATGGCTGGGAAACCTGTGATTATCAATCATCACATAAATAGAAGCTAATTGCTAAATAAAATAATGAGGACATAGCAGTATTGACCTGCATTCAATTATGAAATAGAAATAGACCATCTAGCATTTTTAATAATCCCAATATGATAGTGATCAGAATCAAAATTCGCATATATAACAATTGACATTTATTAAAACATAGTGGTCTACATCATCAATGCAATATATTTTATCCAGAATGTCATAATTCAATAAAATTTTATGCACTAAAAGTATTAATTCTATCCTAAATAACACTTAAACACTCATTTTAATAAGAAAGCTATTGGGTTTAAATCTAATTAGTACTATGAATATGATACGAAATGGTATGTAAATTTTGGAATAACCACGAAAACTTCTGATAAAGAAAAATTCGGAACAGTCCTTTATTCTGGTAGCTTAAAAAAATAAAACGAGTACAGTTGATATAATATAGCTGTTAAAAGATCAGGAGAAATAAATTAAGTCAAGTATATCTGCCCCAATAAGACACTATTTCATACAGACTATGACGCTAAGATAAATAAGCAATATATGTTTATTCTGAGTTTAAATTTTATATTAGGATTGCCACATTTTCGCCCCGAATAAAAATTTAGCACGAACCATTATATCTATGTTGGAACATTTTGACAACAGTCCAATTTAGTTTCATGCTTTGAGGAGATGATGACAGATGACTTCAAAAAATAAAGCAATGTGAACATATAACAAAAATTAAAATGTCCATTGTGTGCCAGCAAAGGTATCTATAGTGGTAATGATTTTTGAAGACATTTTAGTTATATGTTTCTTACAACGACATAATATTCTCTTGTTTATTATCAAATAAATGCAGCCTACAATGTTTAGTATCGAATGATAGTGAGCATAAAAATATTTCAGGTGCAAAAAGAAAAACGTCATTGTTAATATTTTACTGATAGAACTTCTACAATAATAAGCCAGAAATGTTATGTATAATTAAAATATTTTTATTCATTATCCAAACCACTACATAATTAATGTATTACAGTTCAATTGTTTTTTATAATAACAGCCACAACTAGAAATCGCATTATTTGTCGACTCATCAATTGCAGATTGGTGGTTGGGAAAGCTGAGAATATCAATCAACACATAAATAGAAGCTAATTGGTAAATAAGATTCTGAGGACATGTCAGAATTAACCTTTATTCGATTATAAAATAAAATTAGGCAATTTAGCACTTTTAATAATCACAATATCATAGTGATGAGAATCGAAATTGGGATTTATAACTATAGACATTTATTTAAACATTATGGTCCACATCAGCAATGCAAGATATATTATCTATACTATCATAGTTCAATAAACTGTTATGCACTAGGAAGTTTTAGTTCTATTTCAAATAACACTAAAACGCTTATTTAAATGAGAAAGCCGCTAGGTTTCAATCTAATTAGTACAATGTATATGACACGGATTGGTATGTAAATGTTTGAATAACCACAAAAACTTCTGATAGAGAAAAATTCGGAACAGTCCTTTATTCTGGTAGCTTGAAAAAATAAAACATTTTTTAAAGCATCTGTTGAAGCATTTTGACAACAGTCCAATTTAGTTTCATGCTTTAGTGATCACTATACATGAGCTTCTAGAAAGCGTTAAATTTCAAGCCTAATTTGATAGGGGACTAGCTCATATTTAAAATAAACCTCAACTAACATCATAGTTTTATGTTATACCTTTATTCAGATGTTATTTATGTTTTTCAATTCAAGCAAATGCAGTGTAGGTTTATCCCAGATAATTACGAAAAAATAAACCAATGCGAACATATAACAAAAATTAAAATGTCCATTGTGTACCAGCATGGTATTAGTAATGGTAATGATTTTTGAAGACATTTTATTTATATGTCTCTTACAACGATATAAGATACTTTTGTATCCTATTAAATAATTGCAGCTTATGATTTGAGGTATCGAATGTTTGTTAGCATAAAAATATTTTCGATGCTGAAGACGTCCATGTAAATATTTTAGAGATAGAACTTTCAAAATAATAAGCCAGAAGTGTCATGAATAATTAAAAAATCTTCTTTTAATATCTTAGCCATTATATAATGATTGTATTACAGTTCATTCGTTTTTCGTAATAACAACCACAACTAGAAATCGCATAATTTGTAGAACCATTGATTGCAGATTAATGGCTGGGAAACCTGAGAATATCAATCATCACATAAATAGAAGCTAATTGTTAAATAAAATTATGAGAACATAGCAGTATTGACCTTCATTCAATTATGAAATAGAAATAGACCATCTAGCATTTTCAATAATCCCAATATGATAGTGATCAGAATCAAAATTCGCATTTATAACAATTGACATTTATTAAAACATAGTGGTCTACATCATCAATGCAATATATTTTATCCAGACTGTCATAATTCAATAAAATTTTATGCACTAAAAGTATTAATTCTATCCTAAATAACACTAAAACGATCATTTTAATGAGAAAGCTATTGGGTTTAAATCTAATTGGTACTATGAATATGATACAGAATGGTATGTGAATGTTCGAATAACCACGAAAACTTCTGATAAAGAAAAATTCGGAACAGTCCTTTATTCTGGTAGCTTGAAAAAATAAAACGAGGACAGTCGATATAATATAGCTGTTAAAAGATCAGGAGAAATAAATTAAGTCAAGTATATCTGCCCCAATCAGACACTATTTCATACAGACTATGAAGCTAAGATAAATAAGCAATATATGTTTATTCTGAGGATAAAGTTTATATTAGAATCGTCTCATTTTTGCTTTGAATAAAACGTCAATACGAACAATTATAAATATGTTGAAGCATTTTGACAACAGTCCAATTTAGTTTCATGCTTTAGTGTTTACTATGAATGAGCTTCTTAAAAGCGTGGAATTTTGAGTCACATCTGATAGCGGAGAAGCTAATATTTAAAATAAACGTCAACTAAGATCATAGTTTGATGTTATACCTTCCTTCAGTATTTATTTATGTTTTTCATTTTAGGCAAAAGCGGTGCGAGTTTATTCCAGATAACTTTAAAAAATAAAAAAAATTTGAACATATAACAAAAATTAAAATGTCCATTGTGTACGAGCGAGGTATCAGTAGTGGTAATGATTTTTGTGACATTTTATTAATATGTCTCTTACAACGACATAAGATTCTCTTGTTTATTATTAAATAAATGCAGCCTACAATTTTGGGTATTGAATGATAGTGAGCATAACAATATTTTATATGCAAAAGAAAAAACGTCATTATTAATATTTTACTGATATAACTTTAAAAATAATAAGCCAGAAGTTTTATGAATGATTAAAATATTTTCATTTATTATCTGAGCTACTACATAATTTATGTATTACAGTTCATTCGGATTTATAGTAATAGCCACAACTAGAATTCGCATTATTTGACGAACCATCTATTGCATATTGACGGTTCGAAAAGCTGAGAATATTATTCAATACATAAATAGAAGCTAATTGGTAAAGAAATTATGAGGACATAGTAGTATTGACCTTCATTCTATTATAAAATAGAAAAAGACCATCAATAATTTTAATAATACCAATAAGATATGATCAGAATCAAAATTCGGATTCATAACTATTGACATTTATTAAAACATTATGGTCTTTATCACCAATGCAATATAATTCATCTGGACTGTCGTAACTCAATAAAATGTTATGCACTAGAAAGTATTAATTCTGTTCTAAATAACACTGAAACACCTATTTTAATGAGAAAGCTGCTAGGTTTTAATCTAATTAGTACTATGAATATGATACGGATTGGTATGTGAATGTCCGAAAACCACAAAAACTTCTGATGAAAGAAATTTAGGAGCAATCCTTTATCCTAGTAGCTTGGAAAAATATAACAAGTACAGCCGATGAGATATAACTGTTTGAAGATCAGGAGAAATTAGTTATGTCAAGTTTATCTGCTCTAATCAGACACTATTTTATACAGACTATGACGCTAAGATAAATAAGCAATATTTATGTTTGTCCTGAGCATCAAGTTTATATCACGATAGCCAGATTTTTGCCTCGAATAAAAAGTTAATTCATACCCTCAGGTATTTTTAAGCCTTATGACGACATTCGAGGCTAGTCTCATGCTTTACTGTTCACTATGCATGAGCTTCTTAGGAGCGTGAAATTTGAAGCCTCATCTAATAGTGGACTAGCTAATATTTAAAATAAACCTCAACTAAGATCATTATTTTATGTTATACCTTCCTTCAGATGTTATTTATGTTTTTCAATTCAAGCAAATGCAGTGTGGGTTTATCCCAGATAATTACGATAAAATAAACCAATGCGAACATATAACATAAATTAAAATGTCCATTGTGTACCAACATGGTATAAGAAGTGGTAATGATTTTTGAAGACATTCTAGTTATATGTCTCTTACAACGACATAAGATACTCTTGTTTACTATTGAATAAATGCAGCATATAATTTAAGTTATCGAATGTTTGTTAGCATGGAAATATTTTAGATGCTGAAGAGAAAACGTCCTTGTTAATATTTTACAGATAGAACTTTCAAAATAATAAGCCCGAAGTGTCATGAATAATTAAAATATTTTTATTTTATATCTGTGCCACTATATAATGATTGTATTTCAAATGATCTGTTGTTTATAATAACAAACAAAACTAGAAATCGGATAATTTATATAACCATTAATTGCAGATTGATGGCTGGGAAACCTGAGAATATCAATCATCACATAAGTAGAAGCTAATTGTTAAATAAAATTATGAGAACATAGCAGTATTGACCTTCATTCAATTATGAAATAGAAATAGACCATCTAGCATTTTCAATAATCCCAATATGATAGTGATCAGAATCAAAATTCGCATTTATAACAATTGACATTTATTAAAACATAGTGGTCTACATCATCAATGCAATATATTTTATCCAGACTGTCATAATTCAATAAAATTTTATGCACTAAAAGTATTAATTCTATCCTAAATAACACTAAAACGATCATTTTAATGAGAAAGCTATTGGGTTTAAATCTAATTAGTACTATGAATATGATACAGAATGGTATGTAAATTTTGGAATAACGGCGAAAACTTCTGATAAAAAAAATTCGGAACAGTCCTTTATTCTGGTAGCTTAAAAAAATAAAACGGGTACAGTCAATATAATATAGCTGTTCAAAGATCAGGAGAAATTAGTTATGTCAAGTTTATCTGCTCTAATCAGACACTATTTTATACAGACTATGACGCTAAGATAAATAAGCAATATTTATGTTTGTCCTGAGCATAAAGTTTATATTACGATAGCCAGATTTTTCCTCGAATAAAATGTTAATTCATACCCTCAGATATTTTTAAGCTTTATGACGACATTCGAGGTTAGTCTCATGCTTTACTGTTCACTATGCATGAGCTTCTTAGGAGCGTGAAATTTGAAGCCTCATCTAATAGTGGACTAGCTAATATTTAAAATAAACCTCAACTAAGATCATTATTTTATGTTATACCTTCCTTCAGATGTTATTTATGTTTTTCAATTCAAGCAAATGCAGTGTGGGTTTATCCCAGATAATTACGATAGAATTAACCAATGCGAACATATAACAAAAATTAAAATGTCCATTGTGTACCAACATGGTATAAGAAGTGGTAATGATTTTTGAAGACATTCTAGTTATATGTCTCTTACAACGACATAAGATACTCTTGTTTACTATTAAATAAATGCAGCATATAATTTAAGTTATCGAATGTTTGTTAGCATGGAAATATTTTAGATGCTGAAGAGAAAACGTCCTTGTTAATATTTTACAGATAGAACTTTCAAAATAATAAGCCCGAAGTGTCATGAATAATTAAAATATTTTTATTTTATATCTGTGCCACTATATAATGATTGTATTTCAAATGATCTGTTGTTTATAATAACAAACAAAACTAGAAATCGGATAATTTAAATAACCATTAATTGCAGATTGATGGCTGGGAAACCTGAGAATATCAATCATCACATAAGTAGAAGCTAATTGTTAAATAAAATTATGAGAACATAGCAGTATTGACCTTCATTCAATTATGAAATAGAAATAGACCATCTAGCATTTTCAATAATCCCAATATGATAGTGATCATAATAAAAATTCGCATTTATAACAATTGACATTTATTAAAACATAGTGGTCTACATCATCAATGCAATATATTTTATCCAGACTGTCATAATTCAATAAAATATTATGCACTAAAAGTATTCATTCTATCCTAAATAACACTAAAACACTCATTTTAATGAGAAAGCTATTGGGTTTAAATCTAATTAGTACTATGAATATGATACAGAATGGTATGTAAATTTTGGAATAACGGCGAAAACTTCTGATAAAGAAAAATTCGGAACAGTCCTTCATTCTGGTAGCTTAAAAAAATAAATCGGGTACAGTCAATATAATATAGCTGTTTAAAGATCAGGAGAAATTAGTTATGTCAAGTTTATCTGCTCTAATCAGACACTATTTTATACAGACTATGACGCTAAGATAAATAAGCAATATTTATGTTTGTCCTGAGCATAAAGTTTATATTGCGATAGCCAGATTTTTGCCTCGAATAAAAAGTTAATTTATACCCTCATAGATATTTTTAAGCCTTATGACGACATTCCAGTTTAGTCTCATGCTTTACTGTTCACTATGCATGAGCTTCTTAGAAGCGAGGAATTCGAAGTGTCATCTAATAGTGGACTAGCTAATATTCAAAATAAACCTCAACTAAGATCATTATTTTATGTTATACCTTCCTTCAGATGTTATTTATGTTTTGCAATTCAAGCAAATGCAGTGTGTGTTTATCCCAGATAATTACGATAAAATAAACCAATGCGAACATATAACAAAAATTAAAATGTCCATTGTGTACTAGCATGGTATTAGAATTGGTAATGATTTTTGAAGACATTTTAGTTATATGTCTCTTACAACGATATAAGATACTTTTGTATCCTATTAAATAATTGCAGCTTATAATTTGAGGTGTCGAATGTTTGTTAGCATAAAAATATTTTAGATGCTAGAGAGAAAACGTCCTTGTTACTATTTTAGAGATAGAACTTTCAAAATAATAAGTCAGAAGTTTCATAAATAATTAAAAAATTTTCATTTATTATCTGAGTTGCTACATAATTTATGTATTACAGTTCATTTAGTTTTCATAATAACAGCCACAACTAGAAATCGCATTATTTGTCGGACCATCTATTGCATATTGACGGTTCGGAAAGCTGAGAATATCAATTAATACATAAATAGAAGCTAATTGGTAAATGAAATTATGAGGGCATAGCAGTATTGACCGTCGTTCTATCATAAAATAGAAAAATATCATCTATAATTTTTAATAATCTAAATATGATATGATCAGAATTAAAATTTGGATTCATAACTATTGACATTTATTAAAACATTATGGTCTTCATCACCAATGCAATATAATTTATCTGGACTGTCGTAACTCAATAAAATGTTATGCACTAGAAAGTACTAATTCTATTCCAAATAACACTAAAACACCCATTTTAATAAGAAAGCTGCTAGGATTCAATCTAATTAGTACTATGAATGTGATACGGATTGGTATGTGAATGTCCGAAAACCACGAAAACTTCTGATGAAAGAAAATTAGGAGCAATCCTTTATCCTAGTAGCTTGAAAAAATAGAACAAGTACAGTCGATGAGATATAGCTGTTTGAAGATCAGGCGAAATTAGTTATGTCAAGTGTATCTGCTCTAATCAGACACTATTTTATACAGACTATGACGCTAAGATAAATAAGCAATATTTATGTTTGTCCTGAGCATAAAGTTTATATTGCGATAGCCAGATTTTTGCCTCGAATAAAAAGTTAATTTATACCCTCATAGATATTTTTAAGCCTTATGACGACATTCCAGTTTAGTCTCATGCTTTACTGTTCACTATGCATGAGCTTCTTAGAAGCGAGGAATTCGAAGTGTCATCTAATAGTGGACTAGCTAATATTCAAAATAAACCTCAACTAAGATCATTATTTTATGTTATACCTTCCTTCAGATGTTATTTATGTTTTGCAATTCAAGCAAATGCAGTGTGTGTTTATCCCAGATAATTACGATAAAATAAACCAATGCGAACATATAACAAAAATTAAAATGTCCATTGTGTACCAGCATGGTATCAGAAGTGGTAATGATTTTTGAAGACATTCTAGTTATATGTCTCTTTCAACGACATAAGATACTCTTGTTTCGACGAATTTAATCAGGCTAACCATTTTAAAATAACTAACTTATTTTTAAATTAATTTTTATCACCATCATCACTATACTTTAAAAATGAGGTGTTTAACAATTTTGGAGGGAAAATCGCTTTAGCTATAAGCTTTATGAACTCGGGTTCCATATAACTTAGGTTGGAATTCGAACTATGAATTGGTTGGAATTCGAACTATGGAATTCATAGATTCAACTAAGGGTGCAGACAGATCAGTAGAATAGAGACTGCCGAATAGAAGATGCGTAACAGAAACAACCAATCAGCGCTTAGGCTCGAATTCATAGACGTGACTTAAGTATTGAGTATAACTTAAAGTATTATCTGTCTTTTTCTTATTATGAGAGAGACAAAGACAGATGATACTTCATTTTATACTCAATGCTTAAGTCACGTCTATGAATTCGAGCCTTAGAATGGAAAGTATGAAATAGAATTGATTGGCTGTTTCTATTATGCATCCTCTGTTCGGCAGTCTCTATTCTACTCATCTGTCTATACCTGAGTATCGATGTTACTTAAGTAACGTTTATAAATTTAAACAAATCTTTTCAACGTTACTCAAGCAACATCGATATTCAAGTAAAACCGTTGCTTGAGTTAGGTTTATAAATTCCAACCATAAATATCATAATACATAATACATAATTAATAATGAGCTATATATAAGTGATTCACTAGCACGTGTTCATTTCTCGAAAAAATTATAATTCGTACTTACCTTTTTGATCTTAATTAAATATGAGTTTTGGATGCTGGAATAATTTTGGATTAGATTTGGGTTCGTATTCATAAACTTAACTCAAGTAACAATTGTTGTTCAAACCTCATTCTCTCTTCGTCTCTCTCATAAAAAGAAAAAAAAATAGTCGATACAACCGTTACTCGAGTTAAATTTATAATTAAAAACCTCATTCAGCAGTTACGCTTGTTCTTTAATAATGTTACATGTTACTCAATATACGCTTTAAAATTTTGTTGTCTGATATCTACTGAATTCATGATCTATGATTGAATGAAATTAGTTACGGAAATGATTTATTTTTCTGCCGTAGATTATAAATTTGGTAAAAGTCAAACAATAAAATTTTAAAACGTGTACCGAGTAACGTGTAACCTGTAACATCATTGAAGATCTACTTCCAAAACTTAAAAGAGATTTGACATCTCCTGGTGGAAAATGTTCTGATCGTAGGATAATTCTACATCGACGAAACATTATCTGCACCAAAGTACACCTAGTTTCATTGCCGACAATTAAAAAAGATTTGTCTTTTTCTCATAAAGGATGTCCAGGTTTCGGTGTGACCTCATATCGACGAAACATCATCTGTGGAAAGTGTATTTAGTATTGTTGCCAATAATTAAAAGAGATTTACATCTCTTACTCGAGAATGTCCAGGTCCGGGGGTTATTCTATAAGTGTCTCACAAGCGACACGACCTGTATTGACCTATCAGAGAGCTTTTTTAGGTCTATTTCGTTTGTGAGCCAATTACCGAATACGGCCTCAGGGTGACCATATATAGACGGAATATAATCTGCAGCAAAGTGCACCTAGTGATTTTGCCGACACTCGCAAGAAATGTTTCATTCTCTTGCGGAGGATGTCCAAGTTATAAGAAAAACCCATTTTGACAAGGCATCATCTGTCGGAAAATGAATTTAGATTTGGATTTATAAACGTCACTCAAGTTATGATTGTGTCCTCTGTCTTTTTTCTTGTCTCAAAAAGGATAGACAGGATCAGGTTTGAGTAACGATCATTACTTGAGTTAAGTCTATGAATTTAAGCCCCAGTGTTATTACCAGCAACGCCACATGTAGTTCGGTTATAAACTATGAGAGTTTTTCTGAAACCAATCCTAGGCTCGAGTTCATGGACGCGACTGTATAACTAAAGTATCATTTATTTTTTTTGTATTATGATAGAGAGGAAGACAGATAATATTTTAGGTTATACTCGATTCTTAAGTCACGTCTATGAATTCGAGCCCTAGTGAATACTCTATTCTCACTTTTTAACTTCACAATAATAGAATTATACATATACATTTTCCGGTAATTACTTGAAATTGCATATACATTTTCCGGTAATTACTTGAAATTGCATATACATTTTCCGGTAATTACTTGAAATTGCATATACATTTTCCGGTAATTACTTGAAATTGCAATTATGATTTCCGGGCATCCCAGAAAATCAATATACATTTTCTGGGCATCCCAAAAAATCAATATATATTTTCTGGGATGCCCGGAATATAAACCTATATATCTATGTTTTCTGGTAAGTCCCGGAAAGTCGACGACATCCCAGAAAGTCCACAGTTTTCTCTCTAAAAGTCCCAGAAAATATATTTGTTTATATATATATATATATATATATAATCCTGTGTGTGTGCGTGCGCATTGGCATGAAATGTCGCATATATATAAACCTGTATGTACGTGCGTTGAAATTGACATAAAAAATCCCATGTATATTAACGTGTGCGTGCATGCATGCGAATTGACATGAAATGTCCCATATACATGAACCTGTGTGTGCGTGCGTTATAATTGACATGAAAAATTCCATGTTAATTAAAGCCTGTGTGCATGCATGCGATTCGACATCAAATGTCTCATATATATAAACTTTTGTCTGCTTGTGTTTCAATTGACACGAAAAATCCCATGAATATTAACGTGTGCGTGCATGCATGCGAAACGACATGGAACGTCCCATATATATATATATATATATATAAACCGGGTGCGTTCTAATTGACGTGGAATGTCCCACGTATGTATGTATATATGTGTGTTAATATTTTATATATATATATATATATATATATATATATATATATATATTAACTTGTCTGCATGTGTGCGTGTGGGTCGATTCGAAATGTTGCATATATATGAGCCCAGGTGCGTATGTATGTGCGCGTCCACATATGTTTTTCTATATACATATATATGATAAAAATTCCTTAGTACGTTTAATTAAAAAGGAATTGTGGAATTTTTAATTAAAGCCGTCGAATTCACAAATCATAATCATAACTGACGCTCTTTCAATTCACGATTACATTTTGATTTCTTAATTTAAATTTATATAATTAAGGATTCGTTTTGATTTTGGAATTAAAGCCCTTTCAATTTACGATTACATTTCGATTTCTTAATTGAAATTTATTTAATTAAGGATTCCTTTTGATTCTGGAATTAAAGCCCTTTCAATTTACGATTACATTTTGATTTCTTGATCGAAATTTATTTAATTAAGGATTCCTTTTGATTTTGTAATTAAAGCCCTTTCAATTCACGATTACATTTTGATTTTTTAATTGAAATTTATTTAATTCAGAATTTCTTGTGATTTTTTAATTAATGTCTTTTTAATTCACGATTAGATTTTGATTTGTTAATTAAAATATTTTTAATTATTAATTTAAAAGGAATTGTTAATTAAATAAAACTTTAATTACGAATTCAAAAAGGATTTGTGAATTAAAATGTATTCAAAGCTCAAAATGATTTAAACATTTGCAACCCTGTAGTCTACGAGCACGCAATTCTAGAGTTTTATTAGAGCAATATTAATTCCAGCTAACGAGGAAGTTGAAATTAAAGTAGTTGAAAAATAGCTCTCAACATAAAATAATTTAGTATCATTAACATTCAATTTTTTTTTTGTATTTTGATATAATATTTAATTGAATAAAAATAAAAATTTTTTTTACTTGCATAATAAGTAAAGTTTCAAATTAAAAATTTTTTGTTTTGACACATAGTGTAAAATTTTTGTTTTATTTTTCTCTCTCATCAACGATTGTTAGTTCATAGCGCGGCAATCGACCGGCGCTGTGTGTGTTCTGGAGAAAATTCAGAATTTTCTCGAAGACTGAATTAAAATTGATTCCTACACTACACTTTGGATACACAAGTATAATAAATAAATTGTCCCTACACAGTTAGGTGTGCATTTCTAACAAAAGTTTAAGAACGCAGATTTTTGGATTTAGTTATATATGTTAATACTTTGTATTTTGAATTAACTAATATTGCAAAATTTTGTTTGGTAATATATTGTATTTCTAATT
Source organism: Anastatus disparis (assembly GCA_017163975.1). Taxonomy (NCBI): domain Eukaryota; kingdom Metazoa; phylum Arthropoda; class Insecta; order Hymenoptera; family Eupelmidae; genus Anastatus; species Anastatus disparis. The sequence continues at coordinate 24,325 of JAFFSR010000100.1, forward strand.
TGATAAATCAATTGTTATTACTGGAAATTCTAGTACAAATCCAAGGATCAAAACAATTAATTTTTAATATATATACATATTTAATAAATTTCAACTGTCACGTATGTACATGGTTCTATTATAACCATATACAAACGATCAATAATATTATTTTCTTTATAAAATAAACGTACAAACACACACACACAGAGTGAGAGTTAGTAGAACAGAGAAAAATATATAGAAGATATCTCAAGAAAGAAAATAGGAATATTTATACAAGATGGCAACACAACAGAAAACTGTCAACAAAAATTATGAAGCCGCCACTGAAAAAGTCTATAAGTGGGCAACATGCTTATCTAGGGATGACGTAACCGATTTCCTCCAAATGACAAAGTTAAAGCAGGTATGAGTATCTTTCGAGCAGTCACATTGATTAGCGTGATGGCTGCTAGGTAATTATACAGTGGCGGACTTCGAGCAATCAAACCCTGGAGAACACGAAATGGTGACGCAACAACGCCGCCTTTCGGTTAGGAAAAAGTTCATCGAAAAAACCATCTTTGAAAAAACAGGATATACCATCTATGATGATAACGTGGATCAAAACGAAGAACACCCACTCACCATATTGGCGAAGGATTCAAATGTGGCGCCAAATTTAAACACTACTTTGGCAAATATTGTTTAAAACAGAGCACATAACGTTCAGGTGCAAGATAACGGGCAAAATGCTCAGCAAAGTACGCCTAAAAATAGTACAGAAGCAGAAAAATTTCCAAGAATACCAAGGGAGTTATTGAACCATCTGGAAGCGCTGAATAGACAAGTGGCCACGCTAACACAAAAAATGGCATATTTCAGGCAAAAGCCTAACGAACCAGCGTATCCTACATCGTCAAGTACTAGGCTATACGACCAGCAAATCAGCAGAATGCAAGACGCAATGCACACGTTGGATTTCAAGATACATTCAGCATCATTAATAGTCGCAGCAGCAGCCCCATAAGATTATAATACAGTGCCAACAAGTGCTGCGGGAGCAGGCACAGTCGCGGGGGAGGGGATTCCTCACATGGCAAACAGTGCGACGGATAACATTAATCTGACCAGGCAGAGCGATTGACCAGCAAATGCAAATAAAACTACAGACGTAGGTCACATAAAGTGCCGCTGGAATGTTATATTCTCAGGCGGACGAGGGCAGAGACCTCTTTCTAACGAGAGCAGAAGAGTGTCGAGCGCTGGCTAAACTTAGCGAGAGCGACTTGTCTACAATCTATAGTCTTAAAGCAAGTGCCTTTGTCAAATATGAACTAATAGCTCGATCTATTACATCGAAACCTATTACCAGAAATTCAAAGAATGGTAAGGAGAGATGAAATAATAGATATCGAATCATTATTGGAAAAGGCTGCAGAAGCTGAACTGACGCTTGAGGCAGAGAGAGTCTACATACCACTGCCTCCGCCTGAACAGTCATTATTACCTGATGTGGCTTACCGATCAACAAGCAAGGCTAGAGACATTGAGCCACAAGTAGCAGCCGTGTCTGATAAGCAAGTGTCTGCTGAGCAGCTAAATTTAGAAAAAGTGTTAACTCAATCAGCAAAAGAGATGTGTTAGCTCAAAGAGGCTTTTGTAAAGCGGCAAAGTTCTAACGTGGACAATGCACAAAGATCTCCACTGCCTCACTTGCCTCGAGGAAATTATCCTAAGCAACGACAAAATTTGAAGAGACCACCTCGAAAACCTAATTAAGGGTACGGTAACTCCAAATAACAAGGTCAAAATCAAAAAGAAAATCAGACAGAAAACTCAAATAGTGAGAAAAGCTAACGGAGGAAATCAAAGAGCTACAAAAAACCGATACCCCAACCTCCTTTGTTATCGCTGTGGGCTACCTGGATACACACAATGGTCCTGCCCACAATGTGCGGAAAAAGGTAAGAGAGAGAGAGAGAAAGAGAGAGACACGCCGCGACAAATACATAGAGTAAGATTTTGTCGCTTGTCAACAGCTTTGCTAGCTGACACAATCGGAGTTCGCTGTATAACATTTAGTAAATTTCTTATAGTTTTCAGCGACTCCGCATATAGTAAAATTTATAGACTTAGCTAAAAGTCATATTCAATTGATAACTAATTCTTTTTTGTAATGTGAGCAAAATAACTGTTACATCATACTAAATTAAAGAAACTAAAAAACGAAAAAATCCTATATTCGTTTTAAATTTGATTCAAAATCGATTAAAATTTGATTCTGTAACTTTATAACAGTTAGTAAGCATTATAAATGGTATTCTGGGGGTTTTCGAGGTCGCTGATCATGAATTTGATGTCAGATTTTTCAAAAGACTACTCCCAGGAGACGTTAACAAGTAACATATGTGATAAATTTAATGATTTTATAGAAAATCTTTGTTTTAAATACCATTTTGACGGTTTTCTGTGACGTGGTATATGGAAACAAGATTAACTTGGAATGTTGTGTGTAAATTGGACTCGTAATTGATCATCAGTGACACTGGTAAGCCCTGGTGAGGTAATTTTAGTTAATTTTAAGATATTATCGTATTAAATTGATTTTCATTTACGTACACGTTTTTCATAGAATCATCGATGTCAAGGGTTTTTAGCACGTTTTTCTCCCCTTTCTTAAGTTGTATCTTTTTTTATCATCCAGCAGAAATCCGCCAACATATTTTTGTACCTCACCTTCCTTCAAATCTGCGTTCAAATTCATTTAAGTTTTAAAGAAACCTTTCACCTAGCTCTTCACTAAAGTCACCGTTATTTTCAGGGAATTGATCAATATGAGAATCAAGATAATGAAGTTCTAAGTTCATTAGGCAGCCTAATTTCTGGAAATCACATACCATTCTCTCAACAATATTTATGTAATCTGCATCGTTTGTGTTACCCAAAAATTTTGTTAACACCTCTTTAAAACTTGACCATGATGCTTTCTTCACATCATTCATACTTTTGTCAAAGTTTTCATCTCTAAATAAAGTACAGATTTCAGGACCGTCAAAAATGCCTACGTTCAATTTAGCATCTGATTTCTGATGAAATACTTTTTCGAAATATTCAGAAAATTCGCCATTTTTGTCCAATGCTTTGGCAAATTTTTTCATTAACCCAAGCTTTATATGCAGAGGAGGCATCAAAATTTCGGATGGATCCACGAGAGGTTCTTTAAGAATATTCTGTTTTCCGGGTTCAAATCACTCTCTTGGTGGCCAAATTTTTTTTTTTGTAGTGATTCGTTCTATCTTTACTATCGAACATATACAAATAACATGGATACTTAGTGAATCCAGATTTATGTCCTAGTATCACAGATGGAATTTTTAAGTTCCCACATATTTTTCATTTGTGGTCCTTGTATTTTATTTTTGTCAAGAGCAATTCAAGATTAGAATACTCTTTTTCCAGTACAGTTGAATGTGCTAATGGAACGGGAGCATACGTGTTTGTAATGTGAAGAAAAACAACTTTAAGGCTGTGCTTTGATGAATCAAAGAATAGCCGCCAATTTTCAGGTTTGTAAACGTTTGGTTTGAATTCATCCATAAGTCCTTTTACATTGGTGCAGTATACTAGATTTGAATCTTCCTCGAAGTATTTACGAAAGCTTGATTGCATATGCTTATTTTAGTACCTTTTGTCAACATGTTTCTTCGCCTTCAAGTCTGAAGTTAGTAATTCTGATTGTTCTTTAGATAAATCAATCTTTCTTATTAAATCGTTGAGACTTTTTTGACCATATTTTTCAATAGTCCGCTCTTTGAAAATATCTTTAAAATTAGACTTATAAAAAGTGTTTTCTTTATTTGTTCGGTTTTAGCAGCGATTTGAGGATGGTCAAATTTTTTAAAATTTCTTGTGGAAATTTGGTTGCCATAAATGGAGATAAATATTTAAGAATATGAAAAAATCATAAAATATACTAGACATTATAACAAAAAAATTAAAATTGGTGAATTAAAATTGGTTAACAGGGAGTCGAGATATAAATTCTTAAAAAAAGGGGCAAAAATGGACAATTTTTTGACATGAAAGGGATCATAGCTCTTGCCCGAAGGCTATTAGAGGGCTGAATATTTCAACGTAACGTTGTTTTGTAAGGCACAAGAACATACTATAATTTGGTGAAAATCACAGGATCCCACCCAACGAAATTTTGCGTAAAGTATTGGTATATATTAATATTAAATTAATTCATTCTCATTGTTAGTGATATACGATTAAACTTATGTCAGTTTTGGATGTATTAATATACCATATTTTTTTAAGTTGTACAAGTCAAAATCCCCATAAAATATATTTATCACTTCTACGTTCATCTATAACAATCTTCAAAATTATTTTCACTTTAATTACAATAAATATATCGCTGATTCCATTTCAAATCGAACAGTCAGTATAAACTCAAGTCACCAATTACTGCGCTAATGGAGTATGTTATTCTACCCTAAAAATAAGGGTATACGTATTTTTTTATTTTGCTGAAATATCAAAATTGCATCAGATATGCACTTTTGAAAATTGCATACAAAAACTAAATGTTAAAACTGAAAATGTTGAGAATAACTTTAGAGAGCTATCGTTTTACCAATTTCCAATGAATTTTGATAAACCTTTTTTTATTTTATTTCGTTTTGAGCCCTCTTCAACTCCGTGCAAGAAATTTAAAAAAAAACTAAAAAATGACTGAGATATATGCATTTTACCAAAAAATGCACTTTTTATGCACATGCATTTTTCTCGAAAAGGCCATTTTTTTTTGCTGAAATTTTTTTTGCTGATAGAGGACCAAAATACCTATCTAATAGTACTTGTTTGATCCCGGGTTTTTTGGTTTGGAGCGGGAAAAAAATTCACAAATTTTGTTGGTGAAAAATGCTTGTATATACGTTCGGAAATCATAAGCAGTCGACATTTAAATATTATCCTTCGTTTAGCATTATCCAGGAACAACGACGTGGACGTAGAAGGATTCTGTTCCCTTCGGGGTGCTTTTTTAGAGTGAGTTCCCCTTGCCTCTCACTGTTGGGATGCGTCAAAAAAATAATTATAGATAATTATTTTTTTTTATTTTTGCGCTTATCATTTTTAGTTTTAAATGTAGTCTCACGACGCTTGGCTTTTTTTTCTTGTTTTTCACTTCATTTAGTGCATGTATAGCTGTCCTGCCAATAAATATATGTGATTTTAATTCCCCAAGTTTTTTTAACCACATATGACTTTTTTGAATTCCATTATATTTAGAAACCCCACTCTATTCAATATTTTGCTTTTTTCTAAATCTTTCAATCTCATTTATTGGTAGTAAAATGATTTTTATTGCATTGGTGTAACTTTGAACCCAATTTATAAAATCGTCAGCATTTTGTATCGATTCTTCATGAACTCTTTTCAAGTTATGTGAAGTAGCATAATGCTTTAGAAGCCCACCTATTCCATCAACGGCTCCTTTCCCATGACCAGTCGCAGAAAATAACCATTTCATTTCATAAAACCAATGTTGGAATTCATGTAGTTGAAAACGATTTTTAAATTGGCTTGGAGCTCCATCTGATATGATAGTGACTTTAGTAACTAAATAATTCTTTTTCATAAGATCGATAATTTTATTTATTGCTAGCAGTGCATATGCAGTATCATGCTTTTTGTCGTCACTAACTATCGCAAAACTTTGTGTTATCTCTCCTTGGTAACAGACTACAGTAAAAATAGAAATTTGGTTATTTACCCAATGATTTCCTTGAACCGCTTTATTATTCATTACAGACCAATTTTCTGCAAAGTCAACGTGGATGATTAACTTAGTAGGATCAGCTTTACCTTCTTCTTTTTCTTTTTTTATAGCTTCACGTTGAATATTTTTTATGTATATATGAGTACTTGCTTTCAATGCGCAGATTGAAAGTTTTTCTTTAAAAACTGTTAAGCTTATTGTTTGTATAATAAGATTACCATTATCCCAGAAAGCAAACGTAATTTCATCTTCACAATTTTGTTTCAGTTTTAACAATTCTAATGTGATACCCGCACCACCGGGACAATCTTTGCATTCTTGCAAGAAACATGAATCAGATGGTTCAGAACACAACATTGTGTTAGTTATTTCTGAACGAATTGAATCTAATTCGGAATTCTTATCGCCTCTAAAACGAATTAAATTTGTAAGAAACAGTTCAAAATTTTCGCAATGTACACAAAGACAAGCTTCCTTCACAGGGCTAGTTAAGACGAAACTTGGTCTTAGACTATAGAATTTCGATTTTCCTATTTGAAAGTTTGGATTTTCTTTTCTTAATTGACTATATGTTTCTTTTAAGCTTCGAGTAAGAAACCGTTTGACTTTTTTAGTTTTTGTGTTATTAATTTTAACAGTTACGACATCAGATTTATTTGGACTTTGTCTACTACAATTAAAATCATCATTTAAAAAATATTCCATAACGATATTTTTTGTGCTTTCATCAATAGGATGACCAGTATATAAATCTGGCTCCGAATAAACTCCTTTATTTTTCACGAGATTTCTTGATTTATTTATCATATACTCGCTTATATTCGGGAATAGTGAGCAAACTTTTATTTTGCTTAATTTTGAAGGTAGTAGAGTTAGAAGTTTTATTTTCTCCGAAATAGAAGAACATTTTTCTAAAGTCAATTTAAAATTTTCTAAAAATTCATTCCAATAGTTTTCAGTGGAATTTTCGTCCGATTCTATTGATTCAACTGAAATGCCATACGCATCTTCTAATTTACTTCCAACAGTAGCAGAAAAAGCTGAAATTAAGGATTTTTTCTTTTTAGATACGTAATTTCCTCTAAAATTTTCAGGTATTGCAGTTTTTCTTTTTAGGGGTGAGATGCATTCAGGTAAAACTGAATTAATACTCTCGTTTAATTCCTCTATTCGTTCGGGTGTCTTCGGAATAAAATCATCATCTCTTCCGCTAAAAAGTTCAGTGATTTCATTTTCAGATATAGACTCAAGATCACTTAAAATCATTTTTGATATGCGTTTATGGCAATTTTTACATACATTAGTAGATGGCAATATATTTAAATCTGGATGAAGCTGTGCCAAATTAATGGCTAAATCTTCCAACGGTCTAAAACGTGAATTACTGCTCATATAAACTACCTTTTTATGCATTTGAAAAAAATCGGGACATGAAATTCTTTTAGAAGAGTAAATTTCGGACATTGTTATTTCACAATTTTGTTGAATTTTTCACAAGCCCGAGAAGCACCTTTCAAAGCAGCCGTAAATATAACTAGCTTCTATATAACAGTTCTAATATGCTGTTCTGGTTACGCGATGTATTTGTCCGCGAGTTAGCCTCCTATTGTTTGTACATCGAAACATACATAATATACATATACACGAATAGAATTCTTTTTTTTCATGTTTAAATATTTATTTTTATATTACAAATTTACACACATATATATATATATATATATATATATCACTATTGATGCTATATACATGCATACAAATGTAAACAAATGATGAGCCAAGCATACGACAGTGTTTGAATGCAGACTGCTTAAGACTTCCGAACGTATATACAAGCATTTTTCACCAACAAAATTTGTGAATTTTTTCCTCGCTCCAAACCAAAAAACCCGGGATTAAACAAGTACTATTAGATAGGTATTTTGGTCCTCTATCAGCAAAAAAAATTTCAGCAAAAAAAAATGGCCTTTTCGAGAAAAATGCATGTGCATAAAAAGTGCATTTTTTGGTAAAATGCATATATCTCAGTCATTTTTTAGTTTTTTTTTAAATTTCTTGCACGGAGTTGAAGAGGGCTCAAAACGAAATAAAATAAAAAAAGGTTTATCAAAATTCATTGGAAATTGGTAAAACGATAGCTCTCTAAAGTTATTCTCAACATTTTCAGTTTTAACATTTAGTTTTTGTATGCAATTTTCAAAAGTGCATATCTGATGCAATTTTGATATTTCAGCAAAATAAAAAAATACGTATACCCTTATTTTTAGGGTAGAATAACATACTCCATTAGCGCAGTAATTGGTGACTTGAGTGTATACTGACTGTTCGATTTGAAATGGAATCAGCCATATACTAAAAACATGGAAATGCACTTTCTTGAACAATTATAAGATTTTTTTTTGACTGATCATTGATACGATGATTTCATAAATAGACACATAAAGTTAATTTATTTATTTTCAACTTTTATCCAACTTCATAGTAACACAGATTTGATAATTCTGAAATTGAGTAATCAATTCTATAAAAAAAAAGTGAGTTGACTAATTTTAATACAACTTGCGTAGTATCATTTTGCAAATTATTTTAAAATAATTTCAAGTTTAAAACTTAAGAAATTCATCTAAAAATCACATTTTTCATTATTTTTAATTATATTTTTATTTTTCCCAAGGGATCACCAAGGATACCCACTCTGAAATTTTTAGGCCATATTTGTACATATATTACCTGCTTCGATGAATTTTTTGGACGTGGGATCATGGTTCGAAACCTTGAAAAGTGGTATTTCAATGTTTTAAATGACTTTAGCTCGGCGGATAACTACATTAGCACTTATGAATTACTTTTTTCTCAAAATTTAGAATATTTTGAAAAAAAAAGTTTCTCAGTAATATATTCTTAAAACGTAACCCAACTAATAAAAATATGATTTTAGCCTAAGTTTGAAGCTTTGTAGCTCTCAAAATATGTACTACAGAAATCTATAAAAATTCTTAGTGGTCCATAATATGGAAAAGAACCCTTATACCAATTTTTAGCATAAAAAAATTTTTTGTACTTCGATTTGGCAGAGAATGGGTGATATATAACTGTTTATAATCTTTTCGAAACAATTTTGAATTGTTTTATATTACCTAAGGACCTCATTCGATTGATTTTTTATTTAAAGACACGATTAAGACAAGATCAAGGCACAAATATGACATCTTAGGATTATTTTTTTTTTAAATATTTAGGCACATCTTATTATTCATTCAAATACAAAAATTATTATATACACACGCACGCTCGCAAGTGCACAAACGCCGATAAACATATACATATATACATATACAAATATATAGTTCGTAGATTAATAAAGCCAATGTAAGTGCCCTCTGCAATTTATCCAGGCTTCAGACTAGCATGACAACATGGCTGCATTATACTAATTCCGCGATTCATATTTTTCATACATTCTATACATTTATCTATTATTAAAAAAAAAGTGAGAAAAATCTTTTTTTAAATTCAAATTTATTTCTTAATAAAAGATGAAGTTAGAAGATAATAGTTATTCTCCACTTTCTTTTGCAAGCATTCAATAATTGAGTGTGTACCCAATTGGATCTCGAAAACTACTCGATAAATATGCTTCAAATTTTGTATATAATCTATTTTTTTGTCTAAATCGTGCGGAAAATATTTGAAATTGGTTTTCTTAGTATTGTTTTTATTTTAGAGACATTTTAAGAATTAAAAATAATTTTGAATTATATTTTTTTTTAATTTTACGCAAACTACTTGATGAATTCGCTCTAAAATTTGCATGGAATTTATTTGCGATTGCCAAAAAAAGGAAAATTTTGAAAACTAATTTTCTTAGCTTAGTTTTAATTATAGAGCATTTTGAAATTTTTGAAAAAATTTTTTGTATTTACTTAGTAAATTAGATCTCATGAACTGCTCGATGGATTTGCTTCCAGTTTTGAATAAAATTAATTTTTTTGTCTGACTGGGGAGGATGAAGCTATTGAAAATTGGTTTTCTTAGGTTAGTTTTAATTTTAGAGCCATTTAAAAAATTTTTCTTTAATTTGGAGTTCTTATTTTTTTGGTATTTTGCGTAAACTAATTGATGAATTTGCTTAAAAATTTACATGTAAATTATTTGCAATCGCCAAAATAAAAAAAAATTGAAAATTGATTTCCTTAGCATAGTTTTAATTTTAGAGCATTTTAAGGATTGAAAAAAAATTTGATTTTTCATTTTTCTACTAGTTTACGTTAATTACTCGATATATTTGCTCCAAAATTTATATGACCCTTTCAGAACGGAATTTTTATTTCATCATGAAAAGTTCTGATAACCATTTAGCGATGATAAGGGTTCATTTATTCAGCAATTTTTGCGATAAAAAAAATTTTTTTTCTCTTTTTTCTTTTCAAGTTTTCTCAGTTTCTATCAAAGATATAATAGCTTAGACTCTCAGTTTGAGATCGAAAATAGTCCACTTCAATCTAATACACATATTTTTTTTACAAAATTTAAAGCCACTTTTGCATAATTTCAAAAAAACTAAAAAATGTCAATGTATATTGTAATGTACATTGGTTCTAAAACGGATAAAAGTTATTCGATACTGTCAGCAGAAAGCGAGCTTTCAAAAACTAGTTTTCCTAGCGGAGCTTTACAATTACAGAGCATTTTAAAGTTTTTAAAAATAATTTAAAATGCTCTTAAATTAAAATTACGTTAAGGAAATTAGTTTTCAAAAGTTTTTTTTCTTTTTGAAGTTGCAAATAATTTCCATGCAAATTTTAAAGCAATTTCATTGAGTTTTTTACGTTAAATAAAAGAAAGTTAGGAAAATTTTATAAATGTAAATTTTGTAAACATTAATTTTCAGCAATATATCCTGATGTATATTTATATGTTTATGAAAGAAGGTAGTTCCAGGACACTTATTATGTACAAGAGATTGTTTGAGGACATTTCTATCTTCCAAAACATGGCTAGAAGTTGCCATGTTATTTTTACGTCTATATATATGTATTAAGGTTGTTTTCCAATTAAGGGAAGATTATTTCTTTAGTTAAGATTTCGGAATTACGTGGAATTATTCCGTGGGCGACTTTTTTTCGACCAATGAGAGAAGCGAACTTCTCGTTTTACGTAACTTTGTTAAAAAAAAGTACGGAACCATGTTTCTCGCGTAAAAAGTTAAAAGTAGAAAAAACCCAAGACCTGGAACATATACTTTATATGTATTTATATATATATATATATATATATATATACACACATTTCTTAATTTTTTTGCGCTTATTGGGTGCATATTGATATAAATCTGTCGTTCCTCACTTTCCTTGAACAAATTTTAAAAGACGCTTTTAAGTGTTTTAGCGCAATGCTGTCTTATATAGCTCATTTATTTTGAGTAATTTTAATTTATTTTTTAAAATGTGACAAGAATGGTTATGGAAACTATTGCAAATCGAAGGAAAGAAAAATAAAGAAATTAATATAGGACATCAAAAATTAACAGAGAAGACGGGTGGGACGTGTGGTGCGAGGAAACTAAGAATTCAGTATAACGAGAAGTATAGGGGTTTTGCGAATAAGAATCTAATTAAGGTTATCAAGTATGATATACATATGTTATCTACTTATATTTCGTGAACTATTCAATGGATTTGCTTTCAGTTTTGCATACAATTTATTTTTTTATCTGACTTGTTGGGTTCTGTTTAAAATTGTTTTTCTTAGCATAGTTTTAATTTTATAGTTATTTACGAAATTTTTTCAGAATTTGGATTTCTCATTTATTTAGTATTTTACGTAAAATAGTCGATGAATTTGCTTAAAAATTTATAAGTAAATTATTGGCAATCGCTTAAATAAAAAAAAATTTTAAACTGATTTCCTTGCGTGGTTTTAATTTTAGAGCATTTTAAATATTAAAAAATAAAATTTTCATTTTTCATTTTTCTTCTATTTTACGTTAATTACTCGATATATTTGCTTCAAAATTTATATTAAAGTTATTCGCTACTGTTAGGAATTTAATTAAGAGGCAGTCGGGTCTATTCGCCGATACATATAGGGTGGCGCTGCGGTCAGGTGAGAGAAATCTATTAAATATTTTTTATACAGCTATTTAGAATTTTCTGAGACGACCATATACTTTCAATGTTGTCATTTCCTCTAGCCATCTATATGTAGAATAATTATTAATACTTATCTTGTTTGAAAAGTCTAAAATATTGTTATAAGGCGAAAAATGCGATGCAACGTAGGACCGATGTAAACATGCGTGCACCTTCCCTTAGTGCGACAGAGAGAGAGCAATACTAAAGAATGATGTATGCTAATGTTTACGTCGGCTCTACCTTGCGCCGCATTTTTCGCTTTATAACAATATTTTAGACTTTTCAAACAAGATTAATATTAATAATTATTCTACATATATATGGCTAGAGGAAATGACAAGATTAAAGGTATATTATTGTTTCAGTAAATTTTAAATTGCTGTATGAAAAATATTTTATATTTTTCTCTCACCTGACCGCAGCGCCACCAAGCGGCGAATGGTTCCGACCGCCTCTTAAGGTTATCTCGAATAATATACACGGAGAAAAATGTATATACATTATTTAACTATATAGTTAAATTTTACTATATTTTTTACTATTTGGATGATAAACTCTATGAGATTCTCTCTATGCTTTATAACGCATGCTGCCATTTGTAGGCTTCATCTTGTAGTATATGATTAAAGTTTAAACTTACATTAAATAATTTATAATAGAATTTAAATAATAAATAATGTATGGTAATTTAAGAAGTTTCCTTAATTAAATCGATGTTTTTATTTAGTGATTCTGTTGTCAGATGAGAGAAATGCAATTAATGTTCGTTGAGATGCTCATACTAATTTATTTATTTATTTAAACAACAAAAATGTAGCCATGTACTTCATTTATGTTTATGAAGAACATTTTGAAATAGTTCAGGGGATAATAATATATAAAATATTCTTGTAAAGCGAAAAACGTCGACTTGATATATAGCACTTGCAAATGCTATCGATGAGCAAGGCAATAGTGTACTTAAAATACATATCAAGACGGCATTTATCGCTTTAGGACTATGTTTTGTTTACTCTTATTGCTTGACCTAATTCAAAATATTCTTTATAAACCTGGCTATACTAAATGACTATACTATTATTTTTTGAACAAATAAATTAATTAATTTGAGCATTTTAACGATCATTACTCGCATTATTCACACCTAATTATAACGTTACCAAACAAAAACTACGATTTAATTTCAATCAACTTCCTACTAAAAAATCTCAGGTGAGAAATCAGGTGATTTCTCAAGGCGAAATCTCATGTGACAATTTTATTCATTTTTTAGGTATTGCAAATCATTTTTAATCGATTGAGGACTATTTTTCAAAGTGTTAGACTTTGAAAATTTTTTAAAAAATTTGGACTGATTTTCAAAAAAATTTTTAAAGTCTAAAATTTTGAAAAATAGTCCTCAATCGATTAAAAATAATTTGCAATACCTAAAAAACGAATAAAATTGTCACATGAGATTTTGGCATGAGAAAACACCTGATTCCTCAGCTGAGATTTTTTTGTAGGGCTCTTACACCTCGTTTGTAAAATACTCTACGCCCGCTAATATTTGTAATAATCGAATTTGTGTAAGAAAAGTTCTTTACGCCCACTCAATATTCGAAATAATCCAATTCAAGTAAAAAAATTATTTTATGCACGCTCATTATTCAAAATAATCCAATTTGAGGAAAAAAAAGTACTTTATGCCCTGTCAATTTTCAAAATAATCGAATTTGGGGGCGAAAAGTACTTTACGCCCACTAATATTTGAAATAATGGAATTTGCGGGAGAAAAGTACTTTACGCCCGCTTAATATTCGAAATAATCAAATTTTAATTGAGAAAAGTACTTTATTCCCGCTCAACATTCGAAATAATCGAATTTGAGGGAGAAAAGTACTTTACACCCACTCAATATTCGAAATAATTGAATTAACGGGAGAAAATTACTTTGCGCTTTATCAATATTGGAAATAATCGAATTTGATGGAGAAAATTACTTTTCGGTTGCTCAATATTCTTATAATCTTCATATTTTTTTGCACATTTTTTATTTAAAACATTTTCAATTTTTTTAATATGCATGCATAGTTCTAATAATGAATATATTTATGAAAATAGTATCAATCATAATGGCTGCAAAGCTATTATTGTAAGATTCTCGAATTAATAATATAGAATCAATCTTCAATACTTAATCCTCAATCACGTAAACGTGTTTTTGTTGTAATATGATTCTACTGTCCAAAGTAAAAAGAACTTTTAACTGACATTTTTTTTCAAAAATGAGTTATTCATATCATTAGAATCGTAACTAAATTCTACAATTAACTGCGTTTGTAGATTTGAAGAAAAAGTTTTAACTTTTCTATGCCAGTGATGCAAAGAACAGAAAGTCCGACTGAATAAGAAATTTTATTCAAGAAAAAAGCGTTAATTAACACAAATTCAGAAAATGCTTGTAAATACGTCACAATTTAAAATGTCAATTGACGCTCTCATCTTTGGGAAATTCTCCAAAATGTTAACTACTTTACAAAAATAAAGAACCTTATGCTCATAATAATAATATTAACGCTCTTCTACTAAGAATTTACAAGAAGCAAGAACAATTAACGATATTGCTTCCTTATAGAAAAAGCATTGTATCAATAAAAAATTTTTTTTCCTATTGCTTTCTCATAGAGAAAGCATTATATCGGTAAAAAAAATTTTTTGCTATTTTTTCATTAATTTGTACATATTTGAACTCGGTGAGTCGAAAAAAGTGGTTTCCAGAAAATATCTGTATGTGTGTGTGTGTGTGTGTGTGTGTGTGTGTGTGTGGATGTATGAATTCAGTTAGTAAACTGTATCTCGAGAACTACTCGATGGATTTGCTTCTAATTTTGCATGGAATTTAGTTTTGTAACTAACTTGCTGGGAAGCTATTGATAATTTGGTTCTTCCAGCTTAGTTTTCATTTTAAAGTTTTAAAAAAAAAAAAAAAAAATTCGATTTTTGGTTTTTTGGTTTTTTTTTGTTTACTACTCGATGAATTTGCTTCAAAATTTGCATGGAATTTATTTCTGATTGCCCGGATAAAATAAATTTTTAAAAACTGATTTTCTTAGCTCAGTTTTAATTTTAGAGCATTTTGAAATTTTTGAAAAAAATGTTTCTATTTATTAAGCCAATAAAATCTTAAAAGCTACTCGATGGATTTACTTCAAATTTTCCATACAATTCAATTTTTTGATGAACTGGTGCAGAAGCTATTGGGAATTGGTTTTCTTAGCGCAGTTTTTTTTTTAGAATCATTTTAAAAATTTTTTAAAAATTTCGATTTTTCATTTTTATTGTATTTTACATAAACTACTCGAAGAATTTGTTCGAAAATTTGTATGGAACTTTATTTCAACTGCCAAAATTATTAGAAATTTTGTAAACTAATTTTTTTAGCGCACTTTTAATTTTAGAGCATTTTTAAAATTTTAAAAAATTTTTATTTTTAATTTTTTTCTATTTTACGAAAACCATTCGATTGATTTGCTCCAAAATTTGTATGCAATTAATTCGCTACTATCTGAAGAAAACAAGCTTTGGAATACTAATTTTCTCAGCGCAGTTTTAATTTTAGAGCACTTTGAAAATTTTCTAAAAAATTTTTATTTTTCATTTATTTTCTTTTTTGCGTTAACCATACTATAAATTTTCTCCAAAATTTTCATACAATTAATTCGCTATTGTCTGAAAAAAATAGGCTTTTGGAAACTAATTTTCTTAGCGTGGTTACAATTTTAGAGAATTTTAAAGATTTAAAAAAAAATATCGATTCTTCTTTTCTTATTTTTTTTTATTCTACGTAAAGTACTCGATAGATTTGTTCTAAAAATTACAGGGAAATTATTTGCGACTGCCAAAAGAAGGGAAATTTTCAAAAATTGATTTTCATAGCGTAGTTTTAATTTTAGAGCATTTTTAAAATTTTAAAAAAGAAATTTTGAAAAGAAAATGTTATTTATTTAACCAGTTAGA
Organism: Anastatus disparis; assembly: GCA_017163975.1. NCBI lineage: Eukaryota > Metazoa > Arthropoda > Insecta > Hymenoptera > Eupelmidae > Anastatus > Anastatus disparis. The sequence goes on from JAFFSR010000100.1 coordinate 40,207, forward strand.
TCTCGAAAATTACTCTATGGATTTGCTTCAAATTTTGTATACCATCTATGTTTTTGTATAACTAGGCGGGAAGCTATAGAAAATTTGTATTCATAGTGTATTTTTTTTATTATAGAGCCATTTTAAGAATTTGAAAAAAATTTCGATTTTTAATTTTTTTTTTTGTATTTTACTTAAGTTAATTGATGAGTTTGCTTTGAGATTTCCATGGGAATAATTTGCATCTGCCAAAAGAAGGATAACTTTTATAAACCGATCTTAATACCGATTCGATAACCAATCTATCGTAGTTTTCTTCTTTCTAAAAAGAAAACTACGATAGCGTAGTTTTCTTTTTAGAAAATTTTAAAAATTTTCTTAAAAAATTTTCATATTTCAGTATTTTTCCATTTTACGTAAAGTACTTGATAGAATTACTCTAAAATTTGTATACAAGTTATTTGCTACTGTCTTTATAAACCAAGTTTTAAATAAATAATTTTATTAGCGTAGCTTTTTGATCACTTCTTTTGTTTTCTGAGTTACTCTTGAAAATTTATAATAGTACTACTGAATTTAATTACCGTTACTAAAATTGACTACTTGGATTTAACAAGCTTAGTCGTGATAAAAAGATATCCAAAAGATAACAAAAATAATAAATTCGAACCTATGTATAAGGCTAGCTAAAGTCAACAAAATTAAACACTTTAAAAGCTAACATTTAACCCAAACAAAATGTTGAAAAGGCAATCAATTAGCATATATATTCAAAATTTATAAGGTACAAAATGAATAAATATTAATGATGGACAATTTTTTTATATTAAAATCACATTTAAATAAATATAAAAAAATAATGAAACTCAAAGAGCTCTATGAGAAAGCATTCCGCCAAAGCACTTGACAGCGTTTTTTTTCGTTAATTTGTACATATTTTTACTCAAGCAGTCGAAAAAAGTGTTTTCCAGAAAATGTCTGTGTGTGTGTGTGTGCGCGTGTGCGTGTGCGTGTGTGTGAGTTTAAAAAATAATTTTCTTAGTGTAGCTCTTTGATCGCTTCTTTTTATTTCTGATTTAACGCTTTACTAACTCTTTTCTTACTTTCTCACTTCGTCTCTGTTCTTCTATCTCAGATTGATCCTCATTTTTACCCTATTTTCATCCATCTTTGCCTCTCTCTTCATGTTTTCTAATCATTCTTTCATATTCACTAATTTTTCTTGAATAGAAATTTTATTTTACATTGAAATCACATTTAAAAAAGTGAAATCAAATGACTCTAAGTCAATGAGTTCTATAAGAAAGCCTTGCTCCAAAGTATTTGGCAGCGTTTTTATAAGATGTGTTACAATCCATGCAATTTTTTCTTGGAAACATGATTGAACGTGATCTGGAAATTCATTCATACAGATTAATAAAGCGAGTTTGGACAAATAGGGATTTTTCAAAAATTCAACAACAAAGTGTATTATTGTTGATATTGAAAATAAAAGTAATTTGAGTTTAAATCATTGTTTCATTCTTATAATAACTTTATTTCAAGTTCATTAAAAGAGACAGACAGTAAATGTGCTTATAATAAGAAAGGCTTACGTTTTGCAGCAGATTCTTGATTTCAAAAAAATAAAAATGATACAACAATATAGTGACGATAAAATGGAAATTTTAAAAAGATTATTTAAGTATTTAAGGGAAGACACAAGTAAAACACGAAAAAAATGAGGTTTTTTAGTTTTAACTTTTGATTCGTAGCACCTACAATGTTATCCATGCGTAATGTTATTCAAAATCATCTAAAGAATCTATGAAAAAAATTTCAGCTCGAAATATTAAAAACTGTGTAACTAGTTCCATTTTAACGACTGCTCGATTCAGTGATAAGTGAGGAAGCGTTGTTCTCAGGAAATTGATCAATATGTGAATCAAGGAAATGGAGCTTCAAGTTCATTAGGCAGCCCAGTTTTTCAAAGTTGCGTACCATTTTTTTACGATAGTTTTGTAATTTAAATCTTTAGTGCTACCCAAAAATTTTGTTGATACATCTTTAAGACTAGACCATGCTGCTTTCTCATCATCTTTCATAGTTCTTTCAAAGTTTTCATCTCTAAATAGAGTACGAATTCCAGGTCCATCAAAAATACCTGCGCTTAGTCTACCATCTGTTTCGTGGTAAAATATTTAGCTCAAATATTCGTAGCATTCCCCATCTTGGTCTAATGCCTTGACAAATTGTTTCATTAAACCAAGCTTTATGTGAAAAGGTGGTATCAAAATTTTAGACGAATTCACAAGTGGCTCTTTTACAATATTTTGTTTTCCAGGTTCAAATGACTCTCTTAGTGGCCAAATTTTTTTTTTGTAGTGGTTTTCCCTATCTCTACTATCAAACATACGCAAATAACAAGGATATTTTGTAAATCCAGATTGTTGTCCTAGTATCATAGATAAAATTTTCAAGTCTCCACATATTAGCCATTTATGTTCCTCGTATTTCATTTTTGACAAAACTAATTCAATGTTTGAATACTCTTCTTTAAGCACAATTGAATGCGCTAATAGCATAGGAGCGTACTCATTTGTGTTATGAAGAAGGACTGCTTTAAGGCTCCGCTCAGACGAATCAATAAGCAGGCTCCAATCCTCAGGTTTGTATATACCTGGTTTTAATTCGTCAATAAGTCCTTTTACGTCAATGCAGTAAACTAGCCCTGAATCTTCTATAAAATATTTTCGAAAGGTTTTCTTTCGGTCACGATATTTACTTACTTTAGTTCCCTTTGTCAGCATATTTCGCTTTTTAAAGTCTGAAACCATCAATTCAGATTGCTCTTTAGATCGACCAGCCTTTTTAAATAAATCATTCAGATTCTTTTGATCATATTTTTTCACAGATTTCTCCACACCTTTAGGTGCATAATCTTCATCATCTTCTGAAGAGAGATTTTCTTCACTTTCGTCGGATCCGCTCAGATCTTCGGATGATGTGTTATCGCTTGGTTCAGTTTCTTTCACAATAATCTGATTTGTCGAATGATCGTCCACATGCAGAGAATCTAAACCTGCTGTAAAACTATCTCGTGATTCTTCATTTTCTAAACCTTCTACAAGGATATTTTCTGGAAACTCAACAGTCTTAGGACTAGAATAATGTACTTCTTTTTTCTTAATATAAGCTATAACCCCTACTTTTGTTGTAAGAAAGTAGCAATCGTTTTCATTTTCTGGTTCTTTCTATTTTGTTAGTGCAATGAATTTCAGGGACGTCTTGTCCTGATTTTCAGTAACTCGACTCATCATTATATGACACGAGTTACAGACAAAATGTGGTACCCAACTTTTGTCTTACTGTGAAATCTCAATGTCAAAACATACTTTATACAAATCATTCATTGTTTTTGTTATTTTTCTTTTGTTTTTTGACCCAACAAATTTTGCACATACATAACAATAGTTATCAGGATTACCAGTGCATCCATGATTGCATATGTTACCAAAAGTGCCAACGGTGTTAAATGAAGATGAGGAATTGTGATGTGCCATAAATTATATCTGAAACCCACACGCTAAGAATCCTGTCCCGATCGCAGGTGAGTCAGCCGTCCTAGGGGTGATAACTCTCATACCTCCCCAGGCCTAAGTATGAGAGCTTTCTGACTTGGACGAGGACAATGTCAACTCGTCGTCAGACACACTACGGCATTATTCTCACATCTTAGCACTCCCCTGCAAGATACCGCGCCTTCGCTGGTTTTGTTACTACGAAGAGTTGGACCGACGAATCATTCCACACATCCGGTTTTCAGGGCAGTTGTCATCGTGGCCAACGTCTCCGTAGCAGCAGGTTTTTGATAGTACTGCTATTAAGTAGCAATATAAGTTATAAACTTTAGATAGTTTAATTCAACTATCCGAAATGCAGAGAGTATCTAATGATTGCAAAGTTCAAGTTCATCACGCTAACAAAAGCTAAAAACGATTGCTACTTTTGATAAACAAGAATGTATGATTTACATTTAAAAAAAGAAGTTTATTATTCTAGTCCTAAAACTGTTGAGTTTCAAGAAAATATCCTTGTAGAAGGTTTAGAAAATGAAGAATCACGAGATAGTTTTACAGCAGGTTTAGATTCTCTGCATGTGGACGATCATTCGACAAATCAGATTATTGTGAAAGAAACTGAACCAAGCGATAACACATCATCCGAAGATCTGAGCGGATCCGACGAAAGTGAAGAAAATCTCTCTTCAGAAGATGATGAAGATTATGCACCTAAAGGTGTGGAGAAATCTGTGAAAAAATATGATCAAAAGAGTCTGAATGATTTATTTAAAAAGGCTGGTCGATCTAAAGAGCAATCTGAATTGATGGTTTCAGACTTTAAAAAGCGAAATATGCTGACAAAGGGAACTAAAGTAAGTAAATATCGTGACCGAGAGAAAACCTTTCGAAAATATTTTATAGAAGATTCAGGGCTAGTTTACTGCATTGCCCTAAAAGGACTTATTGACGAATTAAAACCAGGTATATACAAACCTGAGGATTGGAGCCTGCTTATTGATTCGTCTGAGCGGAGCCTTAAAGCAGTCCTTCTTTATAATACAAATAAGTACGCTCCTATGCTATTAGCGCATTCAATTGTGCTTAAAGAAGAGTATTCAAACATTGAATTGGTTTTGTCAAAAATGAAATACGAGGAACATAAATGGCTAATATGTGGAGACTTGAAAATTTTATCTATGATACTAGGACAACAATCTGGATTTACAAAATATCCTTGTTATTTGCGTATATTTGATAGTAGAGATAGGGAAAACCACTACAAAAAGAAAATTTGGCCACTAAGAGAGTCATTTGAACCTGGAAAACAAAATATTGTAAAAGAGCCACTTGTGAATTCGTCTAAAATTTTGATACCACCTCTTCACTTAAAGCTTGGTTTAATGAAACAATTTGTCGAGGCATTAGACCAAGATGGTGAATGCTACGAATATTTGAGCTAAATATTTCACCACGAAACAGATGGTAGACTAAGCGCAGGTATTTTTGATGGACCTGGAATTCGTACTCTATTTAGAGATGAAAACTTTAAAAAAACTATGAAAGATGATGAGAAAGCAGCATGGTCTAGTTTTAAAGATGTATCAACAAAATTTTTGGGTAGCACTAAAGACGTAAATTACAAAACAATTGTAAAAAAATGGTACGCAACTTTGAAAAACTGGGCTGCCTAATGAACTTGAAGCTTTATTTTCTTGATTCACATATTGATCTATTTCCTGAGAACAATGGAGACTTTAGTGAAGAGCAAGGAGAAAGGTTTAACCAAGACTTGAAGGAATTTGAACGCAGATTTCAAGGATGATAGGGTATAAATATGTTGGCAGATTACTGCTGAATGATGAAGAGAGAAACATCTTCAAAAAGAGGTCAAAAGCGTGTCAAAAAATCTTTTTTCCGAAATCCATTTTTTATCATATATTATTATTATTTGACCAAAAAGGAACATTTTTTCTCTCTGACAAATTTTTCTATTCCTCTTAAATTCAGAGATATTCATACATCGAAAAAAACCTTATTTTTAAATATACAATCTTATAACTCTGGTTTAAAAGGTCGAATCTAGACGTTCGACATTGCATTTTTATCGTCTAAATATGAGCTTTAAAATCTATTTGGTTTTGTATTAATGTAACGATTTCTACTCAAATTGAACACTATTTTACAGAGTCAAAACAAAGTTGAAAAAAATTTCTTTTTAAACAAGAATAAGAGATACGAAAAAATTGTTTTTTTTTTTATATCAAACCAATAGTTTTTGAAAGAATTTTCAACAATCTTTCGAATCCCGTTGGAATTTTTAGGCTACGACCATTTTTTCCAGAGTTATAAAACTTTTTAGATAAGTCGATTTTAGACGAAGGGGGCAAAAGTATCTCGGCGGCAGTGTATATATATATATATATATATATGTTTATATGTTTGTGCACTTGTGAGTGTGCGTGTGTACATAATAATTTTTGTATTTGAATAAATTATAAGATGTACCTAAATATTTAAGAAAAAAAATAATCATAAGATGTCATATTTGTGTCTTAATCTTATCTTAATCGTGCCTTGAAAGAGAAAAACGATCGAATAAGATCCTTAGGTATATAAAACAATTTAAAATGGTTTCGAAAATTTACACATGTATATATATATATATATATATATATATATATATATATATACTAGGGAGATATTCCCTTGCTCACGCTGCTCGCCAACCTCCGTGCATATTTACACTAATGAAAATATCGGTCAGTAATGAAATTTGTACTGACAAAACTTATTAATAAAATTAATGTTAATTATATATTAGTTCAGACAGATTTCCACACCACCCGAAGAGCTACTGTCAATAATACCTTACAATTAATAATTTAGAATATAAATTAAATAATAAAAAATGTATAGTATTACGGCGTGGTGGTTTTTTTTTCGTTTTATTTTAAATAATTATATATAATTAATAATAATAATTTCAAGTTATTTTAAGATATGTTAAAATTAATTAAAATTATTCCTTTTTTTATACAATTATTTAAAATAAAACCATGGTTCCCTTCGCCTGTAGCCCTACATTTAATCTACCAATGGCTATATTTTTTCTAAATTTTGATCTTTTAATCCAAGATTTAGTCTTAGAATTAAAAATATAATATTATGGTATATTAAAATATTTAATTTTTTTAGCAAAATCATCTTTTTCATTCAATTTAAACCATGCGGTCATTGTTGTTTCGTATTTGTTTAATGCTGAATGTATATCATTTTCATCAAAAATTATTTTTCGTAGATTTTCTGTATGGATATTTAATCTTATTACTGTATGACTTCTACCGCATAGTCTAAATTCTTGTAATTTGCATGCGGCCTCCATTACACTTAAATATCTTCCATCTATGTATTGAGTTATTTCATCATAAACATCATCATTATTATTTTCTTCAATTTTATCTTGTTTTAATTTACAGTAAGCTTTATCTACATCTTTATAAATATAATCATAATAGTATATTTCGGTACTAGTGCGATAAAGTGATTTTTTACTCGTGTGGCGGTTTGCGCCCGAGCGAAGCGAGGGTGAAAAGGTCACACGAGTAAGAAATCACTTTCTCGCACGAGTATCGAACACTATTTTTTGAGACGACGTGTGAGAAGCTCTATTTTCACACGTGTCACTTTGTACAGCGTGCGTGAAATCGAGCTTCTCGCACGGAGTGTCAAAAATATATTTTATACTTTGTATTGACATACAAAGTTCAGTATTGATATGAGCATTATATTTTGCTAACAAAAAACTGTTGTAAGGAACTACTATTAAATAATCAACTTTTATAATTTTTTTATTATTTTTTAAATTATACGTATGATTATCTAAAATATTATTCCTTCTTTTGTATTGTGGATATTTGTTTTCTTCAACTATTGTAATTTCATTAAATGATTTTGGGAATTTTTTTTTACATATGGTTTAATTTTTATCGTAACAAGGTGATTCATCTGTATGGTCCATGGAACATGTGTTTAATTACTAATTTTTGTAAGTATTTATTTTCTGATGAAGGTATTTCTGCTGAAATATATTTATCAATATTTTCTGGGGTTAATATTTTATGATTATGATGTAATGTTATAATAATATGCGCGTGAGGTAACCCTCTTTTTTGAAATTCAATCGAAAATACATAAGCTATAACAGGACCAAAAATTTCATTTTTTATAATATCATTCAATAACATTTTAAATTTTATATAAAATAATCTTACTGTGATATTTGGTATGTCATTGGGAGTTGCCCCTTCTGGAAAATTTTTTAAAATTTCTTTTAATTCTTTCCATTTAGGATAACATGTCACTATTATAAATAAGTCTAGTTTTCCTACTGTTCTCATTATTGCCATAGCATCTTGATAATATTGCTGCATATATCTTGGACTACCAATATATGATGAGGGTAAAACAAAAAGATTTCCAATTCTCTCTTAGTTTTCAAAATTTGTTGAAACATTTAAAGCATTATTTATTACATGATCTAATAAACTTTGATAACATTCTATGCGTAATTGTTTTTGATTATTTCTGAAAAAATTCATTTTATTACTTTCAACCATCACATATGCATGTATTATGTGTTGTTGTGTTAATCTTCCACAATATAAAATAGGGTTGAAATTTTTAAAATTTGGTCTCCAATGGATTCTATATAAATAATATTGTAGTATTGTAAGACAATCATTATTTTCAATATTTTCATTTTTTTTATATCCTATACTCCAACCTAAATCTCCTGCTGAAAACATTAAAGGAAAAACCATCGGATCCACGTGATGAGATAATCTATTTAAATCAGTATGAGTAATTCCATCTTCAGAAGATAATTTCGGATATACACAAAGATCATAATTATCTGAAATTCCTGAATTAGATACTATGATAGCACCACATTCCGAAGTTAGTGGCTTATTATAACGATGTTGTTGTTTATCATTTTTTCGCATAAAATACAATTTATAATTTGGAATATTTTGTATATTTGATAATTGATGTAAGCTTTTGTAATTCTTAGCCATGGGATTATCATTCATTATCTCTGTTAAAATTAACATATGTTCTTATGTTGATTTTTTATTAGTTTTTAATCGTTTTTCAATTGCTACTATCGTAAATATATAACTGTCCACATGTAGGTTTAATGTCGTTAGTAAAAATTAATGTATTAGGTGCTGTATGACAAATTTGTCCTTGAATTTTTAAATTATATATAGCTTTTCCTTGGTCCTAAAAACACTATCATGTAATAATAAATATTTCAATTTTTCATTATATTTAGTTAATGACGATAAAATAACTTTTTCTTGTTGACAACAATTGAACTTTTTTATTACTTCTTTTCGAAATAAAGCACTACAATATTTACATTCGGAACTCATTCTACCTAAATAATTTTTAAAATTTTTATTTATGTTATTTTTATTGTTTATATTATTCTTTTAATTTAATTTATATATATAATATATATATATATATCTCTATATTATAAAAAGATTTTAACGCTGTGTATAAGAAATCAATTTTTCCTTGTTTAGCTAGAATTTAGCTGGAAGTAAGCTAATAGTTAGCTTAAAATTAGCTAAAAATTAGCGAAAAATTAGCTGAAAGTTAGCTACATTAAATAAAAAGTTAGCTAAATTTATGCAAAATTTAGTTAGAAATTAGCTAAAATTTATAATACTTTTAAGCAATTTTAGGTAAATTTCGATTCGATTTTAGCTGAATTTTAGCTACATTTTAGATCTATTTATATTATATTCTCTCTATTATCTGAAGTATATCGCCGCTGTCGTCGCTGTCATTGTCAGAAATGTGCCCCTCATTTTTTGACATATATTACAGCGTTAAATTCAGCTAGATTTAAGCTTGTAATAAGCTGAGAAATAACTAAATTAAGCTAAATCTAAGCTTCGAAATAGCTGAAAATTAGCTGCATTTAGCTGAATTTAAGCTTGTAGTGAACTTGGTAATAGCTAATTTTAACTTTTGTATATAATGATATATTATAACATATAAGTTTCAGATTAATAATAGATGAAAAGTAGGTAACAATATCTTTTTTACAATAAGCTAATTATCCTGTAATCACCATGAAGTTTAATCATATAAATTATTATTAGGTTTACGATTTTATTTAAAGTATAGGTTTGAAAATATCATTTTGAAAAAGCTAAATTGAAGATTAATAATCAAATGATTAAATTTAAATTCTGTTGAATCGAAATTAAACACATAAATGTAGTCTTTATAAATTGAATTTAACTTTTATTTAATTTGTAAAAAAAACACTAAAATCACAGTTTACCAAATTTTTCATTCTTAATCCATAAATGTTCCAAATATCTATTCATTACTGCCTTCCGTTTTTACTAATAAAAAACCTAATATAAGGGAATTCAGGGAAGTTCTTCAATGGAGATTAAAAATTTGGAAAACTGTAATGTCGGTAGCTATGTATAAATCATATACCTTATTAAATCCTCTTAAATGATGTTTTCGATGTGTGAAAATTTTATGACATAATTTACATGTATAATTAATTTTGTTGTAGAAACAATTAATATTAATATGTATATCTAGAGGCAATAAATTCAATCCTGTTTACAATTAAACGTCAATGAAAAAAAAATTTTCAATAAAAAATATTAAATATTTGCGATAAAAAAAACGAGAAAAAACAACGTTTGATTGATAGATCTATAGACTAATTGAACTATTTTTTAATTCATTATGTTACAGTGAACGTAGGTATTTTTATTTAATAATCCACGTATCAAAATAATAGTTATTTTTTCTGCAAACACATTTTTAGAAATTTGTGTTGATGTGTTACGTCACGACGTATCCTTTAATTAAAAATTTTTTATTCCAAAATATGCAGTTATTAATCAATCAGATAATTCGACTTAGTAAGCATATTGTAAAATTAAGTCATTTTTTAAGAAACAAAAGAAAGTGCAATACGATTTACAAAATCAGCAAAACTAGAACAATGCGAAAGCCACATGAACTAGATTTACCACGTTAACCATATCATTCAATAAGAGTCGAAATGCATAATAAGCAACTTTCAATAAGTACTTCCAAAGATACAATTATTACAACTATACTTCTCCCACATTAAAATTATACAATTATTCGCGCAATATATTAAATCGCACTATATTTAGTTTATTATAAAAGTATTAAATGAAATCTCTATAATTAAATTATTAAATCAAGTGTACTAATTCACTGTCTGCCGTTATCTACTTGGCTAAATCATGGTAAGATTATTACAATTATATTTCTATATATTTCTTTCAAAATTCAAACATATTTAAACGTGACAGCGATTCAAATCAATTAAAATTGGTAGTCTTTCTACCACTAGATTAACATTTAATAAAACACTTATAAATCAATTACTAACTTTATTCTTCATTTAATATTATAATGAAACATATACACGTACAAAATATAGGTATAGTCTTTTTTTATGCGATGAAAAAAATATGGTGTGCTACAAAATACACTGACTTTTAAGTACAAGTACAGCAGAAAATGTTCCATCCTGTAAAAAAAATTTTTTTGGAGATAACTACCTTTGCAGCAAGACGCTTCAAATATTAAATTAAACTTAATATATATATATAGAATTTATAAAAATATTTATTTATTCAAAATTCTCAACTTTCAAGAAAATTAAATTTTTCAATTCATCTTTTTTTTATAACTAAAATTGTATTGATAAAGATGTAAAAATAAAAAATAAAATAAGCATTGCTTAGAAAAATTTTTTTAAGATTATAAAAGTTTCACCAATGGAAATTGTTAGCAAAAATGCATGTTAAAGAAAAACGAGTCAGCGTTAAATAGTAACAACACTTATTGTGTAAGGAGGCGGGGTTTTTCCTCTAAGAGTTTTACCTCCCATAACAAAACCCCGCCGCTAACAATTAATTTTATTTACCTTTCCGGAGTCAAGAAACCCAACCAATCATCAAGTACTTATGAAAAACATGCCCAAAAAATAATTTACTCACATCTATGTCCACTTAGTGTCAGTAGTTTCCAATTACGAGTTGTAACAATGGAAAGTTTTATTTGATCTACGCTATTTCAGAAAAATAATTTCGAGATAAACAAAAAATTATTATTTTGGTAATTTGTTCTTTTTTTAAAAATGTTTCCTAAATAATAAGGTACCACTTACACAAAAAACTAAGGGTATATTCGAAATCTACGAATTTTAACCTATAAGAATCACCTTATTCGGATCCTCGCTCATAAATTGTAACCGGGGGCCTTGTTCTGCAGCTTTAACTGTTTATCACGTATAGTTTATCACTAGGGATTTTTTTAGTTTACCGCTACCGTTCATCAAAAAAAGACGAAGTTAATGTTTTTGCAACGTTTAGTATTAAAAATCTCCAATTTCACCTTGATGATTATAGTGTTAAGAGCATAAAAATTTCAAGATTAACTATCTTTTTATATGAAAATTATTATTAATTTTTAAAAACAAAACAAGTTGTTAATTTACAAAAAAAAAAACCTCACTACACAAATAACATTCTATTCCAAAATTTACTATAAATTCAATAGTTGCAGCTGAATAACAAATAATTATTTAAATATTTTTTTTATAGTTACAATCATTGTTATAAATAAATTAAAATATATTTTTCTAAAAATATATTATTATAAAATTTAATGCTACAAATAGACTTACAACATAATAGTTTAAAATTAAAAACCATAAAAATATAAATTTGAAAATAGTAAACACAGAATTTTCAAGAATAATTTTTATGATTTGACAGTTAATAAATAATTAATTGTTTAAGTTAATTCATTTTCATACAGTTTCATACTATTACTTATTTTCACCTTTTTTATTCAAATTCTGTGACTTGTTACATATAACGTAATATTTAAAAAAAATCCAAACAATAATTTTAATAACTACTAAAAAAAATGTAATAAAATTAATAAAGTAAAGTAGGTTTTTGGTTTTTTAACCTTTTAGTACACGTGTATATGTATATTTCTGCACGTGTGCGTACAAGTACTAAATAAGTATATAACATATGTAATTTAATAAACATATAAATATATATATTTTAATATTTCCTAATTTTATTCTTTAGATCCAAAACACCTCTGTTATTAAATGAAAAAAATTTTCTATTTATTTTTTTTTATTTGTTGATATGTTATAAAAATTTACATGTGACAATTTTGAACATTTCTTATTATGTATAATAATTTTCAAATAAAATAGAGTTTAAACAAAAATTCTACATTACAAAAAGGTGTATAATTGATACAATTGTTATAATAAATAGATATTTGCGTATTAATTTATTATTTATTCAAGAAGTTAATTTATTTCAATACGTTCGTTATTTGAATGAATTCATGCCTTAAAGGTAACAGAACCTTTGAAGGGCGTTTCTAAAAGTCTTATAGAATTTAAGGTAACTTATCTTTAATGCTTTTGTTTTACATGGTAGGCCAGCTGGCACTGCATTGCCGGCTTTCCTGGACTCTCGGCTTGCTCCAGGTTGGCACACAATATCTCACGTGCTCTTGCAGGTGCACTGTATTACGCCAAAACAATACTCGGCAACAAAAATCCAGTTTGAACACAAAAAAAAATTCTTATTTACTTGTCACCATAAAAGTGAATATGAAAAGAAAAACTAAATTCAAAGAAAGCTAATACATCGCGAAGTTGAAGTTAGTGGCTGCAGCCCCGCGGGCTGCAGCACACACGTACTGTCCTTAGGCCTGGTCGCGCGCGTCTCTCTTCAACACTAGGCCCGTTGTCAACGTCTCACCGTCAGGCCAAATTCAAACCAAGCAACTGGTAGTGGGAGGAGATGCAAGAAAAAGAAAGATAGCTCTCTTTCTCCTTCTCGCACTTCCTTGCCCAGTGCATTGGAAATCATAAGTTCCCACTCTTAATGCAGAAAAGTAGAGAGAGTGGAGACTTATGACGATCTCCGTCAACGGTTAAACTGTTGAATTCCGAGAACCCGATAAGAGAGTGAAAAGAAAGTGGCTTTGGCACTTTTAAGACCTCTTTATTTTCACTATGGGAATGAATGATTAAAAATTATTCTTGTCAACTCAAAAATATTTCCTTAAAAATGAAAAAAAATTCAAATGAAAAATTGTGTTACTTAACACCCCCCTTACTAAGAAGAACTGCCGTCCCCGGTAGTAGAAGGTCACGCAGGAGCAAGCTTTGAGAATCCAAGAAAACCTGCATCTCAAAGTTAAATGTACATAATAATTATATTGATTAAAAAAAAAAAAAAAATAGCGAATGGAAGAAAGGTTGATGATGGTTTACTTCATAAGGTGGATTGGCTTTGGAATAATTTAGAAGTTAGGAAGAGATAAGGATTCCGCTTTACAATTATTGATTTGAATAGAAATAAAATTTAAATTTAGTAGGTAACCGAGTTGAAATATAAAAAAAATGATTTAACAGTAATTATGACGCTAAGAATATAATGTGATAACTAAAATTGATTGTTTAGTCAAAAATTAAACACTAAAATATTTAAATGGTTGTTCAAGGAGAAGAAAAAAAAATTTTTATTCGCTTTGCTGATGGTGGCGATGTACCGTCTTCACAGGAGGAGCGGGGTTCTCTTCCGTTTGCTCCCCCTGTAGGTGGGTTGATTTTTGTTTTTATCGATGCCCCATAACGTCGATATGCACATTGGTCAAACTTGGCCATATCTTTGGCGGTTGATGTTGGTGTATGCCAGCAGTTCATGCTGGCAGTTGTGAAGTCCGTTTTTTTCCTCTTTACCTAAAATAAAAGTATATTCAAAGAATTGTTTTGGAAAAGAGTTAGGTTAGTCGCATGCACTGGTTAATTAAATGCTATTTACATATTACTTAGCATTAGTAAAAGAATATTTGAATTGTTATTCAAGTTCTAAGTTATCTACACGCAAAGCAAGCGGGTTAGGTTTCGCAGGATTAAGGATGAGGCGTATTGCCTGTTGGAGCACTTCATACTCCGTCAAGGAAAACGAATGCTTTTCAGCATTGTCGCAAGGTACAGAAGCGGTGGGCGGTGCTGCACTATTGGTAGCCGCGTCTGCCCATGTCAATGAGTTAGATTGTAACTCAGTCTCAGCGGACACCTGGTTAAAGGTGGTCTCCTGTAGTTCAGGTATGTCTAGCGCGTGAACGCAGTCTTTGCTATGCAACGCGTAATTATCTGTAATTGATTTTTTACATAAGTTGCATATAAAGTAGATGTGTTCATCATGCAGTCTCGCGGAACCGTCTGTCGAGGGTTGCTGGTCATGGCACAACAGCATATGTGTGCGTCTATACTGTGTAGTAACGTCGTAATTACAATTACTACACCTAGTCCAGATGTTTTGAATTTCGTTCCGTTTACGTTTTTGTCGTAAAGGCTCAGCTTGTCTCGCTCCGTATTTATAACGGGTCTGTAGCAAAGCTATTTGAGCGTCAGTCTTATGTAAAATTCTTACGTATCCATACCGATTTTCAGTTACTTTCCCACGAGTAATATGTACGTAGTCTAATAACCCGAAAGGTCTGAATACAGAAGCTAAAGTCTGCACCGTGTCATTTTTTGTTACTAAACAAAAAAGTCGGTTAGGGTCAATGTTTTGAGAGTCAGTTTTATCGTTAGTTGTAGATTTTTCTACAGAAAAATGGTCAAAAAATTTTATTTGGAGTCTAGTATACTTATGGTTAACGTATTCTAGTGTAGTTATTTGTTGGACAGGCCCTTGTCGTTCGAGATCTCGGATGATTTCCCAAAGGGTCTGGCCTTTGTTATTGGTCAATTGCAAGATCTCATTTCTCGACATCCTGATGCGATGTTCGTCTAGAAATAGAGACGTCAAATTTTATTCACTAATTGTCTACTAAGGCTGTTTGTTGTAACCCTCCTGCTGTCGTAACAGTGGTTGTAGTCTGGTCTTTGTCAGTGGGAAGTAAGATGTCACTTCCTACACCTGCGGTTACGATTTCTAGATCATGGCAGGTTCCGGGTTGATAGCGTTTTCTTGCCCGTGGTTTGTAGGCCCCAACGGTGCGTCTGCATTTAATAGTCTTGGCTGTCAACATCATAACTGCAAAACACAGCAGCACTTCCAAACCGTAACTTCCATACACGGTATGTTGGATTTCACCATTGTCTTATTCATGCTGTGCGATTTCTTTTAGCTTATAAGAAATTTGTTGTACGTCACGGTTATTCCAGTTGTATTCATCCTTGAGTTGCAGAATTGGAAATAAATCCTTAGGTTTCATAACATGGTCAGGAATTTTTCTAGTTAATACATCTGTAATTTCCAGATGCAGCTTAGGTTGATAGGTGTAGAACTCCGTACTTGTACGAGTTGTCATACCTCCTAGAGTCACTTGCGTAGTCCTACCAGTACAAGCATCAGATATCTGAATTTTGCCAGTCCCATTTAATCGTAGTATCTGGTCTCTCTGTTGGTTACAGGTAATTCGAATAGTTGTTAGTTCGACTAAAGAGTACAACCATGCAGCTTCATTATGAAGATAACTCCATTGAGAGCTGGGTTCAGTCAGGTATATTATGGTACAGTGTCTAAAGTGATTTTCAGTCGGCTGCGTCAATAACAGAAGTTCACAATCTCTAGAAGTTGGAACGTCGAGCAATGGCCAATGAGTTTCACAAATCATCCCATAAGCATGGTTTGTACACTCATGTAGATAGATATGGTCGAACTTTACATACTGTTTGTTTTTCTCATTGAGCGCTAAAAACGCATGAGTTGGCTGGATTTTCGCAAAACCGAGATGCTGGTCTTCCCATGATTGAGTAGTCAATAATGGATACATACGATACAGTACATACGGTTCTGTTTCAACCATAGGCAGATATAACATTACTATCAGCCGGTTGTTATCGCAGACAACATCTACTATGACGTACTTAGTCAGATGGTACTGCATCGTTAGCAAGTGGCAATTCCTCGAAGTCGTTAACCTTAGTTTTCCAACCGTGTCGATAGAGACTTTGTCAAAGCTGTCTAGTGGCGTGTCGGTAATTACCATAGGAGCTTTTTTGTTGATCCGATCTATTTTGTGTTGCTTACAAGTACAACACTTTCGTACATAATCTAAGATATCATTTCTTATACCAGGCCAATATTATCTCTCTCTGATCTTAGCATAAGTTTGATTTATGCCTTTATGACCGCCTACCAAGCTGTCATGCAAAGTAGGAATGATTGGATTTCTTTGCTCTTCGGTAAGATATTCGGATTTTCCGTAGCACAGAGTTATGAGAATACCTGTGTTCTGAAATTCTTCCCTTAAAATATCACTAAGTGTTCCAGGTGCTAGGTGGTTAGTGACCTTACTCGTTCTTGATATTCTAACGGTAGAGATGTTTTGCTTGTTGAATATTTCGATCGTTTGTTGTAAGAGATCACGCAAATCCTCGCAATCTAACGAATCCTCCTCGCAGTCTTTAACTACCAGTGAAAATATTTTGTGCTGTTTATAATAATGTTTCCCTTCTTGGGTTTTCGTCTCTTTATATCCCTACGCTCAATTGCTCCGATGTCATTTAATAATTTTGTTACTGGGTCATGATGATCACAGTCACCGGAGATAAAATAAATAATATTATCCTGCCGGTATGTGAGGCAATGTCTAGTGGGTCTTATTACTTGAATTCCGTTATCAGATATGACAGCCTTGGTTGTACTGGCATCAGAGGTAAGTGATTTATCACTCCAAGTCCATGGATTAGGTAAAAGTACACCCATAACGTCGTCTGGTGCTTTGGAATATTCAATGTGAATAGACCCTTCAGTTACTTCCAGGATTGCCTGTAAATTGGGTTTTGGGATTGGTTTTCTGATATTCCTGGGAGTGCTACTATGTCTGGGCACAGCCGATCGTACACTGGGAGTGGTCGATAACGCTCGCTCCTATGATCGCGGAATTATAGAGGAGTCTAAGTTATCCTCGATATCAGCTTCTTTAGAACCTGCTTCTAGGTCAGTTATTAAGTTTTCGACAGTTTGCTTCGCAGTTCTCACAATTTCATGTGTTTCTGACAATAATATGACGGTTGTCGGCATTACAGTGTCCATAAGGGGTCCTTGTTCCACTGCCCCTGGTTCGTCAACCGTGACTGGTCTTTCCTCTGTCGAGTTTCTACATATCTCTGCAAGCGTTAGCTTTGCTGCCATCTTATCTAAAATACAAACAACCAGTCTTCTGTATTAAACCAGTAGTCTTGGAGACTTTTTTTCAACTTTCTGGATTTGTTGGTGCAATCGTGCCTAATACGATGTTTGTTTGCAGCGGTAAGTTTGGTGGTGCTTGCAGGTAACGTCACAGCAAGGTCATGTCGATTGTCTTGACCTTGACTGAGGTCATTTATTCCTTCGTAGTTAGGCAAGTCTAAAATATTAACGCGGGAATCACTGGTGTTTATCTTGTACTCAGTGGATTGATTTTTAGTGGGAGTAGTAGTTGTAAGTTCTAATTGACTACATTCACCGTCTATATCTATTCCTTCACCTGTATCGCTTGGTTGCACAGCGTCCATCTGTATAACGCAAGGGTTACTGATTTCCGTTGTTTTATTCTTTTCGACATTTTCCTGTGAACTGGATGGTTCTTCAACTTCAGTGGTAGAGAAATCCCTCAGGCAAGTTTTTCGTGGATCTTTTATAGGGGTCGATCGTCGGTGTAAGAAGTGCTTGCCTTGCTTTCGTTGTCAGAGACGGTAGTAGTTGTTCTTCTAGTTAATCTCTTGCTCTTGGTAGAAGTTACACTGAGTTTACTACTGCCATCACTCGATATGTCAGTAGCTGTCAGGCTATTCAGCATGTCTTTATTGGTCACAGCCTTGCGAGCTTGACTTGCAAGTGTCTCCCGATACACTGGTTTAGTTCGAGTAGCTGCTGGCTTTGTTACTCGCCCTTGCTGAACACCACTCGTCGTTTTTGGAGGTGTTACTTGTTTAGATCGGGTTCTCTGAGCTACTACGCTATGCTCAAGTTCAGGTAATTTTCGTCTATTAAGGGAACCCGGTGGTCTCCCGCGCCTTTTTGGTGGCACAGGCGGTTCTGGTTTGGAAACAGATGGTTCAAGAGTATGCGGAGGTTCGTCAGTTTCAGCAACTGGCAGTCCCTCTAAAGTTTTCTTGCCTTTCCTATCTAAGGTCAAAATTCTTAATTTTGGCAACCGTTCATTAATTTCCTGTTCGGTCGGTGTTTCGACTGGATTTCTCGACAATGCGTCAGCATTGGTGTTTAATTTTTCGGGTTTGTATCTGAATTTATAAGTATAATCAGTGAATTTCATCATCCACCGCATTAATCTCTGTCCTGGATCCTTCCGGTTATGCATCCAGTTTAATGGTTCATGATCTGCCTGAAGTATAAATTCCTTGCTTAGAAGATAAGGTCTAAAATGATGCATAGCATACAATGCTGCTAGACATTCCTTGTCTATGGTACAGTAATTCTTTTTTGCCTGATTTAGTAATCGCGACAGATAGGCTACCGGATGGTCGAAACTATCCTTTTCCTGACTCAACACCGCTTCGATAGCGTAGTCAGACGCGTCGGCAGTTAAAGTAAAAGTCTTGTTAAAATCAGGAAAAATCAGTATTGGTTGCTTAATAAGATGTCCTTTTAGAGTTTGAAAACTTTGTTCCTAGGCCTCCCACCACTAGAAGATTGCGTACTTTTTTAGCAAGTTCGATAGAGGCCTGGCAATTTTAGAAAAGTCCTTTATGAATCGTCTATAATATCCGGCTAATCCTAGGAATTGTCGAATATTTTCAGGTGTTTTTGGCGTGGGGAATTCTTGAACTGCTTTGATTTTCCCAAGGTCAGGCTCAACCCCTTTTTCGCTGTTTATATGGCCTAGAAAGGTCACTTCTTTCCTTAAGAATTCCACTTTTTCCGGCTGGAGCGCAAGATTCGCTGCTCTGAGGCGTTCAAAAAACTGACGAGTCTTCCTTTCATGATTGTTTAAATCCTTGGAGTAGATGATAGTGTCGTCTCAATATACTAACATCTCTATATTTTGTAATCCTAGCAATATTTTGTCAACCATACGTTGAAACGTTGCGGGAGCCCCTTTGAGGCCCTCAGGAAGACGTGTGTACTGGTAATGTCCGTTGGGAGTGGTGAACACACTTTTCCAACGATCGTCCTCATGTAAAGGTAGTTGTTGGTATCCATGAGCCGAGTCGAATACGGAATAATAAACTGACCCTTCAAGTTGGTCCAAGATATCAATTATGTTTGGCAATGGGTAAGCGTCCCCTATTGTCTTCTTATTAAGGTTACGGAAGTCGATGACCATCCGCCAACGCGGGTTTCCGTATTTGTCTGGTTTCTTAGGCACTATTACCACTGGATTATTTGAAGGTGACCAAGATGGTTCTATAACCCCGTCCTTAAGTTTCTTGGCTACTTCGTCCTTTATCACTTGTTTGTGAATAGGCGGATGCCTATACTGTTTAGTATTTATTGGAATGTCATCGGTGGTGGGTATCCTATGCTCAGTTAAATGAGTAACTGGTAAGGGATCTCCAGGTAGAAGAAATACATCATTTTATTCTGTAAGTAATTTCTCTACATGTGCCATTTCTTCATGATTTAAATGGTCCAAAGTCATGATATCAATGAGCTTTTGCACTCGTTGATAAGGGTTTGTGATACGCCCTTCATCAGTCTCGGTCATGGTATCTGAATAAAAATCAGGATCCGCATATTCAAAAAGTAGGAACTTTCGAGGATTTATGCTTATTAAGGCATCCTCTTCACTGGTGTTTATGACAAGGATTCTACATTTTCCATTGTCATTACTGACAAGTTCTTCGCCGAGAAACACCTGGTCATTACCTACGTCGATTCTAGGCAAGTATCCTTCTTTCAAAGATGTTTTATTTAGATTTATCTCCAGTACTTGTCTGCTTCTGCTAGGAATGCAGTACTGAATTGCAGTTTCGTCCAAAGGATCCACTGTAGTGTCTAGTTCGCCCAACGATAATTGGTTGATGGAACCTCCATAAGTAGCATCATTAGTATAGTTGGTCTTATCTTGTTCTTGATTGATAAAGGGAATGGGATGCATGGCGTCTCCAGATATCATGAGCGCGTGATTATAATAAGATATAACTGCATCTTCTTCCTTAAGGTAGCGTCTACCTATTAATCTATCCTGATCGATGGGAAATGATGGTCCTACTGAATGGAATTTTACTGGTTCTTTTCTTAGAGTAACCCAGGTGGTTCCATACGTTTTTATACATTCATTAGTAATACCACTCAATTCAGTACTTCGAGTAGGATCGTATCGTATGTCGTCATGTAAAGCAGTGCACTTTACCAAATTTACTGCTGCACCGTTATCAATCATGAAGGTCATCCACGGTTGTCTACCTTCAGTCACATACAGTCTGATAGCAGTAGGTTCATCTAATTCACCATCGTTGTCAGTAAGTCCCCTATACATGGAAACTCGTTTGCAGTTTCGTTTATCAGCATCACCCGTGTTGAGTTCTGCTAAGTCGGTGGTTGTGGTGCATTCTGTGTTGCAGGTTGAGATGAGTTTGGTGACGCTTGTCTCTGGCTCGCCGACTCTTGGTTGCGGCGAGCCAGCTGCCAGTTTAAAGCAGGCTGATTATTGAATGCAGGTTGTCTTGGAGCTTCGGTCTGATTTGGAGGCATCCGGTTATAATTATTAGGTGCTCTATAGGTGTTATGTCCCTAAACATACCCTTGTGGCCGCTGATAGTTGGTCGAAGGTCTCTATTCTCCGGGCCCATAAGGGTTGTATAGACGTGGATCCTGAGAAAACATCTGCTGGTGTTGTTGAGTATATTGCGGTCGAGGCGTATAGTGATTTTGATTAAACCTCTGCGGTGAGTTATTCACGTTGCGATTTTGTGATATCTATCGGACTTGAGGTTGATTGGTTCTTTGCACATTATAGTTTGTGTGTCCCTGCCTCTGTTGAGATCCAGGTGGCGTATTATTGTTTACCATGGGTTGAGATGCGTAGTTCTCGCTTTGATGCCTATTTTGTCCATTATTCCAGTTGTTGTTTGGATTTCTTGGCTTCCAGTGATTTTCAGCCGAAAATTCGGTCTGCTCCCAGTTTACCTTGGGAATTTGCCCATGAAATTTATACCTGGTATCAGGCAATATTTGTGCCTCCATGCGAGTCTCTATTCGCACTGCATCCTTATAGGCGTCAGCTAGAGTGGCAGGGTTTTTCCCATCCACTTGCACAGATATGTCAGCTGGCAATCCTCTGATGAAGATGTCCTTTGCCGCATACTCTAAAGGTTTTATCATGTCGTTCAGGTTAGCATCGGTCGCTCCTGGGATGTCGTCCTTTAGAACATTCTTGGCTCCACTGAGTAAAATGTTAAGTCTATCGTAGAAAGCTCCTACAGTCTCTCCCTTCTTCATCCTCATGTCGTTAATCTTTGTTGTATAGTAGGTGTACGTCTTGCCTGGTGCGAATCTAGTCTTCAAATGATTCACTAGGCTGTCAATGTTAGTAAATGAATGTCCATATGTGCAGTCTCTAGCATTCCCGCGCAACTTCGTTAACACGGCCTTGACATACTGTCCCTCGCTTCCTGTAGGCACATATTCCTTTCCATTGCGAACATCTTGTATAAAGTCTTTTAAAGGCATATTATGCCCGTTAAAGCTGCGCAGGCTCTGCAAGGCATTATGTAAGGCGAAACTATTCGCCATAGCCGTCATCATCAGCATGAATGGGTCGACGTGTCCGTCTCGTGGCTGAGCGTTTATCGCTTCGTTCGGCATTTCTATTTCTGGTCTGCGTTTCTTTCGTTACTAAGTCTTGCTAAATACCCCCAAATAATAAAAATAGACTAATTTTAGTGATTACCTACGGCAAACCTATCCTCGAATTAAACTTCCTTGCTATAGATTCATTTCGTAGAGTTTCGCACCTAAGGGAAAATTTACACAGTTAGTGAATTCAAGTTTCTAATTTCTTAATTAAAAATCTGGCAAGTTGCCACGCATTCACACGTCCAGGTGCTGTATAATAATTAATGTTTAAAAAATGATACAAAAAACAAAACAAGTAGAAAAGAAAAATTTTTAATTAAACAAAAATAAAGTAAGTTTAAACATGTTTTTGTTTTTAGTAATTCCCTCAGTATGTTCAGAGCCGTATGCATAGTATGTGTGCGTTTATCGACCCTACTTCCGAATCAGTCAATCCACCTCACTATTTGCGTTCAACGAACTTCTAGCAGCAAAAAGGATTCCGCGATTCAACGGCTATCGTTCAGATTTAAAGCTGACGTCCGAACTTAGACCGATTGAAGATCTAAAAATTAGAAATAATGTACACAATGCATTATTTCTTGTTGTTTTGGGAATGTAGCGAGAAAAAGATGCGTATCGGTAGCCGCAGTACGCTAATAAAAGATTATTGCCTAGCAACAATCTCCAAACGTATTGGCATTGTAACCCGATGATATCACGTTAAAGGAAGAAATTGGGAAGGATTCAGGATAAGGAAGAAACAGAATTTAAAAAGTTATTAATAGTTATCTAGAACCATTTGTGATATTAAAAACGCTGTGGCGTAGTAGGTTTTTATTAAAATAATTATTAAGTTGTAAGATTCTCTTAGTTTATATTAAAATAGTACCAATTTATATTAAAATTCTATCTCTATGATAAGTAATGACAATTACTAAAATTACTAAATAAGAGAATGTATAAACCAAGAGAAGCTTGTGTTTACATTTAACCGCGTATCTATAAACAAGGAATGTGAAAGTTTTAAACGTTCGGTTAAATAATACGTAACGTGACCGAATTTAAATCGATTTTACAAACTCATTTTAATAAACGGTATATGTTAAATTCTAGAGGTGAAGCGAGATCAAGCGATTCACGCTATAAGCGTTGGGTTCGACAAAAACAAGGGTACCCCCTTGTTTCTTTCTCTTTCTATCTTATGAATTCCGACCTTTTATAGAAATAATAGAAGATTCCCTGGCTATTCGGATAATTACGTCGTATAATTTACTTGGCCAAATACTTATTATTAGTTTCAAATTAGATGAATTTAAAATTGTTTATTTGATTTTTAGTTAAGCATTTGTTATAACTTTCGGCTTGCTCAATGCTATGATTCATGCATTGAGACTACCTCAGTCAATTATTGCTTTACAGGAAATAATGACGCTTCCTTCAGTTATTAAAATAACGCCATTAATGTCCCTTACACAAGTGCAAAAGTACTTGATGTTAGTTATAGTTATACTAATGTAATACAATAAAAATGCTGTATTTGGCTAAGTCAATTACTTGATTTCGCGGCTACAACCGCGCGTAATGCTTAAGTGTAATGTATAGTGTATTTGTTATGTTCATTCGTGTAGAGGATTGAGAGCTAATCCGTTTGCAGCTAGAACGCCATGCCTAACTGCTTCGGGATCTTTGCTCTAGATGACAGGTAAAAGGATAGGGAAATAAAAGGATTGATTAAATGCCTCTCACCACTTAACTTCACACAAACCGATAATGATAACTTACAGAAGCAATAGGTAAGGAGAACTCTATTTTCTCTGTAAGCGTTCTATTAAACAATTTCCACAAGCTATACTACACAGACACAATGAAAACCGTTTAGAATAGACACGGGTTTGCAATCGAGGGTTAACTCGATTGCTTCGCCGTCGCAAGTCTACTCCAAACAAATGAGACTCAATTTAACGAGTATTTAAAATTTTAAGTGTTTATTTAACTAGAAGAGCGATGAGAGTGAACTCTCTACAATTTTCTTTCCATCGGGACACCTCGCATTCGAGCCGCCGATGTTCGATTCGCTGCTGTTTCTTACCCACACAGCATCGACTCGCTCCCACTTCTCGTAATCATACGTGGTGTCGATGCTGTAATATATATTCATATTCTATTATATCAAATATCGTTTTCTAATTATAAATGTATGTGTGCTGGCGGTGTGCGTAACCGTGCGCGAGTATAAGAGCGCGTTCGGTACTTTTGTATTACCCCACCTCGCTCTTATTATATTATGTACATAGTGTATGAATGTGTAACCTCACAAAGTATAATTTAAATTATAAAACAAGAGAATATAGTCACACAGAATGGATGAACACGACTTAACGGAAAGGCAACAATGATCTTCAAAGGAAAAGTAGAGTTTTTCGAGTAGCTATAGGCAAATCTATTATTGTAACAACTACAACAATTACAATATATTAATAAAAGAGAAGTCTAAAGTAATGGTCATAGAAACGTGTATAGACTTTTCCAACAAGTAAAATTATTTAGAAGACCATTACATTAAAGTTACTTCTTGGCAAAAGAGGAAAATGTATTAGGATTAGATAAATTTCAAAAACAAGAGTGAATTAAATTCCTGCGCTTGCTTAATGGTAAAACGAGAATTTTGACATGGTTTAAGAGTATTAGACGGAGTTAGTAATATAAAATTTCTAACGAATCTCAGAGTGTAGCACTCCATTAAAAAAAAGAATTAAAAGTGGTAAACCATTCGTTATATTTAGAAGCAAGAATTATAGAGAATTTTTATTAAGTGTCCCTTTTTTTTATTATTTAAGTTCTTTAATGACGGAAAGATAATAGAAATAGTGCAAAAAGAATTCAATCTAATTAAACTGAATAACAATTTTTTTTTTATAAAACCCGGTAACATAAGGGGCGGAAGAAAGAATGTAAGACGTTGCATTCTACACGAATCCAGGGTAATGCAATCGAAGAAATAATTCAAGTAAATTAGAAATTAAGTTAAATAAGAATTTTTGTGGCAGTCATGTGACTGGCCGATAGAAGTGATAACTTCAAATATTATAGAGTATATAGTATAGTATAGAGTATAGGTAGAAATGTATTGTGTGATATGTGTAATGCCTGCTAAGACTCCACCTTGTACTATATCATCTATTGATAATATAGGATCATCACAATACCACCTTCTATAGGGCCCATACAGAAAAATCCACAAAGTGTTATTAATAAAAAGGTCGAAATACCCCAACAGAGAATTCAGAATGCTATATATTGATATATATAGCAAAATTAATATAATATTTTAGTAATTATTCCTTATATTATTTTAACTAGGAAAAGTAATGCATAAGACTCCCAAAATTACATAGAAAGTACAAAAATGTTAAGTTATAATCTCCAAGAACTATATATACGAAACTGATTGTAATATTCATAAAAGTTCAAGTCTGACAGCATAAGAGAGAGCACAAAATAAAGACCTATAAAAAATTTAAAACTATATCTTTAATTCAATATAATCCTTTTACAATCAAAGAAGGAATTAAATACACGATACGATCAGAATGCGAAGAATTAAATAAGGATAGAGTATATTAAAATTTAGATTATTGCTGAAACAACAAGGCTGTTTGGCTCGTTTTTGGGATTTAACGATTTACATCGCGATCGAAATTTTTGAAGAATTAGTAACCAAAAAAATTAACACGAGGTTATTGGTTAAAAATCAATACAAGTTGATCAATAATTTGATATTTTGCATTATTCAGATCCTAAAGAGAGCGAGGCTAGTTTGTGCAAGAAGCTTAATTTAGTTAAAGTTGTGATGCTTACTCAAAGTTTGACGAGATTACAAAATACAACTAAATTTGACGAGATTACAAAATACAACTAAATTTGACAATTGTGCATAATGAAAAATTCAAAAAGCGCAAAAATATGACCAACCAAATCGAACTGCTGGTTGCAATTCCCAATTATATTATAATAGAAACGACGAATAAGAGACGAAAATTTAATTCCGGAGATAAAACTTATGCTTTGTTAGTGATACTGATTTCATTTTTAATAATGAATCGCACTAAGAATCTTTTTTATGTAAAATAAGATCGTTATTAAATAAGACATATCTTTACTTATTATATATTTCTGGATATTTCATCTAGTTGCATATCTATTAATATCTACATCAATAAAGAAATTAATGTTATATACTAATGTATCAGAACAGCCAATACGCCATTATTTAAATTCATTCATTACATGAGACACGAAAAACTTCGGGAAAAATAAATCCCATACAAATGAAACATTATTAATCAAAATTTAAATAATTTAGTAAGTCACTTGTTGACCTCTCCCCCTTACTAAGTTTATTGTCGTCCCCGACAATTAATCTTTAGTTAGGGTGAATAATGGACAATAATGACGGTGTTTATATCCAAAGTCATTAAAACAATAAATGAAAGGCGATACATTGTATTACAATTACAATTAAATATACGAGTTGAGTTAAAGACTGATATTCCATTTAGAAAGTACAATTATTCAAACTTGGCTGCGTTTGAATGGAGTTATCGAATTTGATCAATAGTTTTATATTTTTTTTCTTTTTGTAAGAAAGTAGTATAGTTTTATTTTAGATTCTATAAAAATTTTTCATTTATTTTCCTGTTAAAGATGTTTTGTGTTAAATGGAATAATTTTGTAAATGAGAATTGTATATAAAAATGTTAATTCGGGTCGGATTTTCCGAAAAGTAATATAACCCAAAAACACAGTTAAAAAGAGGAGTGTGTACTTGAAGTTTAAGTACGTTGACATTTCATTAAATAAATCAATATCGATCGCAACCTGTTATCAACGATTACTTGGTTTGGAATAAGATTCCAATATTACCGACTTACCATGTTTAGAGGTAAAATTAGAAGTGAGAATTTACGAATGGTGTTTAAGGGATATATATACGATTAAATATATTATAGTAGAAGCAATAAAATGCAGAGTTATTATTGAGTATCTGATTTTTCTTGTATAAAAATTTTTCGAGCGGATAAATAAAATTAGTATAAGTGTTATTATGGGAACGTGTTCAAATCTCAAATTTTCATTTCTATAAGTGTTTAAAAGAAAGACCGGGAAATTTTTAACCATAGTTGTCCCTTTTTTATATATATATAGCAAGATAGGATATTAGGATGTTTTAATTGAGAAATTGCAAGTGCTAAGCTATCGCAAAAAAAGAAAAATGACAGCATTAGCAACATTACCAAAATTAAATAATTTAGTAAAATGCTAAGAGATTCTTTGAATGGTTATGTTTAAATTATAACATGAGAGTATTAAGTAAATTTAATTAAGATACATATCGCGATCGAAATTTTGAAGAATTGTAACTAAGAAGATAAATACGCGATGGTTCAAAATCAATACAAGTTGATCAACAATTTTATATTTCGCATTATGAATAGCCTTATAGGAAGGTTTGAGAAAATTAAAGGAAAGATAAATGTTTTGGATTTTTTTTTTTTTTAAATAAAACAACCTAAAAAACCCACCTTAATAATTTAATGATTAGGAAAACTTTAGGAATTAATTTAGGAAACATTAATCACATCATGTTTAATTGTTGTTTTCCGGTGCTTTATAGTCCGGAGAAATTTAACAGAATTTTAACAAAATGATTTTATTTAGTTTACCGCAATTTATTAAGCGGGCTAAAGGTTAATTTATTATCCGCAAAGTGTAAATACACAGGGAGCAATTTTTTTATCAACGAAAATCAGTTGGAATACCAAGCAGTATCGACAATTACTACTGCCCAAGAAAGTTATTGAGGATCAGGTATAAAAGAAGACGAGAGTGATGGTGATACATCGGTATGACATACAATATGGCAAAAACTCCTTGAATACGCTAGAAGCGTTGAACTAATTTCGAATTTTCACAGGTTTTCAGCCTTCAGAAAGTTAGAATAAAGATAGAACTGATCAATAGTTTTATCTTATTATTTTTGAAAAAAATTTTTTCTTTTAAATTAATATTTAAAAGTTTTTGGTAAATATTAAATACAGCATCTTATTGGCGATGGCTTTTAGGCTTGCCATGGACTGGCATACGCGAGGCAGGAGCGTGTGACAATCACATTGATTAAATTTAATGATTTTCATGAAATATTGTGAAGAGTTTTCCGGGGCTTTTACACATCCGGGAAAGCCATTAATAAAAAAAAAAAAAATTTTTTTTCTGAATTTGAAAAATAATTTGATATTTAAGAAGGGGCCGAACTAGCTGTCTTTGTCTAATAGCGTTTTTCATCATTTATGTAAACACTATCCGGTATAACAAGAAAAAAATAGCAGCCCCCGCTAGATATTAGTATAATTAGTAAATTTTGTAATAACAACCAAATTTTTTACCGCATAGTTTTTGACTAATTAGAGACCTACTAGCAATCTAGAATATAACCTATCTTTTTTTGGTAGGTCTCTAATTATTCAAAAACTACGCAGTGAAAAAATTTGGTTGTTATTACAAAATTTACTTATTATACTAATATCTAGCGGGGGCCGCTATTTTTTTCTTGTTATACCGGATAGTGTTTAAATAAATGATGAAAAACGCTATTAGACAAAGACAGATAGTTCGGCCCCTTCTTAATGTTAATATGGGAATCAATTCCGCTTATTATGTTCTATTTATGGTAAGGTTAAGATCGACTGAATTACTTTCGGGTTAATTTACGCTGCTTGGATGAACGTATCATCATTGGGAATAAATGTGTCAAACCACGCAAATATTGAATTTAATTTGAATAATTTATAAAAAAAATTTAATATGAAACTTAGTAGTTAATTTTAAAAGAAAAAGTAGTAATATATTAATAAATAAATTAAATAATAATAAAATTATTATTGTAGGACGCACGATGGTAGCATATCCAGAGTATATAAAATAACAAAAAATGATTTTGCCTAGGTTTATCCTAGCGTCAGTTAAACTTGAATTCACTAGACAGTGTCGCACTAATACACTATATAACTTCTAATTTGAACGCTGTAGTCTTATTTACTAACTAATTATTTTCACTTCTAAAATAATTATTAAACTTGTAAAGAAACTACTGTTAAGGCTGCTGGAATAAGACTGATGCGCATTATATAATTATTAGTATGAATATTAATTTATTTAAAAAAAAAACGGAAAGAGAAACAAATGATGAAAATAATAAAAAAAAAATTTTTGAATAATTAAATTAACGAATTGTATTGCTAAAGTTAAAATTAAATTACATTGGTTGAGAGTTTTAAAAGTTATTGTTCAGCGGTAAATACTAACAAGGAGAGTGCATTGCATTTGGGTCTTGGATTTTCTTCTAGCTTTGGGATATTTTTTCTTACATAAAATCATGAAAAAAACCGCGTCCATTCGGTCCAACGCTCGATTTTTTCCAAGTTATGAGCAGTTTTGTCTGTTTTGTTGAAAAAATTGCATCTGCTTTATAATTTTACAGTTTTCGAACTACTTATTCTAGATAGTTTTTACTGATTGCATATTAAAGTTGAGATTAAAACCTTTCGATTAGAAAAAAAACGTGTCTAAAAAGCTCAAGTTGTTAAAAAGTTATGGGCGAATAAAAATAGCGCAAATATTTAGCTTAAAAAATGCATAGAAAATAAATGCAACATTTTAGTCAAAAATTCATTTCAATTTTCATCCCTTCATAAGTTTTTAACAACTTGAGCTTTTTGGACTTGTTTTTTTTTTAATCGATAGGTTTTAATCTCAACTTTAACATGCGATCAGTCAAAACCTTCTAGAATAAGTAGTTCGAAAACTGTAAAATTATAAATCAGATGCAATTTTTTCAACAAAACAGACAAAATTGCTCATAACTCGGAAAAAATCGAGCGTTGGACCGAATGGACGCGGCTTTTTTCATGATTTTATGTAAGAAAAAAGATCCCAAAGTTAAAAGAAAATCCAAGACCCAAATGCAATGCACTCTCCTTGTAAGTTTACATTGGAGTCACCATAAATGGTATTGATTATGGATCGTTACCATTAGTTACTCTGTCACGGATGGTAACGGATAATTACAGATTTTGGTTATCATGTCGGTAACTTTACAGCTTTTATTGACCGGGATTTTTTTCATAATGGTTATTTCAATTTTAGCGCGAAGATTTAATATGATTGTATACTATTCAATTGTTTAAATTATTTTAATTTCATGAAAGTTTCTTTAAAATTTTGAGTTGATGGTTAGGTTAAATAAAAAAAAATTTTGGAGTGCTGCATGACAACAACTCTGCGTGTTCAATTAAGTAGTATTTTAGATTGAATTAATAAATTGATTTTTAGTTTATTGTGATTCTAGTCACGCTCTCACTTTGTACGCATAAGGTTAATTGTGAAATTGAATTTTGATAAATACATCATTTTAAATTAAAAATTGGCAATATATTAGATTTATTTGCCAGCCTAATTTATTAATCATACGAATCGCTATTGTTTACTAGAAATATTTTAGACAAATGCTTGCGAATTGGCGAGCATTTTGTTTATCTACGGATAATTCACTGTTTATTTAAAAGTGTTGCATTTGATTTAAATCTTTACATTTATCCTGTTAATGAATGCGAGCAAATTCGCATGCCCTTTTCTTATCTTAAATTTAATAGTTATGAAACTTAATTAATTTTTCAACGTTTTTATTTATTCTTAAAATAATTTTATTAACTATGGTACGGGTCGCATGTAAAAATTTTTCCCTTATATTCGGAATCTTATTCTTACTATATTTTAGCGCAATTAATATAATCATTCCATGTTTTACGAAATTTCACCATTTTTGTTGGTGCATAGTGAGAAAGTCAATTCGATTAGATTAATCATTAAACGACTTGCTTAGTCACTGCCAACGTTCCTCTCCGAGGACAAGGTTCAGCACCTTAGAGGAAAAAGGAACGTCAACAGAAAAACTCACTGGTCAAAATACAAAAGAAAATAATAAAGGAAATTCAAGACGAGAATTTCTCACCATGCCTGCAACAGGTTACTTATATTATTTCTAAAATTCGCATGTGGTGAGCCCAACTACGGATTTTTTTCGCATAGACACTAGTTCACGAGTGTCTGGTATCTTTTATTTCAGTTATTGTAGTTCGCATTTCGCAGATTCCTAAAACTAACTGTGTAAAAGCATTAAGTTTACATTAGATAGGAAAATATCCAATTGCATTACGCTGTATTTTGACACGAAATTCGTGGTTATATTATATAATTCTTGGTGAAGGAGAATCCCCTCACTCCAGCGAGCAAAACAATGGGATGCGAACGCGCTTAGATTTTCAAAAGGTTGTAATTACAGATCTTTTTATCCCCAACCCCCTCTTTTTACGATAAAATATTTTTTTTTTTTTTTACGCGAATGTTTTAATAAAATAAAATATTTACGATCAAAATGTAAATTTTTTTATTGTTTTTATTATTGTTAATAATGTTTTGTCTATTTGAGTTTATTAGATTGAATAGGTAAAGAAAGAAAAGTTTTAATTTTGGACGTTTTAGGGTTTTCTTAAATTTTGAAACGAAAAGGATTCTGAAGCAAAATATTTTTTATAATGTATGTTTTCATTTATTATTTCTTAAAGGGTTTTTTACGTTCTTTTATTTTGAGTATTCCACCGAAATGGAATTTATAGTAGCTGTTTCTAATTTAAAATTTTGTTTGGAGTTCTATATGTTGTTTCTTAAAAATTTATTTATTAAAAATTAATTGTATTTGGTTTTTATTAAAATAATTTGCGATTGTACAAATTATGAAAAAACTTTTATGTTCTAATTTTAAAATCATCCATCGAATGATGAGGACGCCGTACAAGAAGCCAGGGAAATTCCATAGAGATAAGTTTAAATAATAATTAATAATCATTTTTCTTATGACATGCAAATTACGAATTAAAAGTAGAGTGATGCTTGTCATTCTTACATTCAATTTGAACAACTTTATACTCATTGTAATTAATTAAGTTGAATGTTTGTTATAATTTTCATTTTAGTTTTATTAATAATTACTGAATGTGTAAATTAACATTTTGAATTTATTAAAAGAATTGAATTAATTGAATTTATTCTAACTTAATATATTATGTGCACAATGAATCATATCATACCCTATTATTTTATAAGTTTGAATTCACATTCTTTTGTTATAAGAAATATTGTGAAGGGATCTTTTCCGGGGCTTTTCTAATCCGGGAAAGCCACTAACAAAATTATGGCAAAAGAACAATATTTCATCAAAATTAAATTATTTGTAATAGAAAACGATTTTAATTCCAAAGTAAAAGGTTTCAAACATCATTCATTTAGATACTATAAAGCAGAGATGCTTTCAAGCTTAGAGCGTATTGTAAACGCGAGCCAGCATGACGTCACTCTGCTTCAGACTCGAGCTGCTTTAACAGAGCACGCTAGCACATACAACGTATACTTCAACGTAAAGATTGAAATGTGCGTTATCGCGTTCACAGAACTGCAGTCTCACTGTCCGAGAGCAAGTACGTTTTACGCTTGCTTGGTTTTAATCATAGATATTATTTTTGAATTTTAGAACATTGATGAGTTTCTTTATTTAACGATGACTATTTATTCTAGTTAAATATTAATATAATTTATACTTTTTATTTTTAATGTAAAAATTTTTACCAAATTTGTAGGTTTTACATATTTTAGTATTTAAAAGTAATTTTAATTTTTATTAGTTCTTTAAAAATTATTATGGTTATATCTACTTTGATTATTTTTGAGTTTGATTTAGAACTTTGAGTTAAATTTATTTTTTGAATTTTTAATTATGTTCTGAACATAATTTATCAAAGAAAATTTTAAAGTGTAAATGATTGATTTAACTGGATTAACAACTATGTTAGCGTTATTGCTTTGTAAATTTTATTTTTTTAATTAAACTTTGATCAGAATTTATTAAATGTTTTAAAAAATTTTAAATATGGTTCAATAAAAATGATGAGTTGTACACAGTGTTAAACTGTTTCTCCACGGATTTTGAAAGTATATATACAAAGAATGTTTTTGAAAATTTAAAATGAGAACATTGTTTTTTATTTTTTTATTTTGAAAGCTTTCATTTACTATTTTGGTTTTAATTTTTCTTAAAAGTATTAAATTTTTAGGGTGCTATTATGATATTTAGGGTTTAACGACATCTGTTTAAACTTTCGAAAAATTCTGGAGTTTTAATCTATCTACGGCTTATTGTTTTAAAATTCTGTTTTAGTGCATGTTTTTGAAAACACAAAATGACTTACATTTAGGGTTTTTACGATACTTTTAGAAAAAGGAAAGTTATTTTGTTGGTTTTAAATTATGCTAGTCTTCATAAAGAAAAACGGATTTATTGAAAAATTAATATGTTAAAGCAAATTTTAATACAAGGCATTTTATTTATGTTTTGTTTAGAGATAACCTTAATAATATTAAGTGAATTAATAACAGCATATTACAACGTTGAGTGTCAGCCTTTCACTTTTCTTTCTTCGTTTCTTTTTATTTAAAAGGATTTAAAACAATTAGTTTAGAAAATATTTTAATGACAAAAATTTTATTTCTATTCCCGATGATTAAATCGTAAAAATATTAAGTACTTTATTTCGTTTTACAATCAGCATTTTTTCTCACACGCATGGTGGTTATATTTGAAGATTTTATTTCAGTTTAACTGCTAGGATTAAGTTGACGTTTATTCCGAGTAGTAACGATAATAAGCAAGCCGATATTTAAGCAGTTTCAAACTCGAGCTGTTGTTTTAGGATTCGGTTTTCATTTAGGCAAGTAACATTATACTTTTACGACTTGGAAATTTTTATTTCTTTATCGCGTATGCGTAGCAAGTTTGAAACCCATTGTGACATTTCATACATTACGTTGATTTTTAAAAAAAATTTTAGTATTTTATTTTAGTATCATTTTATTTAATATTCTTCATAAGCTGTTAGAATATCATTAAAATTGTGAATTTCTAGGATTCATAAATACCGAATTTTCGATGTATTATGCATGAAGGTTTCTGTTATTTTACAAATTATTATACTGTAGAAAATTTGAATTTTATTATCTTTAGATATATTTATTTAAATTACCAATTTGTTTCGATTTTTTAATAAAGCGAGGTTAAATTGTGAGTGCTTTTCTTTTTTTACCAAATTAAATTTTCAACTATTTTAGCCGTTATTATAGTAATGTTTGTTTAGAAAAGTTTAAGCCTTTATTAAGTTTGATTTAAAAATTTGTATTTTAAAATTTAAATTTTACGAATTTCACAGAGTGCTGATCACCAGAAGCGAAACGACCCACCTCCCCAATACTAAAGGCGTCTTTATATATAAAAATGTGGGAAATTCAAAAACTTTTTCTTAAAATTGCTTTATTTTTAAGAATTTTAATAATATTTCAAACGGGTATTCATTGAAATTGCTTAAAACTACATGCTTTTACACAGGGTTCTTATGCTCCATTTCAAGCTCATAAGTCTATGCTAAACTACGCATTTTATACCTGTCTACCCACTACCTGTAATTTATAATGCGAAGGCTCAAGGCTAAAACTTATAAGGGTTAATGCCCTTACCAACACTCAAAAATGCCAGATTTTACTTTCATTATTTTAGATATTTTAAGATATCTGATTTTATGATAATGTAATTTGTAAAAAAAAAAATGGTTTTCAGTTATTCCCTCTGGAATAAGGGAAAATTCAATTCCAGAATAACTACAATAAGGTTTTACTGTTTTAGTTAAATGATCTTATTTAATCGTTAAAATTGATGCTATTAATTTATTTTGGGAAAATCACATTTCTATATATTTTTTTCTTATTTGTGTTAATTTTTTAAACAATAATAAAGAAAAAGAAACACAACAATTGTAGTAATTTGCAATTATCTGATTGTTTTATTACTGTTTAACATCAATGTCTTTAATTATTGAGAGTGTACATCAGTTCATTAGTAAAATTAATTTAAGTTGTAAAAAAAAAAATTTTTATAGGTTACTTAAAAAGATTTAAATAGTAATAAATAGAAGAGAGATTAATTCAAAAATTATTATATGTAAAAGTTTTAAGACTTTTTTACTTGAGTCATATTATTCAATAGTAATTACGTCACGCTTGCGTTTGTACGTGTTCGGAACACATTGTATTTATCTCGAAGTTATATTTCTTGAGTTAAAGGGTACCCCCCATTAAGATAGGTAAAATGCCCCCCATCTCGGAATTCAAATTTTCGTCCAAAATTAGTTGGTGTTTGCTCAAAAATGAAATTTTAAACTGCGACCTGCTACCCCTCCCCCCTCCAGTACTCCTAACCTCAAAAAAACGTGTTTTTTTAAAAATAAATTTTTTCAAAACCTTATTGACGGTTAAGAAATTTGGATAAAAATGCGCATTTACTGTAATTTTTTCAGCTATTTTTGACGTCAAAAACTAACCTAAAAACAATAAAATATTCTTAAAATTGCTCTAAAAACTTTAAAAAAAGGGGTGCCACCTCAAAAATTTGTGGAAAGTTGAGGATTTGCGTCCTTAATTTGCCCTATTTTGCCCAGATTTTTTGGAGTGGTGCGCCATATTTAAAAGTCGAAAAACCCAGTTTTTTACCTATTTTTTATCAATTTTTTGCTTTTTTTGCTTTGTCAGTAATAGTTACAACAAAACTAATGGCACGATCGGATTTTACGCCAAAAAATACATAAAAAATATGTATAATACTCTGTTCTAATATTTTTGGATCACTAGCTATAAAACAAAAATGGAAAAGTGGCTGCTATGAGCATGTCGGGGCAACTCACTTTTTCCGTGGGATTTGTGAAAAGTTACTAAAAAGTATAAACAACAATGATTACATGTATTTTTTCATATTTTTTGACGAAGAATACAGTGTTGTAGCTATATTTTCTATAACTTGGCTCTGGTCAAATATTAGAGCCAAGAAAACAACTTACAATAAGTCTTTTTTATTCAAATTAGTTTTAATATACATTATTGTAATTGTTTCATTTCTGGATCTACGATCCTAAAAAGATTGTGTCTTATGAATAATACATATTTTAATTAGTTTTTATGAAATCATTAAAATTATAATTTTAATATCTTATTATTACAAAAATTATTTACAATATATACGTATATGATTCCTAGTTACAAAAGTATCTATTTAATAAATATATCGTTTTATTAGAAAATCGTTAATCTTCATTATCACTAATTTCTTCAATTACTGGCACAACTTCTTCAAAATCAAAAAGTTTAGTCAATATTGCAGCTGGTTTGATGATTCGTGATAAATAGCGGGCGTGACTTAAATAATAAATAACAGCAGCAACTAACAGTTCTATTTCCATTCGCACAGTTACAACAGTACCGTTTGATTTCATTGATGCCACTAGTTTTTAAACAATTATCTATGTAACATTTGTACTTTTTACTGTTAATATGTCTGGACTGCACCTCAAATCTTAAAATATTTTGTTGTTCTTTTGCGTAACTCAAAGTTAATGAACCATTGTCTCCAATTATTTCTGCCAAATATGACACCGATTGAGATAATTGATACGAACCTGTAAAAAATACTTTCAAATCTTCCAAAGTCATTTCAGGGAAATCTGATAGATCGTTTGATGACGAATGCTGAAACGGTACAGTTTTCCTGTTCCAGTTTTTTTCTTCAACTTCAATTGCTAGGGTGTTTTCTACATTATTTGTGAGGTTAATCCTACTTATGATTTTTCCTAAATTTCCTGCATCAGAATTCAACCTCTTACCAAATAAATTTTGTAAGAAGCAAGCGATTTTACAAAATAATCCAGCTTTTGTTAAAAGACCATTATGAAGTTGGTGATGCAGAAGCTTATATTTTTGTACTATAATTCCATGAATCGCTTCTACAACCCATCTAAGTTTCGTAACTCGTCGAGATGCATTTGATTCTTCAGTAGTAAGTTGCGATCGTTTACCTTTCAAAGCAGGCATCAAAGTTGTGAATTCTCGCTGATTCAAGTAGTCTATCACATCTCTAAAGCCTCTATCGAGAATGAAAATATCGTGTTTTTCGAGAATTTTGTTAAATCCATCGGAACTTTTTAACAAATTCTCCAAAATCTTTGCATCGTTGCAATTAGCTGTAAAAGGTCCTGCACAATCGACGATAAAACCATTCGTTGTACATATTGTGAATGGTTTACAGAGTGAAGCTTTTTTTTGACCCAAATATGATTTACGCTGATAAGCATTATTGCTGCTTTTTTGATGACGTAAATATGTTCCATCACATATTAATGCTAACTTTTTATCCATATTGTACAACATTTTTGCAATATCAGTTGTTTGTTCAAGTAAAAGTTCCCGAGAATAAGCATGAATCCCGAAATTTTTTGGCAATATTTCATTCTCAAAACATTTGAGCACTGAATTGATAGATTGTGCTTCAAGACCAAAAATTGCAGAAATGCACTTGTTTGAATTCCCAGACTTCATTTTAAATAAAAAAAGTACTAATGCTTGCATTATGTTTCTATTTTCAGAAGATCTCATTGATACCATCATGTTTTGTAGCTTAATAATGTTGTCCCACGTATATCCAGTGAGAGCTTTTATGCGTTTTTCCGTAATTGAAGGCCCGGATGCAATAAGGGCATTTACGCTCGGAGCGCGCAAAACTGAAGTCACTTGGTAGCAAAAATTTCATTTTCTTCAAATAAATTTCAAAAAAATTGACGTTGTAAAACTCATCATGCCGCATCTTTTTTATATTAACAGTTTTTTATAAAATTTTTATTTTTCAAGAAAAAAATTAAAAACAAGAAAATTTTTTACATTAAATTTCAATACTTTTTTAAACTTAAATCGTTGTAATTCGAGTAAATATTAACCGATTACGCTGAAATTTGAAATATATTTTCTAAATATCATAGCGAAACTTATGATGATTATAAAAAATGTTAATTCTCAAATTGTTAGTCGCAATTGTTTATTAATTAATACAAATTACAAATTGTGCGTTTATAATGTACTCGAGAAAAAAGTATCGAGGGAACTTTCAAGTACAAGAAACTTGTAGCGAGAAAGTTTTTGATTTTTGTATAAAGAAGATTTGTGGAAAGTTTCAAATCGATTGATAAATAATTAAAAAAGATATAACGACATTTACAAGTAGAGCGCATGCGGTCGAGCGCTGCAGTTTTCTTATATGTTAGATTCTCAGTGAATATTACGTCAACTGAATGACTCTTGGTAATATTATTTGGAAAAAGCAATAATACAAATATAACAATATGATATTTATTAAAAGTAAATAAACATATAAATAAACAAATGAATACATAAACAAAAATCTGTAATGTAACTATTTAATAAAATAATTACATTACAGATTTTTGTTTAATACTGATTTTTTGATTGTTTCAAAGGATTTCTTTTTTATTTTGTCTGTTAAACCTTTTTTTCTTTCGCATTAGTAATATGAGTTTTCTAAAATACAAAATGTCATATTTTTAAACAATATAATGTTGGGATTTATATTTATAAAAGTAAACATATATGCGTATGTACGTTCACTTTTAGGAATATTTGGCTACCAGTCCTCTTTTGTATAACGACTAGACTTGTAAAATTGTTCATTACGAGGAATGAAAATTATTTTATACTTATAATAGAATCAAAAAACGGTCGGAAAAGAACGATGTATCATTTCTTGTTCTTTTTTGATCGTTGTTTGATTCCATTATTCCCCATGGTGTACAATTTCACAAGTCTAAACGTTAAACAAAAGAAGACTGGTAGCAAAATATTCCTATATGTTAAGACCACAGCACTTGCCTAAATCGTGTGTGTATGTATATATATATATATATATACGAACAAAATTCATAATAATGTTCATATAGAAGAAGAGTGAACGTACACACGCATATATGTTTACTTTTATAAATATAAATCCCAACATTATATTGTTTAAAAATATGACATTTTGTATTTTAGAAAACTCATATTACTAATGCGAAAGAAAAAAAGGTTTAACAGACAAAATAAAAAAGAAATCCTTTGAAACAATCAAAAAATCAGTATTAAACAAAAATCTGTAATGTAATTATTTTATTAAATAATTACATTACAGATTTATTAATATTTATTTGTTTATTTATATGTTTATTTACTTTTAATAAATATCATATTGTTATATTTGTATTATTGCTTTTTCCAAATAATATTACCAAGAGTCATTCAGTTGACGTAATATTCACTGAGAATCTAACTTATAAGAAAACTGCAGCGCTCGACCGCATGCGCTCTACTTGTAAATGTCGTTATATCTTTTTTAATTATTTATCAATCGATTTGAAACTTTCCACAAATCTTCTTTATACAAAAACCAAAAACTTTCTCGCTACAAGTTTCTTGTACTTAAAAGTTCCCTCGATACTTTTTCTCGAGTACATTAAAAACGCACAATTTGTAATTTGTATTAATTAATAAACAATTGCGACTAACAATTTGAGAATTAACATTTTTTATAATCATCATAAGTTTCGCTATGATATTTAGAAAATATATTTCAAATTTCAGCGTAATCGGTTAATATTTACTCGAATTACAACGATTTAAGTTTAAAAAAGTATTGAAATTTAATGTAAAAAATTTTCTTGTTTTTAATTTTTTTCTTGAAAAATAAAAATTTTATGTTAATATAAAAAAGATGCGGCATGATGAGTTTTACAACGTCAATTTTTTTGAAATTCATTTGAAGAAAATGAAATTTTTACTACCAAGTGACTTCGGTTTTGCGCGCTCCGAGCGTAAATGCCCTTATTGCATCCGGGCCTTCAATTGTGAAACTTCCAATTTGGTCATGAAGTTGTAAATGTGCACCATCTGATAATGCATTCATGAATTTTGCAAGTTCTGAAAATTTTATACTACATTCATCTGAATAAGTTCCTATTCTCAAAAGTTCATCGTCATAAAATCTTTTATTTATCAAATGAATCTTGCAGCATCTATTTCTATGAGGAATAAAAATTTTCCTAGAAATAAAAACTTGTAAGCGAGCTTCGAAAGGCACATCTTGAATTTCATTTGTCGATTTACATATAAAACATAATCCATGACTTACAATTACTCTAGGGAATGATATCGAAACGTATTCATCTGTTGGTTGAACTGTTGCAGCGTATATCGAAAAGTCATCAGATTCTTGACTATCTGGTGACTCGGTGAACGTTTGACTACTTGTTGGTGTTACATCACTGAAATAGTTGATATTAGATGAAGGATAAGATTACTGGCTTGTAGGAGTTTCGTTAGAATCTGATACTTCTGTCTTTGATTGTGAAGCGCTATCGACTACATCGTCAATCACTTCTTCTAATGGTAATGTAATAATTTCTTGAGATTCATAATTTGATGTCGATGCATTCTCTTTACTTTTTACTATTTTATTTCTTTTACTGGCTAGAAGACTTAATTGGTGACGACATTTATTACAAATCACGTCACCGCTTTGAACATAAAAATTGTATCTATTGTGAAATTCCATAACATCTTCGCGTTCATCAAACTGTCGGAAAGGACCATTTAATTTACGGATAAAGATTTTGCATCGAACACACTTTCTATTGTCTGTTTTTTTAGTTGGTGTTTCATAATCTACAGCCTCCATTTTGTTTATTCTGTTGCATGGAAAATTAATAAAATTAATGAAACAGTTTTATGAAAATTGTTGATAAGAAATCTGCCGTCCAAAGCATAAACAGTCTTAATTACATTCAAACAAAATTCGAGAAAAACAAAAAAAAATTATTTATTCTAAAATCCATACAAAAAAATTTTATTTTTGGAAAAGGTTGAACTTTATAATTTTATTTCTGAAAATTCTCATGTTTTAGAGAGAAATTCATAGGAACACTTCTTCATGATTTTTTACAGACCTAATTTTTAAGTTTTTTGATTGTTTCTTATATGTAAAACATGGTAATTAAAATTATTTATTGTTCATTACTTCAGAAAATGCTTATTTTCTTTCATTTTACATAAACTTTAAAATAAATTTTGGATCATGTAAGTTAGAGCCATCAATAAGAAGTAATGACAGTTTAAAATAATTGTTATTATTGAAAATATCCTTTCGCAAACCAAACATAATCATCTGGTTTAAATAATCTAAAACTATTAAAATAAGTTTTAAAAACACGTACTAGAATGTTATTTATTAATTAAAAGCTTAATTATTAATTAAACAACATTCGTTATTATTATAATTACAATTACTTTCGTAGGCAAATAAGACAGAGTCACCGCAAACTCAATTAATTATTAAATAATTCTTGTAACTACATATACAAACATCTTCTAAATACTTATATGAGTAGAATATTAATCAAAATTAATTTGACATACAATCGCATCACTGACATGAATATCATTTGTAATCTTATATGTAAGATAATCTGATTTGCAATAAGTTGTTGGAACAAAGTTCTGATTAACTGTGATGACTTGTACCATCACGTTTTATAAAATCAGTTGATTAAAATACCAAATATAGATTACACTATACTAATTTTCATTTCATAAAGAGAATTACCAGATGTAAATTATAAATAATTTTTAAAAATTTGGACAACAAGCAATACTGCGAACAAAGTTACCTTCATTAGGACTCACATAGTAAGTACTTCTATTGTTTCAAATAGAATAATTCATCCAATTCAAGTAAATAATTTTTCAATAAAAAATCTACTTATTTTAAAAAGTTGTTTTATTAATGAAAAAGAATAATTAAATATTTACTATTTCACTTGCATTAACTTTCTATGAAAATTACCTGTTCAATGGAAAATGATGATTCACTTTCGGAACACACACTGTTAAAAGAAATGATAGTGACTTCCATTACATTTAATGGAAGATATTATAAATTCATTTGCTGTGAAAACCAATCTCAGCGACAATTTCAACTAATGTTGGAATGTAGAGTTTTTTGATAAATAAATGTCAAAAATTGTTAAATTTACTCCAACTGTATTTTTCATATCATATTAAGAGGAGGTCACGTATCTCTGTCCTTTTCTAATCAAAGAATTGAGTTTTTTATAGAAACTAATAACTTTAGCAAAAAATGAAGAGAAAGCCGCATCTCGTAATAAAAAAAGCAATATTTTCTTTGATAAGAAAGAATTAATTTTATTGCTTCGTTTTCAAGAAAACCTTGAAAAACTTAAATCATAGAGGTTAGGGTGGACAATTTAGTTTTTCAAGGTTTTCTTGAAAACGAAGCAATAAAATTAATTTTTCCTTATCAAAGAAAATATTGCTTTTTTTGATACAAGATGCGGCTTTCTCTTCATTTTTTGAGAAAGTTATTAGTTTTTGTGAAAAAATCATTTCTTTGATTAGAAAAGGACAGAGATACGTGACCTCCTCTTAAAGTATAAAAAACTTGTATGCAAAGTCTCAAATCACTACCCTATTAAAAAAGTTCGTGCTGATTCTGTACTGATTTTACACTGAACTCAGTATGTGATTCGTACTGTATAGACGTAGAATCAGCATGATATTCACATAAAATCCGTACTGAGCGAACTCTGAAAAAAGTCTCAAAACGCATTGCGAATAACGTATGAAATTTGTACAAATAAGGTTAAAAACTATACGAAATTCGTGTAAAATCAGTATAAAATCTGCGAATGCATATTTAGGTATATATTCAGTAAACCTACTCAGCACGTAATCAGTAAAAAATCAGTACACCGTTTGTACAATTTTGAAGCCCAGTCTGTACTTAATTTTATTAAAATAAATGTTCAATTGGTATTGATTGACCGTAAAATCTGTACAAATTTCCAAATCAGGCATTAGAATATAGAATAATGAAATAAACTCAGTACAAATTCAGTATGAAAATAGTACGTAATTGGTACAAAATTATAACTGATTTCATACACAAACTTCTTACAATACGTGATTAATTCATACAGAAATTGCATAAATTCTATGCGAAATTTTAGACTAGGGTTCAGACAGAATGATTATAATATCTCAATACGAATTCAATACGAAAACAGTACGTAATTTGTCCAAAAACTGAACAAAATTCGTTCAAAATCTTACGGCAATACGTGGTTTATCAGTACTGAATTTGAATAAAATACGTACAGGATTCGAGATCAAGCAATAAAATATGGAATAATTAGGTAAAGTTGATGCAAATTTAGTACAAAAACAGTACGTAATTCATACAAAATTATAACTGATTTCATACACAAACTTCTTACAATACGTGATTAATTCATACTGAAATTGCATAAATTCTATGCGAAATTTGAGACTAGGGTTCAGACAAAATGATTATATTATCTCAATACGAATTCAATACAAAAACGGTACGTAATTTGTAGAAAAACTGAACAGAATTCGTTCGAAATCTTACGGCAATACGTGGTTTATCAGTACTGAATTTGAATAAAATACGTACAGGATTCGAGATCAAGCAATAAAACATGGAATAATTGGGTGA
Source organism: Anastatus disparis (assembly GCA_017163975.1). NCBI lineage: Eukaryota > Metazoa > Arthropoda > Insecta > Hymenoptera > Eupelmidae > Anastatus > Anastatus disparis. The sequence continues at coordinate 84,213 of JAFFSR010000100.1, forward strand.
ACTTGATGCAAATTCAGTACGAAAACAGTACGTAATCGATAGAAAATCATAACTGATTTTACACACAATCTTTTCACAATACGTGATTAATTCATACTGAAATTGCATAAATTCTATGCTAAATTTGAGACCAAGTTTCAGACAAATATTTTATTGCTAAATTTCGAATCCTGTACTTATTTTATTCAAATTCAGTATTGATAAACCACGTATTGCCGTAAGATTTTGAACGAATTCTGTTCAGTTTTTCTACTAATTACGTACCGTTTTTGTATGGAATTCGTATTGAGATAATATAATCATTTTGTCTGAACCACTAGTCTCAAATTTTGTATAGAATTTATGCAATTTCAGTATGAATTAATCACGTATTGTAAAAAAGATTGTGTGTGAAATCATTTATAATTTTGTATCAATTACGTACTGAATTTGTACTGAGTTTATTTTATTATTCTACATTCTAATGCCTAATTTGGGAATTCGTACAGATTTTACGGTCAATCAATACCAATTGAACATTTATTTTAATAAAATTAAGTACAGACTGGGCTTCAAAATTGTACAAACGGTGTACTGATTTTTTACTGATTACGTGCTGAGTAGGTTTACTGAATATATACCTAAATATGCATTCGCAGATTTTATACTGATTTTACACGAATTTCGTATAGTTTTTTAACCTTATTTGTACAAATTTCGTACGTTATTCGCATTGCGTTTTGAGACTTTTTTCAGAGTTCGCTCAGTACGGATTTTATGTGAATATCATGCTGATTCTACGTCTATACAGTACGAATCACATACTGAGTTCGGTGTAAAATCAGTACAGAATCAGCACGAACTTTTTTAATAGGGTATTTATCATAGAACTAGAGATATGAGCAAAAATGTAATGTTCAATAACAGCGCTACCCCAACTTTTTATCAAACTTCATGCTCTTGAAGCTCGTTGATATGTATTCAAAGACTTGCAGTATTATAACTTCTTTTTTATTGTTAAGTTAAATTACATTCACCTGTAAAGTTTTAAGTCTATATCTTCAATAGAATAAAATGACTTGAAATGTAATATTTTAGCAGTGTCATAATTACATGCAATGGAAGCCACTATCATTTCTTTTAACAGTGTGTGTTCCATAATTATATAATTATTTTCCATTTAACAAGAAGTGTTCCTATGAATTTATCTCTGAAACATCAGGATTTTCAGGAAAAAAATTAGAAAGTTGGAATTTTTCCAAAAATTTAAAAAACATGAGTTTTTTATTTTGGCTTTTTATAAATTCGTAATGTTTAAGAATTAAATAAATAAGCGAAAAGCTATACAAATGTATACCCAAATAGATGATTTGAAGGTCAAGCACTTCCATGAAACCACTACTTTGTCAATCCAAAAGGGTTTTTATGTCACATATAAAGTGTAAATAAAATATCTAATTTCAATAATATTCATATACTGGTTGCAAGATATTTAGAACCTAATGACAGAAATAGAGTTGATTTTATTAAAAAATGTTTAATATTGTGAAAAGATATTAATCGTTTATAAACATTCAATTCTATTCTGTATCTTCTAAAGTTCAATAATATTTACTTGATATGATAATTTAATGAATTCTAATTTCGGATTAACCTAAAGAATGATTATAATATTCTCATACTCAAAATTAAAATTCAATTAAATCTACAAGGTTATTTTTATTCTTACTTATTTGTTACACACGTTGTTTTACTCTGAGTTACCGATAACATTTAATAAAAAGTAAGTTTTTGAAGCTATATTATCATTAAAACATTTCTTTTCAAATATAAAACATTGTAAGAATAAATTAAGTACAATAATTATAATATGAAACTTCTGTTGAATAGATTCTGTTGTATACATCTATTTGCAACAGTCTCTACTGCTGAGATTGATTTTCAGTGTATTCTGTTAGGCTCTATTCACATAAAAAACATAAGGCTGGACACTGTTACGGAAAACTTGGTTCACGAACTCGCTAAATAAATTGACAATAGAGAATACAAAATAGCAATGGTGTTTAATTTAACGTTACTATATATATATATATATATATATATATATATATATAGTAACGTTTTTGTTTCATTTAAATATCATGACTTAATTATTAAATAAGAAAAACGATTTATCCTTCTTTGCCGGACGCTTCAGGTGTTACCTATTAAAAAGGACCTTTTGTAAGTTGTTTTCTTGGCTCTGATATTTGACCTGAGCCAAGTTATAGAAAATATAGCTACAACACTGTATTCTTCGTCAAAAATATGAAAAAATACATGTAATCATTGTTGTTTATACTTTTAAGTAACTTTACACAAATCCCACGGAAAAAGTGAGTTGCCCCGACATGCTCATAGCAGCCACTTTTCCATTTTTGTTTTATAGCTAGTGATCCAAAAATATTAGAACGGAGTATTATACATATTTTTTATGTATTTTTTGGCGTAGAATCCGATGGTGCCATTAGTTTTGTCGTAACCATTACTGACAAAGCAAAAAAAGCAAAAAATTGATAAAAAAATAGGTAAAAAACAGGGTTTTTCGACTTTTAAATATGGCGCACCACTCCAAAAAATCTGGGCAAAATAGGGCAGATTAAGGATGCAAATCCTCAACTTTCCACAAATTTTTGAGGCGGCACCCCTTTTTTTAAAGTTTTTAGAGCAATTTTAAGAATATTTTATTGTTTTTAGGTTAGTTTTTGACGTCAAAAATAGCTGAAAAAATTACAGTAAATGCGCATTTTTATATAGAATATGCTCAATTCTTTCCAAATTTCTTAACCGTCAATAAGGTTTTGAAAAAAATTATTTAAAAAAAAACACGTTTTTTTTGAGGTTAGGAGTACTGGAGGGGGAAGTGGTAGCAGGTCGCAGTTTAAAATTTCATTTTTGAGCAAACACTCACTAATTTTGGACGAAAATTTGAATTCCGTGATGGGGGGCATTTTACCTATCTTAATGGGGGGTACCCTTTGACTGTTTGCTGACTCGTGTGAGACCAACAACGATCAATTCTGAGTAGCCGGGATATTTATGTAATGAGATATTCTTTTAAGCTTCAAACTCGAACTTGATATTTTTTTTTTATTCGACCGGATGTAACTGTATACTCGGCTACACGAAGCTACGTGAAAATACGTTTCTGTTTAACGCACATGCACTGCATGACGCAGTGACATTCATGATAAGAAAATTTTGGTTAATGTTCACACGGTTAACTGAAAAGAAAGTTTTCATAATTTGAATTCATTTTCAATTTATTTTGAGTATGTTTCTTTGAGGATTTCAATTTTAATGAATTACGATTTACTACTTTTATTAAAATTTAATTATATATATGAAATGATGAATTATTTAGTAGTTTTGTTTTTTTTAATTACCCAGTTTTTATTTAAATTGTTTAAAGATTATTTTACTGTTAAAAATTTTCTTTCTAGTTTGAGGTTGAAACGAGAAATTTTATTGATTTTTTTATTTGAGTACGTACGAGCTTTGAACTTGGTTTTTATTAATTCCAAATTTACTAATTTGATTTATTTTATTCTTAGAAATTTATGATTTGGCTTTTTGAGAAAAGAAAAAAAAATTCTAAAATGGTCAAATTTTAACAGTTTTTATGTAACATTGCTTAAATTTTGTGGCAAGATTCTAAAATTCTGGTTACGATTGATTTCTATTTATTTAGTTTGATTTAACCCGCGCAGAGAATTGTATTATTAAAATTTTTGTTAAAATTAAACAATTTCGCGATTTTATTTTTATTATTAAAATTTTATAAGTTTTATTGTGGTTAGTTATTATTTTTAAAAACAGATCTCCTCCTTCCAGAGGGAAAATTTATTAGCTGTAGATATTATTTTCATTTTATAGTTTTGTTGAGCTGTTTTAACTTCTCTAAAACAAAAGTCCCTTTTTTTTAAAAAAAATTTTTTAAGAGTATACATTTAGAATTTTCCTTGAACCCTCGCACCCAAAGCAGGTAAACTGAATTTTTTTCTAATTATCATTTTTATTATTACCACGCAACTAAAAATCTATTCGTAAACGTTATTATTTATTATCCATAACGCTTTGCATCTATATACCTTTCTTTATATCGACACGAATTTTCGATTGTTTTATCTTTTTATTTTCGTTCCTGTTTACAAAAAAAATTATTCTATACTAACATCTTCTTAATTTTAAATACTTTTTCCCCGCACGGAAAAATTGGATATTTAAACTAAGTTTTCGCTGAAATCGCTTTGAGTTCATATTTTTTTTGATTCTATGATTCTAAAAGAAAATATTCTTTAAATCATTTTCTCGGTGCATTTTCAAAACCCTTGTTCCCTTGCGGAAACACTCTCTTAATTCCTGCTTCAATTTTCTACTTTAGAGAAAATTAAGCATTTTATAATAAAGGGATTTTGAATCAACAATGATGATTCCTTCGCGAACGCGGTTGGGTCAGATAAGCAAATTTCGTTTCTATTTAATTTCGTTGCTAGTTCATTTTTTTTTATTTATATTTTTTTATGTGGGTCAGATCGCGTAGTTTAGCGCAGGTTAATGTACGGATGGCAAATGATCTTGTTTTTATTAAAAAAAAATTTTGTTGTTAAAAATGAGAAACAAAATTTTTAATTTTCGCGATATTTTCTTTTCAAATCCATGGTCCACCTGAAAAATTTTTAGAACGAGGGATGATTCCAATTCGTTCATTCCTCTTGGTTTTATTGCGGCCTATCTTAATCAAACTATTGGTTCCGGTAACTACTAAGTAATGGACCTACTCATCACTGTTCGTACCCTTCCGCAATAGCCGATATGGCTAGAATTGTGGATAAAAAAAAGAGAAAGTACATATTAATTAGATAGTATATATGTATATATATTATATTATTATATATATGTATATTAAAATTTATTATCTTAGTAATTAGATAATATACACCGAGAAAAATTCACTGAAATCAATGAAATGATATAATCATTAAAAATTCAATTAATTCAAATAATCATTCAACTGATCTCACAAAAAAAAAACTTAATTTATGCAACAAAATGTTTAGTTGGAAACATAAAAATAAAATATTTAATTGTTTAAAATAATAAAGGTCTATAGGTTGAGAAAGTGTAAATGCTTATAAATATTTATACTGAATAATTAAATAAATAAATAAATAAATAAATAATTCAATTAATCACCGATTTTGAGATGCAATATAATTAAATAATAAAAGTAATAAAATAGCTTTTCAGAACAAAATAAATCCACCATTTGAATCAATTAAAAACTTAATCAATTCAATGCATCCAATTAATCATAATATAGCAATAGAATTATTTGATTAAAAGACAATGATATATTTCACAGAATCAATTATATATTACGTGAAGAGGAGAAAAAATGCAAATGATTAACTTATTTAACTGCTTTAATTAAATTCCCACTGAACCAGAAAGTTTTATCGCTTTGTCTATACGCATTTTTCTCTTTCTCGAAAAAGGTCGCGGTTCGCGTTGTTAAACAGTTCTCTATTTAGAACCAGCATCTTATGCAAAAATGATCGAGACCCCGGCAGGATATTTTGCCAAAATCTCGGTCATTTCTTCGACCCAACGATCCCCCCGTGCGGGCGCCAGTGTAAAGAGGCGGGGTTTTTCCTCTAAGAGTTTTACCTCCCATAACAAAACCCAGGCGCTAACAATTAATTTTATTTACCTTTCCAGAGTCAAGAAACCCAACCAATCATCAAGTACTTATAAAAAACATGCCCAAAAAAGAATTTACTAACATCTATGTCCACTCAGTGTCGGTAGTTTCCTTCGAGCATATACTACTGGAGGAAGCCTCCAAATGGCAGCAAGCGTTACAAGGCGAAAAGAGAGAAAGCCTCTATTTTGGTACGTGCTGTCTCTCTCTAGCCTTATTTGATTGGCTACTTCTGTTCCCTACTAAGAAAGTGAGAGAGAGATAGCACGTACCAAAATAGAGGCTTTTTCTCTCTTCGCCTTGTAACACAGTTAATAGCTGGGAGGCTTTCTCCAGTAGTATATGCTCGAAGGTAGTTTCCAATTACGAGTTGTAACAATGGAAAGTTTCATTTGTAACAATGGAAAGTTTATCACTAGGGATTTTTTTAGTTTACCGCTACCGTTCATCAAAAAGAGACGAAGTTAATGTTTTTGCAACGTTTAGTATTAAAAATCTCCAATTTCACCTTAATGATTATAGTGTTAAGAGCATAAAAATTTCAAGATTAACTATCTTTTTATATGAAAATTATTATTAATTTTTAAAAACAAAACAAGTGGTTAATTTACAAAAAAAAAACCTCACTACACAAATAACATTCTATTCCAAAATTTACTGTAAATTTAATAGTTGCAGCTAAATAACAAATAATTATTTAAATATTTTTTTTATGGTTACAATCATTGTTATAAATAAATTAAAATATATTTTTCTAAAAATATATTATTATAAAATTTAATGCTACAAATAGATTTACATCATAATAGTTTAAAATTAAAAACCATGAAAATATAAATTTGAAAATAGTAAACACGGAATTTTCAAAAATAATTTTTATGATTTGACAGTTAATAAATAATTAATTGTTTAAGTTAATTCATTTTCATACAGTTTCATACTATTACTTATTTTCACCTTTTTTATTCAAATTCTGTGACTTCTTACATATAACGTAATCTTTAAAAAAAATCCAAACAATAATTTTAATAACTACTAAAAAAAATGTAATAAAATTAATAAAGTAAAGTAGGTTTTTGATTTTTTAACCTTTTAGTACACGTGTATATGTATATTTCTGCACGTGTGCGTACGAGTACTAAATAAGTATATAACATATGTAATTTAATAAACATATAAATATATATATTTTAATATTTCCTAATTTTATTCTTTAGATCCAAAACACCTCTGTTATTAGATAAAAAAAATTTTCTATTTATTTTTTTTCATTTGTTGATATGGTATAAAAATTTACATGTGACAATTTTGAACATTTCTTATTATGTATAATAATTTTCAAATAAAGTAAAGTTTAAACAAAAATTCTACATTACAAAAAGGTGTATAATTGATACAATAGTTATAATTAATAAATATTTGCGTATTAATTTATTATTTATTTAAGAAATTAATTTATTTCAATACGTTTGTTATTTGAATGAATTCAAGCCTTAAAGGTAACAGAACCTTTGAAGGGCGTTTCTAAAAGTCTTATAGAATTTTTTCTTTTTTTTAAAGAAAAAAGATTAATATATAAAGGATATTGTCCTCTATATGATTAACCTTTTATATATGATGAAGTCGAGGAAGTCCCCCGCCCGGCATCTGTTTAACACATTACATCAGGCTAGGACTGTCAGACCCACCATACCGAAAACTTTGACTACCGATGGATGGTCAGCCACTTTTGTAACCAACAATCAACCGATACCCAATGAGGTCGGATTTTTTAAAGAGTCGCGATATAAATGGCACATACACTTATTTTCTTTCGAAAAAAAAGTTAGAGGTACCTGGCCAGGATTCGAACCCATGCCCTCCGCGTTGAAGGCAAGAGCTCTATCCATTACGCCACCGCGCTCTCTTATAGAATTTAAGGTTACTTATCTTTAATGCTTTTGTTTTACATGGTAGGCCGGCTGGCACTGCATTGCCGGCTTTCCTGGACTCTCGGCTTGCTCCAGGTTGGCACACAATATCTCACGTGCTCTTGCAGGTGTACTGTATTACGCCGAAACAATACCCGGCAACAAAAACTCAGTTTGAACACAAAAAAAAAAATTCTTATTTACTTGTCACCATAAAAGTGAATATGAAAAGAAAAACTAAATTCGAAGAAAGCTAATATATCGCGAAGTTGAAGTTAGTGGCTGCAGCCCCGCGGGGCTGCAGCACACACGTACTGCCCTTAGACCTGGTCGCGCGCGTCTCTCTTCAAAACTAGGCCCGTCGTCAACGTCTCACCGTCAGGCCAACTTCAAACCAAGCAACTGGTAGTGGGAGGAGATGCAAGAAAGAGAGAGAAAGCTCTCTTCTTCCTTCTCGCACTCCCTTGGCCAGTGCATTGGAAATCATAAGTTCCCACTCTCAATGCAGAAAAGTAGAGAAAGTGGAGACTTATGACGATCTCCGTCAACGGTTAAACTGTTGAATTCCCAGAACCTGATAAGAGAGTGAAAAGAAAGTGGCCTTGGCACTTTGAAGACCTCTTTCTTTTCACTATGGGAATAAATGATTAAAAATTATTCTTGTCAACTCAAAAATATTTCCTTAAAAATGAAAAAAAATTTAAATGAAAAATTGTGTCACTTAATAATATTGAAGATTAATAACATAAAAATTTAGGAATTTATATAATATAACATATTTGTTTTGTTTTATTAAAACTCATTTAAAAATATGATTTATGAATTAATCTTCTGCAAATTATTATCTTTATAAGTGTTTCACAATATTTTTGCAATATTTAAGAAATATCTATAATTAAAAAAAGGAAGCTTATAAATAAAAAATACCTATAAATAGAAAAATTATATATATATATATATATATATATATACATAATTTGCTTCGTATATATATATGGGGCATTTCACACCAACTGGAAGAGCAAAAAAATTAAAGTGGCTGAACCTCTGAAAATATATTTCTTTTTTTACCCAAAATATGTGAAAAAAATTTTAAGCATTTAGAATGAAAGGATCAAGCGCTATAAATCTTTAAAATTTAAACATTTTTCAAATTTTTTGGAAAAATCCCAAATTTATCATTATTTTCTGAAAATCCTTATGTTTTCGAGAGAGATTAATAAGAATACTTCTTGTTGTAAATAAAGAGAAGAGTTAGCATGATTTTTTACAGACCTTAATTTTGAAGTTTTCTATTGGTTCTTATATGTATTACATAGTAATTGAAATTACTCATTGTTCGCTACTTCAGAAATTACTTTTCGAGGGCTTATTTTCTTCTATTTTACATGAACTTTAAAATAAATTTTTGATCATGTAAGTCAGAGCCATCAATAAGGAGTTCTGACAGTTTAAAATATATATTTATATTCAATATAAAAAATAAATCATACATTAAAATATATATTTTAAACTCCCTGGTAACACAATCTATTGGAAGCACGATTGCGCAGAACTTGCGTGGTCTGTTTTCACATTGTAATGCATATCTGCTGAAATATAATTGCGACTGAAACGTGCGTCAGATTTGTAATGGATTGCCAATCAAAACGTGCGATTCTAAGATGAGAATAAACACGCAAACTTGCAGCAGAATCGAAGCAGTCTTCCGTAAGAATCTTGCAGCAGCACTTTACTCCAGAATTACATAAGAATGACATAAGTGCAATTATATGACGAGAATAAACACGTAAACTTGCAGCAGAATCGAAGTAGTCTTCCGTAAGAATCTTGCAGCAGCACTTTACCCCAGAATTATATAAGAATGACATAAGTTGAGCGCAATCATATGACGAGAATAAACACGTAAACTTATAGCAGAATCGAAGCAGTCTTCCGTAAGAATCTTGCAGTGGCACAGTTTATAGAATTTCAAAGTTAATTAATAGTTCAAAAAATTGAAGTTACTTTATAGAATAAAGATAATACATTGTAATTTAATTAAAAATTTTCATTGTGAATATTATTAACATTTAACTAACGAGAACATGTTTATAAGAGTTGTTGACAGATTTTAAGAAAGCAAATGTTGAATTTAAAAATTATAATTTATAATTTAATGAAAATTTATAATTGCGATACATTTAATGCATTTCTTTAAACTTTACGTGTTCTTACTACCGATGCCTACACCTATAGGCACATATTGGCTAAAAGAAAAAAAAGGAATGCAAAAAACAATCAACATATATACACAAAGGGGTGGGCGCTGATGTTATAGTATAAAATTATATAAATGTAGACATTGGGGAGAAGAGAGGAGACCATTGCAGCTAACTGTCAAATATAAAAAACGTAAATAAAAAATTTTCATAATATCTAAGAAAAGTTTTAAATAAATTTCTATCAGTAAAAGATGATAAATATTTTGGTTATACATTCATACGTAATTTAGTAGTAAAGTTTTGTCGCAAGATTCTTATGCGAGATAGCTTCAAGTATGCTGTATGCTCGCATGATTATTCTTATGATAAGATTGGATTTAACTTTTGTCCTTCTAATGTAATTTTAGCGCAAATCTGTTGCAAGATTCTCACATAAAACTGCTTCGATTCTGCTGTACATTTTCGTGTTTATTCTCATCATTAAATTACACTTAACTACTGTGATATTTATATAATTCGGCGGTAAAGTGTTGCTGCAAGATTCTTACGGAAGACTGCTTCGATTCTGCTGCAAGTTTACGTGTTTATTTTCGTAACATAATTGCACTTAACTTTTGACATTCTTATGTAAATCTGAGGTAAAGTGCTGCTGTAAGTTTTTAATGCAAGACTGTTTCGATTCTGTTATATGCTTGTGTACTTATTACGATTCGCAGAACAGCACTTAACCAACTTGCAATTTTTACGTAATTGTGCTGCAAAACTTTGTCGGGAATTATTTGCTCAATTTTGTTGCTTAGTGTCTGTAATAAGTTTTTTCCGCAAGTTTACTGCAAAATTAATTCAAGATTCTACGCATTCTTTCCGTTCCGTAGATTTCACTTTCTCTCTGCCAGAAACGTGCAATTCTGTTGCACTCATCTGCCGTAATTTCTTTTCATAAAAAACCCTATGGAATGCGGAAACAGGCAGTACATGTTCTGCTGCAAGTTTTTGATTTCCAAGAAAATTGCAGCATAATTGCGTTGACCATGTTACCAGGGCTGTCATAACTCCTTATTGATGGCTCTGACTTACATGATCAAAAATTTATTTCAAAGTTCATGTAAAATAGAAGAAAATAAGCCTCCGAAAAGCAATTTCTGAAGTGACGAACAACGAGTACTTTCTATTACTATATAATACATATGAGAACCAATAGAAAACTTTAAAATTTAGGTCTGTTAAAAATCATGCTAACTTTCCTCTTCATTTACAACAAGAAGTATTCTTATGAATTTCTCTCTAAAATATCAGGATTTTCAGAAAAAAAAATAATAAAGTTGGGACTTTTCCAAAAATTTCGAAAAATGTTCAAATTTCAAGGATCTATAGCTCTTGATCCTTCCAATCTAAATCCTTGAAATTTTTTTCACATATTTTGGGTAACTAAAGAAATATATTCTTAGAGTTTCAGCGATTTTTATTTTTTTGCTTTTTCAGTTGGTGTAACATGTCCAATATATATATATATATATATATATATATATATATATATATATATATATATATATATATATATATATATATATATATATATATATATATATATATATATGTATGTATATGCAGTGCGCTCGCATTTCAATACTAGACATTTAAGACTCGTTTTATTAATTTTTTTTTTATTTAAGCCGTATCAAACCTATTTGGTCTATTTTGGCTACTTTAAAGAATTTTACGTAACTTTGTTACATATTATACAATATAATTGATACAGTTAGATATAAAAGAAAGTTTCGATTACAGTTATATGCTTCAGAAATTTAAATCTATATCTTTTAGGAACATTAAGATGTGGAAACCATCATATTCAAATGAATAATCATACTTATGTTTTCGCATTTTTTCATCAGTAGTATATAGCCCACTATAGCGAGACGGTTACGTCACCGCTATAGAGGGCTAAGGTGTAGATATTATTGTTTATGAAATATGATCTCTTCTAAAAGAGAGCGAAACGAATTGTTTACATAAATAAACAATTAAATGAGTATTTTATTTGTATAAATAAACAATTAAGTTAATGACTTATTTATAAAAAAAATAAACAATTAAGATAACAATAAAATATTATTTTAATTATTCGTCTGATATAAATAAACTATTAATTTAATTTTTAAGTCCACCATACCGAGACGGTTACGTCATCGCTATAGCGGGTTAAGGTGTAGATATTATTGTTTTTTAAAATTAAAATACGTTATGGAAATATTATAAACAAATGTATATATATATATATTGAAATTATTTTAAAATTGAAAAAAAAATGAGAAGAAAAGAATAAATAGAATTTATTTTTTTCAAAAAAATAAGTGAATAAGATAACATCAAGTTTACACAAACAAAGAATATATTCAAGGAAAAAAAAAATAGAAGCTTCTACGTTTTTTTTATTAGTGGTCCTGAAAAGGACCAATTATGGTGAGTATATATATTATTTATATTTTTTTATATCCCTGAGTTTTTGGGAATGAATATGTATTTGTTGAGTAATTAGTATGAAATTGTATTTTTTTAGCTTTTTCATCTTTGAGCAAAGGTTTTCTCTCCTCCATGGTTCCATCTGTATCTCGGTAAGATGGTTGTTTCTGTGTTCCCTGCACCTGACCCATTGTTCATCTCGACTATACTCTATGAGTAATGAAATGAAAATAAAAGTCTTTACGTAGTGTAAGAGTATTTATACTATATATGTTATGTTTGGAAATGGAAAAGTGGAGGGATGAAATAAAAAATCATTTTGTCAAGTATTTTGTAGCTTTAATAATGTATAATTTTTTGTAATACAAATATAATAAAATAATAATCGCGCATTAATTATTTATTGATTAAGTATTCATTATATTTTTTTAATAATACAGGTTGGATAACGGATTTCATTCTTTCAATTCTCATTCCAAATCTTTCTCTGTCACGACCTATTTGTTCCCATTCACCACGTCGCGCACTTTGACTTGCATAAGGCCACACATACATAATTTTAATAGTAGGTTTACCTTCCTTAAAATGTACACGCTTCATTTTTATTATATTTTAAATCTTAATTTTAGATTAAGGATCATACATGAAAGCATACAAGTCGTTGTAAATGTATGGTAAAGTATAAGCACTAATTTCTAAAATTACAATATTCAATGTAGATTTATCTAAATCTTTATCGTCAAGCATTTTTGTTAAAACAAAAGTTGTTACATCGTGAATTTTTACACTATAATATTGATTAAAATTAGTAAAGGTTTTCAATATAGATGACCTTACATCTTCCTCGCTATCTTTCTTGAACTGTTCCTTAAGGTATTCTTGGATATAGTCGATAATTCTGTTGACTTTTCCTGCAAAACGTTCCAATTGTACCAAATGTTCATCTATACAAGGCACTGCGAGCTTAAGACCATCAAAAGAGACTTTTTGCAAGCAGGTTGAAGGCGTTTGGTACATAGATTTCCTTTTTTATTAGGTGATTCACTTTGCTCTTCAACGTCTACTGGTTGAGCCTGTACTGATGGTTGAAATACTGCTCTTTCCTCGAGCACAATGGTTTTTGTATGGTATGATGTCGTAAATAAAAGATCGTGGTTCTCTAAATAAAGTTTCGATGGATTTCCGTATTCAGTTTTAAATACGTAACTCTCTTGAAAATAAGTGTTGATCAAGTCAAAATGATTTTTCAATAGTCTCCAGGCATTGATATCAAAACTAATCCATTTGGATGAAGTATTTGTCGATATCTTTACGCAAGGTTTGTAATATCCACCTTCATATTGTAAACCAACAGCTGCACGTTTGGTCTGCGACTTGTTGAGAGAATATGTTGTCGACAAGAGCATACTATCTAAAGGTATACTATGCTCTTTTAAGCGGTTATTGTCACGGCAATTGTCATTCGTTGATTGTGCCATATTTGATTATTGTGTATAACTTGAGAGAGAAATAAAATTGTCGACTTACGTATAACCGAGTATTACTTGATTTGTGTCTGAACTGGAACTGATCTGCCTTGAGGTTTCGCTTGTTCTTTATATTCCTAATCCCTACCACATTAAAAACCATGTGGGGGGAAAGAATGTATCGTTCTATGTTCTTTTTCCAAGAATATCATGTTTATCTTGAAAGATAATATGTAAAAGATTCAACGATTCGGCATTGTTTTCGAAGAATGAAATATTATGATTTCTCGAAAATCAAGTTATAACGCTTATATTTTATCATCTCCTGTTGAGACATGTATTTAATCACATCCTGTCCGAAATAAAAAGATTCAAATGTCACAAGTTATTCCGTAGTATGTAATATTATATTTCATTGATAAGTAAAATATAACGGTCACATTATATCATTTCCTGTTAAACCGTATTCTGGCATAACCTGACAAAAATTTTAGTACCCTTTGTCAATAGTGATATCACGGTATACAATATTATATTTCACCGATAAGAGAAATAAGAGGTTTACATTTCATCATCTTTTTACTTGAGATTTATATTTCATCATAAACCGCTAAAAGATTCTATTCTCAACTTTGATGTCATATAATATTTAAATAATATGTAACGTATATCAAATATATTTTATTTCCTTTGTTATTAAAATATTATATTTTTGCATTAAATAAGTTTAAATAAATAGGATTATATTATAAAAAATTGTATAACGGAAATTCTTAGAATAAATATATTTTCTCTGTGAAATGATAAGTTAAATATTTTTAAATAATAACAATATGGAAAGGATAAGGTGTAGGTAAATAATTATTGCAACGAAAAATGTTCATTTGATTAATATTTATTGTATATAAATTTCATGTTACAACGATGATAAATTTAATATTATATTCTCGAAGTACATGTTTGATTACAAAAGCCAAAGCCTAGTGAACGTTCGTTACTAAAAGCTTTTACAGATTTTTTACGTTTAATTTTGTTCTTTATTAGTTTATTATAAAATTTTATAACTAAATTATCGTTCTTTTTGGAATCTCTTGAAAACTTACTGCAAAACGTACGTAAATTATGAAAATGAGACATATGATATAAAAACATAATACAATATTGACCGCAAACTTGCGAATCGTAGCTTTGCATTCGTTGCTTATTCCATTCGTATCGCACACAATTTCTTTTGAGTCTATCGAGATGATGTGATGAGAATGGTGGCAATCCGTAGCTGTCAAAGTAGGTTCCAATGCCATTTTTATTTATGTATATAGCAATCCAATGAGATCCACCTTTTGTATGATCGTCAACGTTTGCAACTATAGCTGCTGGAAGTTCGAGAATGTTCGGAATCCGATCTGCAGCATATACACCTACAGTTCTAGCGTTGACTGTACTAAGAGCTTTGATTATTTGACGAGTATTCATTGTTCGTCATCTTCATAATCTTCATATACTTCCGAATTGTTATCTTTCATTGCCTTGATGGAATCTCTTGGTGATGACGGACGATCAACTTCATCCTCACCTCCATCGGGAACTGCGCGAGCTAACCTACCTGCTTTTAAACGTTCAAGAAGTGCTTCGCTCAACTTCAATGGACTGTCGTTGAGGTTGTCAGATGTCATACACAATGATAGTTTCGTATGCAACCACTTCCTCAGAATATATGCCTGATTGAGGGCACATACAGCTCTTTTATACTTATCTTTTGTACTATGAGTGACACATGAAAATCCAGTCTTATGATATCTTGTAAAGAGTTCGTTGAATGATGGTGAGTATATTTCTAGATTGATGATTTCTCGTGACATGGCTGCTTCTAGATACTTTGCTTTTTCGTAACCTCTAGTATAGATTTTTACAGCTATTTTTGCAATGCTGTGTAAATTGAGTAGCAGTTCATCAATAGAAACATCGCCTTCTATCCATTGAATACCATGACGATAATTTATGACGAATTCGTTGCTCCGTTTTACTCCCGATGGTAATTCGGAGAAATTATGTGGTGATTTCACAATCCAGTGGGAGAAAACTCTAGTTTTTAAACTAAGTACCGCCACTTCCTTTGGAAAAAATTTATTGTCCCGATCTTTTAGACCTTGAATATCAATGACGAAATCCATGACTTTACTTTTTTGACCTCTTTCACTGTGCAGATTAAGACTTCGGAGAGAGACTGATGATCGGGGTAGTTCATCAATGATCTTTTATACTAATTACCCCCACTGTGATTTTACTCCCACTCTTTTAGCTTAAGCATTAAAATCCGTTATAATATTACGACTTGAATCTATTTCCAAAACGTTATCGTATTCTGCGTAAATGATACAATTTATTGTTTGTTCCAAGGCCTGATCAAATTTCACTTCTACTCTAATACTACCTCGTTTGATAAGATTCCAGTGTAAAGCAGAATTTGCAGAAAGATCGGGTGTCAGATCAAATGCAAACAAACAAAAACCTCTAGAATAATCTATTCGACTGAGACAAAGGGACTCATTAGAAAAATGTATTCCTGTCCCTGAAAATAAGGTGTGATAAGCTTCAACGAACTGAGGATTATCGCCTGTAAATTTTGGCTGTAGAGGTTTACTCGGTATTTGTACACCGTCAATGTAGAGCGAAAGATAATTAATTGAAAAATGTTGAAAGTTAAACGGATTGAATTGTCTATTTCCATTAAACGCCCTGTTATCGACGAAGCCTATTATAATTCTTTTTGGTAACTGTCCTAAAATAACGTTATCCAGAGTATCACCATGTATACCCCTGTGCATGGTGAATGATTTCACTTCAACTCGTGTAATAGGATATTTTGCGGTTGCTTTTGTTAAAGCATTGGCATGAGCGAGTAATATTCCTGGACTAATTTTTACACGCCGTATCATCAAAGAAGCTTCTTTTATACTAACACTAAAACTATCATTTTCTGAAGCATCCATAAGGCAAAAAGCATCTTTACTTCGAACAAGTCGTACTCTTACTTCAACACCATTTAATAAAAATTTATTTTGATTGAAAACGTCACAATGTAGATGACCTATTAGATCTACTGTTTTTGAATTTTCTGTATAATATGATCGGTTTAATAGACCATGATTAGCTTCAGCACTAGCACGCGTTACGTTTGGTAGAGCTTCCATTTTTCCAACAGAATCGAGATACCAAAGAGACGTTGTTAGGTGTGAATTCATTGTAGAGCTTGAGTAATTTAATAATGTTTCGATATAGGCTCTGTATGGGTAAGCATTGTTTGGTGGTGAGACGAGTTTTTGATTGAAGAATATATCAACCTGATTAAACAGTGAGTGAAGAAAATTATTAACAGGTCCTACTTTACCATTCTCAGCGGGAATATTTGGTATAATTTGCACACGCACATTTAGCATCGTGTGTGCTAGATCTATATAATCCTCACCTCCAGGTATTACAAATTCAATCGGTCCATCGTCGGTAAGCGATGACACTGGTTTATATTGAATAAATTGTGAAGATTCTAAAGATGTTTGTGTTGGCGGAAGTGTAAATAAGTCTAATTCTGATTTCATGCACTCGCATGAGTTTGCATGTAAGAACGCCATCTTGCTTTTTTACTTAGGTCCAAAAATATCTGTCACACTACGTAAACCTTGTATTTTTTTTTGCTAACTCTTTTACGTTTTCTAATACCACCTTTCTTCTTTTTTATAACGCTTTGTTTTTTTTTACTTTAGTACGAGCTGTTGAGCGTCTTTTAGAAGACTGACGCTTCCGCTTAGCAACACGATGTTTATATCCCGACCCCTTCATCATTTCAGAGATTTTATTAACTGCTTTCCTCTTGAGATTCCGACCTGATTCATGCATTCTCGTATTTACAGAGTGTTTGAAATTTGTACCGTTGTTGGTAACATCGTCTAGTACATGCATTCCCGCGCGAACAGCTTCTTTACCGACTGCTTTTGCTCCACTGGTAAGATAAGGTAAGACTCTTCGAAAAAGTCCTCCTAGAAAACTTCCTATACCATGACCACGTTGGTAATGTGAACCGCTGAATACCCGGTGGATTCCGCCGCCGCCAATCTGCTCGGAATAATAAGCTGCGTAATGAGACATTTTTTAAATTAATGATTACGTTTAAAGTGAAGCGTAACCGTCAACGTCCCATACTCAAATGGTATACGATGACCATGCTGATCCCTTATATCTAAAATGATATTCTGAAAAGTGTTATTAAGTAAAGGGATGTAATTTATAGGTGAAAACTGTTTTACTATGTTAGAACCAAATGTGTATTTTGTATTATTAAATGTGACTATACGTAATAGTGAAGCTTGAGTATCTCCCACTGTGTAAGGCACACATAAATCCGTGTAAATGTAGAATTGATCAGCTATTGCTCTTGCTAAACATGCTGGCCTATTACCGGTAATCGTCACTCCCTTTGTGCTCTCCTTATTTTTCTTTGCTTTCAAAGTAATAATCGCCTCTTTACCATAAAATTCATTTTCAAATCCGAAAACTTTTCTAAGCTTTTCATTCATTTTGATATAATGTATTTCTTCACATTCGCATACTCGTTGTATCGCGTAAAATCCTTTTCTTTTCTTCGAGGCGTCAAATACTATATGCTTATTAATATCACCAGCATGGTTATTGATTGCTCGGGCCAATTCACCAATATTTTCATATACTCCAGAGGGAAATGAACATTCAAATGCTTTTATATTGCTCACATCGAAAATATTTTGAGGAAGTTCTTTACTATCTATGAAGAAGGCAAACTTAGCTTCAGATTCTTGAATGTGTAAAATAGTACTGGGTAAATGAATTTCAGTCAATCCGACACTCCAATCACCGTGTAATCGTATCTCATGCGATAAATGGGTGGTAAAGCAAGATGTTGTGTTATCCGGAAAGTATTTCATACTACTATTACTAGGAAGAACCAAGTAAAAAGATTCATCTTCCATTTTTAAAGGTTAGTTAATTCACTTGCGTTTATCCAAGAATTGAATTTTTCAGGATACCCATACCATTTAACGAGTACTTGCTTATTACGACCACGACCTCGGCTACGTATTACACGATCAATCTTAAACTTTTCTGTTTCGGCTAAACGTTTTTGTCCAACTTTAACCAACTCTTCGGGATAGAAAAACCCATCTATTTTTTCACCATTTAAATCTGTCAATTCGTACGTGTAAAGCTGCTGCCGTCTTGATATACGCGA
Organism: Anastatus disparis; assembly: GCA_017163975.1. Classification (NCBI taxonomy): domain Eukaryota; kingdom Metazoa; phylum Arthropoda; class Insecta; order Hymenoptera; family Eupelmidae; genus Anastatus; species Anastatus disparis. Next base: position 103,238 of record JAFFSR010000100.1, read on the forward strand.
AATTTTAAAAATTTCTTCGCTATAATTTTTCTCGTATCCTTTCTCGAAGGTACCTTTTGTACGACTGATGCGGACATAAGAACCCACCGAATATATAGGTGCGTGAGATGGTTTTCTTTGACTAAGAGCTCTTTTTTCTAAATTCATTCTCGCTTTGGAAGCATTATAAATTGTCACTTCTGCAGGTATCATTCTAATTCCACTGTGTAAAGCATGATTGTATGCTTTCACTATGTTTTGTATGACATCTATGTATCTGTGAGTATTTTTATGCGTAAAATATCGAAACATACGTTCTTTAAGTGTACGATTTAAACGCTCTACTACAGCTGCCTTGACATCTGGGTTTCGTACTGTACGAAACTTTATATCCCGCTTTTTTAAGTAATCTTGAAAGTTTGTTCCTGTAAATTCTTTTCCCTTGTCTGATTGAACAGAAATAGGAACTCGACCGTTCGATCTCTTGAGAATTTTTTTCAAAAGCGTCGGCGACGCTGCTTGCACTTTTATCGCGAAGAATTTCTACCCAAGCATACTTGCTAAGCACATCTATAACAACAAGTAAGTAACAATATCCATCGTTATATTCTTTAAAAGATTGCATATCGCATAAGTCTATTTCCCAACAATCATCAATGTTTGTTACATTATATCTTAATCTTGGAAATCTTCGACGAATAGGTTTGTGCAATGTATAAACGTCTTGATTACTCAACCAATCGTAAATTCTAGCCTTTTTCGCGTTTATTTCGCGCAATATTTACACGAATTAAATTACGCGCACCTGCATACCCGGCCTCGTGTGAAGTATCGTAATATATGTTTTTTAAAGACATTTTTTCTTAGAAACTAAAACTTTTCCACTTTTCCTTAGTTGAAGCTTTTTTATTTCTAGTAGTATGGTATTCGTGTCGAGAGTGTAATTCTTTTTCCAAATCTTCCAACTCGGTTGAATTTTTCCGTTTGCGATTTCTATTATATGGTTTATTAGGTTGATTTATTTTATACAAATGTAATACATCAGTATTACCAATGAGTTTTGCTGGTGTTTCCGATAATGACAAAAATCTTGTAATTTGTGCTCTACCAGGAGGAGGAATGGAATCTGTCTTTTTTCTTCGTACAACGTCGTTAACTAATTCTATAATATTCGAATTTGGAATAACACTGCCCTCTAGTGTGACTTGTCCTGTATTATCCCATTTCAAGAGGTTTCCTACACCGTTTGTTTTCCAATGGTTAAGTAACAGACGTGCATTCCTCTTATAACTCTTTGGAATATTTTCGAGAATATTTTCATCCGTGAGTGGCGCTGCTAGCGTTGCCTCCGCCTCTTCGATTTCATGTTCTGTTTCGATTGCATTTTCCTGTCGTTCTACATTTTTGAAATGAAGATATTTCTGGAGAATTTGCATGTATTTTTGATACTTTTCGCGTTCATCCGTAATACTTTTGGAAAAAAGGATATCGTGCATCTCGGCGTCTAAACGTGACAACTTGTCTCCTTTGGTTTGCACAGTGTGCTCTATTTCAGGATTCTCGTGCTTTTGCTTCGTTGAACGTAAACCTCTTTCGTATTCATCTTCGGGTATTATAATCATTTTTCGCGTGCGCTCCATCACGTTTAGAAGTTAATTTAACCAAATATTTTTGATACTAAGGTACCTATAATCGGTGCCAGTAATAGAGGTAAAAACTTCCACCGTTTTGAACGATGACGCGTTTTTTCTGATGCCAATTACTACTAGTCTTACAGCTCTCGTTGTTCTTTCTATCTTTTTTCGTTACTAGTTTTCGTAATACGTGTTTGTATTTTGTCAGTCGTTCTTTTTGTGATTTTTTTAATTTTACAGTACCATGTAACACGTTCAGGGCACATTCACATATACATCTGATTAAATTTTTATCAGACGTTCGAAGTAAGGCCACTCGTTGATGACTGTCTGAATGACAAAGTGCGTTCAAAATTGCGATACACTTTTTACTGAAGTTTGGCGGTAAACAGCTGCATTGACCTCCGATCTGATCAACTTTCTTCTTCTTTCCACGTTTCTTCGATGTTATCTTAGCCATAGCTATCCCTATACTGATGGTGATTCTTTTCAGAGTTTCTTTTTATATTTGTGATCTTAGCGAAATTTCGAATGATACTTTGGTAAGTATGCGTATTGTGTTTTATCATCCGGAAATATACATGTGCGAAATCGGAATTCCTCCTTTGTACTTTGTTTCAAGTCCAAGAAAAGATAACCGTGTGGTGCACGTGTACTGTCTAAATAGGCTTCTTGCAAAAATTTTGGATCCTCGGGATAAACTTGTCGGGCAAGATATTGAATTTGAGCTCGATCTCGTGGATTTTTAAAAATAACGATATAATTAGCATTTAATGAAATATCTCTTTGTCCACTACCTTTGTGAAAAAGATTTTGAGTGATGAAAATAACGCTGATATTTTTATGATGACTACCTTTTGTAAACAAATCCAGAATAATATTGTTGGAAGATTCTCGCATCAAGTCGTCGATAATTATTAATTTTTTCTTTTCATTATCGTTAGAATAGTCCGAAGGTTGTGGCATTCCTTCTCGAAATTCTATAGGTTGATGAGACGGTGTTTTTAATTCGTTTTGGTATGTTTCCTGCCACTCTGCGTAATAAAATAAAATTCTATCAAATGCTACATTGCAAACATTCGGTAGGTTCGCGAGAAATCGTTTAACGAATACTGTTTTACCGCACCCCGTAGGTCCACTGACGATACATGTAAATGGATGTCTAAGTCGTGTATCCATCTTGCAAGTTAATGTAATACTGTCTACTTCACACCCAATATCCATGTATTTAACGCGGGAGGGCGGCGGCGGCGGCGGCGCGGCGCGGTCGAGACACGCGCGAATATTAGCTAACTTAGCACGCGCGCGTCTCGTAATTAGCTTATTACCGCGGACGAGACACGTGCGGGTATTAGCTGATTTCACACGTGTCTCCTGATTAGCTTATTATTATCACGAGGGAAAGTTTCAAGACCATAATCTATACTGCGCTGAAGAGGATTAAAAATATATTAATTAAGTTTTTATTTTTACCAAGGTTAAAAAGTTGACTAACAAAGAATACCAGATGAATGGAAGGTAAGTAAAAAATTAAGATATTTTTTCTGTATGTATCTTTATTCGAAATATACTTTTATTAAACATATTATCGCACATAAAAATTTTCTAAGGTTTTTTGTATCCAAACGGTAGAGAAATCTGAGAAGTTACATATCGTCTCTTCTTCAAAACAACGCTACAAGTTTTAAATTCTTTGCGTGTTACAACTTCACGCAGTTTTGTACGACGAATAGCCTTAAAGTCTAATTTTATCTTTTTACATTCTTGATTAATACGCTCACATTCATCCATTTCATCGCCTTCCTCATTATCTTTTACATTTTCGTCAAATGTAGTATATCGCATATTTCGAAAAGCATCGGAAATCAATTCATTAATACTATCGAAATTTATTTTAATTCCGTTTGAAAAATTTAATGTTATTCCTTTCACCTTACAACATTCGAATTTTTCACCATTATCATTAACAGCTCGAAATCCGTAAAATTTTGGACCTCCGGAAATAAAATGTTCTATATACGTATTCTCCCCGTAAACTTTTAATTCATCCGTCATATCCCCAAGTTTCGTACCTACATTTGGGTTATATTCATTGAAATCATCAATATGAGATTTAAATATGCAAGAGTCTGTATCGCAATATAAAACACGGTTATCTAATTTTTCCAAATCTTCGTATAGTTTCAATCGTGCTTGTGCTGTTGTGTATGCCGCAATCACGACATTTGTGTACGGTGTAGACATTACAGCATCATTCATATATTGCCAATTAACATATAACACCTCGTCGTTAAGAATCAATACATCATAAACTTCTTTTTCCGGACATGTAACTAATTTTAAAAGAGCTTCACGCGTTTTTATAATTTCAGTTTGTTTTAAATTACTTCTTTGAGCAAATTTACCCCAAAACGAGTTGAGACAAAGTTTTGCTACAGCTCTTAACCCAGCATTTTTTTCAATCTTTTCTCTGTCCAATCGTATACCTTCATCTATTTCATATTGCTCGATGTACTGATTTTTAGTATTATCATCAACGCACCATGATGGCCAGCCGCTCGCCTCTTGTTTTATCTTCAAAAATGTATTAACATATTCCGCAAAGAGTCCACCTTTTCCCGTAGCCTGATTATATCGTGTCATTTTGTATTGCCAAATTATATAAATTTCAGTTATGCGATATCCAAGCTGAATAGCTTTGCGTAATTCATCGGCAACCCAAGTTCCTGAGAATTCACGTTTTTCTATAGACTCATGATCACAGTCGCCTTGTCTTAATTCCTCACAGCAAGTACGACAGAGTGCAAAAAGTAATCGCCCGTGCATTTTAATGGGTAGTAATGGCATATATAGATTTCGCGGTGGTAAAATTTTACATTTGATTAAACCTTCAACCCGCGATAAATCGTTGTTGTTTTCAAGGGTCAATTGATTACATTCTTTACCAACAAAAATACGAGGATGACCTAGCGGAAATTGTCCTCGCTTACAAATATAAGGATAAAGAGAACATATATCGGTGTATTTTATTTTTTCTCCTTGATTAATCTTATATTGCGTAACGAAATTTTCTGTTCTCCCGCCGAAAAACGCATCTCGAGGATTTAAAGTTATTTGACTTATGATAGGATGATTATTTACGTAACTATTAATTTCTGGATTTTCAGCCTTGATTTGATCGAATGCGCATTCCCACATTTCACGAACTTCGTAGCCGAAAGATTTAAGTTTTTCAATCTTTTTTTGCGTAGATTCAAATGCTTCATTCAAAGTACGAGCATAACTCATTGATTTTTCGCGATTCATAGGGAAACATTTAGGACAACCGTGAGAGTAACATCCTGATATTCAAATACGATACCTTTTTCATTAGGTAATGTCGGGGGTAAGAATCCGTCAACGCGAAAATTACCGGGTAACGTGATCTCTCGAGCTCGGCCTGCATGTATTATTTCCTTTCCCAATTCGCGCTCACACTGAAGTAACCATTGCAATGATTTTTGCGAATGTTTATCTGCACGACGATACCCACTAGGTGGTATAATACCAATACTGTTTTCTTTTAAATAATTTTTCCTATATACAGTCGAACACGCAGATGCTATTGTCGTAGCCTCGGTAAAAGGACAAGTTTTCCCACATTCTATGAATATTTTTCTAAAAGCCATACATGAAAGTCTTAAAATTTCAACATCCATACGGCAATAATCAACTATTTCACGTTTAAAATCAAACTCAGAGTTCTTATTTTCGTTATACCAGGAAAAAAATCTTCTCTCTCGTTAACGGTCATTGAATCTGGAGCGTAAAATCCAGCATCGGGTAACGCACCTTTGTAATTCTGATTTTCTAATGTATTAAATAGGTGGGGAAAAAGCCTTTTTTATTTGACGGTGGAAGACCAAAGGCTTTCGGAAGCGCGCTTAATTTCATGTGAAAATAATTTAAGCTATCTATAAATTTTGTTCGACCACACTGCAGCATGATGATGTTTTGTCCGTTCAAAATTACATTAGGTATTAAGGACGTATTTTCAACTATTTCTTTTAGAATAAATTGTCCATCAAATCCGCCTGAATTATGAGCTATACAGATTATTTGATCAAATACAGATTTTTCGCGAATACTTATTTCAAGTAAACGTTTCACAGGTTCATCTCTAAAAACATATTCATGTACGCCGCATGTGGAACAAAGTGTATTCATATTTTCCGTCTCGTAGCAATCATCGCAAAGCTGTTGAACTACACAGAGATTTGGTATGTGAATTTTTACAGCTGGATTATTCCGATATGTACAATCTTGTCGTGTTTCGAAATCGTAAAATATAAATAAATTTTTTTTCGGTAGATTCTCATTTCTAGACGTTTCTCTTCTGGATGGTGGCAAGATTGGTTGAATATAACATAATTTGTTTATACTATGATTTTTATGACAGACGTTACACCAGTTAACCCCACACTCATGCTTGAACTTATTAATGTTAATTCGTTTAAAACAGCCATGACATACTTTAACAACGTCGCATAATTTTTTGTAGTTTTTTTGTAAGTTCCATCTTTTTATGATTATTAAAACAATTAACACCGAAAAAATCGCGATTGCAATCTCTACAGTATATTTTTTCAACATTTTCAGAATCACATGCTGGCTTTACGAAACACATGGGGCAAGTAGCCGTACATTTATGCTCATCTACATAACGATATCGTTTATTACAGTATTCACAATAAAATTTACTTCTAGCGAGCCCTGTCAAATTTAAAATAGTATCAAAATGTTTTCTACGATCGTTGTACAGAAGATTAATTACGGAATTTCTCTCGTGATTCACGTAAGGTCGACCATCGAAAAATGGAGATTCACCATTTCCAAAAGTTGATTCATCATAAATCACGATAGCTATACCGCGTTCCGCGTAATATCTTTGAAACGCCTCAACTTCTTGTACACTACAACCGTTATTCGGTATTTCAATATTAGCACCAATTATAATAGCGTTTGCACGTTGAATTTGTAAATTTCGCCTACCATCGTGTATCTTTTTCCAAGTTTCACGCGCTTCTACCGTGTCAAAATTTTTTTCAATTTAATATGAGCTTCACCAACTACCAAAGCCCTGGGTAAACACTTTTTATCATCGTTTCTTATAGATACAACGGATCTCTGTCCAATTACATTGATAGATAATTTTTTTTTATTCCGTCCACCTCCTTCACCTCGCGGTACATTTACAATTGTTACCGATAAAATAAAACTATTATCTATTTGAAAATCTTCATTACTTTGAACTAAATTACTAATTAAACCCCATAAATCATTGTAAAAAAAATTATTTACCGGTCGAAGAGATATACCCGCGGGACCATGCGTTAACTGAATACTTCTAATACTTACTCCTATTCTATCATCTTCACTCATCATAGAAATTAAATATGAATGAATGTCGCGTATAGCATTTTCTAACCAAAGAATTAAGTTAACACTAGATGATGTAGGTGGTAGTATTTTAAGTAATAAAGTAATACCGTTCAATCTATATCTTTCTATGTAATGACTCGTATTTTCAAGTATAATAAATCTCTCCCCGGGGGCGCGTATGTCTACATCATTTCGCAAATTTTCTTCTTCGCTTATGTGTATATTGTTATCATTGACAATACCACTTTCATTTACTTCCGAATATAAGTCTACTTCGCTATTCTTATTCATATTTCCTTCAACTTGAGTACTTATTTCATTATCAGCAACACCACCACCTATCTGTTGGAACTGCGTTGATTGTGAATCAGATGTTAATTCTCCATTATATTCCATACTTTCGGTTTTACTCGTGTATATCGATAAGGAAGAATTTGACATGAGTGGAACGGAAGATGAGATTCCAGGTAAATTAAAATTTTCAGTTTCTGAAATTTTATTAAATAACAATTTATTGTAAACAATATTTTTACAAAAAATAATATTTTCATTGATTTTTAATTAAAATTAGACGGGAAAATTTTTAATGATTGAAATTAGCAAAAAATGAAAATTTATTTCAGTGTATAAAACGGTATCAGGAAGTATAACTAAATCGAAAATCCATTTAAATTCTCCTGAGGAACATATAACACTCTCTTCACTTCGATGGATAAATATCTCGGAAGTTGAGGATAATGACCGATGTTCCTCCGAATAACTTTAAATAATAATAATAATAAATTTTCATAAAAATAATTTCAAAAAAGATAAATAATCTATGTCATGATAAAAAATTATATTTACCTCTATTAATTTGACGAACTCCACTACTATCTTGATTGAATTCATAATAAGGCATTGATGTACCATCTGGATGATGGTAAATTTCCTCACGATGTTCTTCCGACAAGAAAATGTCATGTAAAATATCCCGTTCTTGTGCTTGTCCTTTGAAATGTTTTGCAAAATTCTCCTCTACGGGAACCCGTATGCTATGTCTATCTGTAGCATGTGCAAATAAAAAATCTCTAAATCGTTGATCTCGTTCTGGATAAGAATTTTGTACTACTGCTTCTTCCTCCTCTACTTCTTCTTTAATGTTATCTAAATTGACAATATTTTCTGAAGTTTCATCTGTATTCATTCCTTCAACAAATGCATTTATGCTTTGTTGAATTTCTTCAACTTCAGCAGTGGAAAACTTTTTTTCTTGGAGATGATTTTCCTCTTTACCACTTTCACTAAGTTCATTTTCTGGAATAGTTTTTCCCTCTTCTTCCATTGACTGAAAGACGAATGAATCGGATGATAAAATATCATAGATGGTAGGGTCAACGTTCTCTTTTTCATTAAAAATTTTTGTTATATCTCGCTCATCATCATCATCATCATCATCATCATCATCATCATCATTATTATCAATGTCACTATCATCGTCATTTTCGTTATCATCAGGAGTTTCGTCATTGTCATCGTCCTCATCATCATTTAAAAGACCTTCTATTACTGAAAAAAAATTTTTAATTATTTTTTCAATAAAAAATTCATATTAAAATTAAATACATTGTTTTGAATAAAAATATTGAATTTTGTTTACTAAAGTTTCTACGTATTTTATCTTTATTATATTTACTTAAGAATTAAAAAATCGTACATAAAAAGTTTTTTATGTCTTGCAAACTCTTATACACGATAGCCATACGAGTTTCTACTCTTTTGAATGAATATATTTTTTCTTTGATTTAATATTAAAATCCTATGACATTTAAAAAATATAAATTATTAATAAGATTTAATATCAATAAATATTAAAAACAAATCAAACATATTTTTTAAAACCTTGTATATAATCAAGAAAAAAGTTTTTTTAAAAAAAAAAAAACAAGTTACATTTGTTTTCTTAAGCATGTCATAAAATCATAAAGCACTCGATATGCTCAGACTTTTTTTAATTCTCGTTTCTCTTATATACTATATTCTCTGCATACAAAAATAATTTTTGTTAAATTAATTAAAAATTAATATTTTTTATTACATAATGTTATAGAGAGTACCCATATTCGCTTCTCGTAAGAGAACCAAAATTCAATTATTTTTTCGATATCTCCATTATTTTACGAGATATGGAGCGGTAAAGTTTCTGATTCTTAAATTTAATTTTAATGATAATAATTTTTGTTTAAAATTTAAAAATATAAAATATTAATAAATTTTTAATATTAATAAATATTAAAAAAACAAATTAAACATTTTTTAAACCTTATATACATATTTAATAAAAAAGTTTAAAAGAACTGTATAGAAAAAAACAGACGTACAAGTTAAATTTTGTTTTTGTAAACAAGTCATAAAGCCGTACAATGAAGTTGTAAACACCCTAATAAAGCGAACCGTAATTTACGATAAGCGGCCGATATATGAGAAGCGTTCAGACCTTTTTAATTCTCGTTTCTCTTACCCATCATTTTCTTTAGATACAGAAAATAATTTTTGTTAAATTAATTAAAATTAATATTTTTTATTGCATAATGTTATAGAGAGTACCCATATTCGTTTCTCGTAAGAGAATCAAATTTCAATTATTTTTTCGATATCTCCATTATTTCACGAGATATGGAATGGTAAAGTTTCTGATTCTTGAATGTGATTTTAAGTGAAAATTATTAAAGAACACTTACCTTTTTTTTCCTGGTACTCGTTGAGTATTTCTCGCAGAACTGCGAAATTGGACCACCTTTTTTTCTTAATGTATTCTATAATAATTTCTTGAGCGCCTTGATTATATTTTAAAAATTTATTATAGAAAAAAGCAATTTTTCGCGGACCACAAAATTGTAATAAAAATAACATTTCGCGTTTTAACTGAAAGAATACCATTCTCTTAACACGTCGACGCCATATCGAATTACACCGCGTGTTTATAAATGAATTACCCTGCCGTAAGTGATAGACAATTTTATATATTTCACATCGCAACGCTGCAGTACTTGCTGATATCACGATTGACCTCATTGTGACTGCTGCAAATTTATTAGAGGGCAACCTTTTTATACCTTATAATAAAACAGAGTGGGAGAAAAAATGTTAGCATTAATTATTATTTTTTCATCATGCAGGGATCAATGTTACATGATATTATAAAGGCCCTACAGGAGTTTCAACAGGAAATTTACATTTAGATAATTAAAATTATTTCTTGTTTAAGATAAAAATTTTCTTAGAATAATACACTATGATTTATATGATATGTTTTTACATTATACCGCTAAAGGAAATGTGAGGAATAGCATTGCAAAAAATGTTTTTAAATAGTTTTGCGAATGTAAAAAATGATGATGTTTTTATCTTACGCATGGTAATAATATTAACTGATATTAGTATGGTGTTGCGTTTGTTTCTTTGATCTGTATATTTACTAAATGGGCTTATGCTTACGTACCGAAAAAATTCTAAGAACAATATACAATGCTTAATTTTATATAACGAATATGATTTCAAACAGGAGATTTATATTCTGATGAATAAAATTAATTTTACGGTCATCTTATATGATAAAAATAATTTCTTAGAATACTTTGGGAGGTTTCTTTCTTAAAATCATTTTTGTTTTTTTTTTTCACTTTCGTCTTCTCCAGAAGAAATTTATAAATTGATGATATGCGAATTATTTAACCATGTTCTTCTTAATCTTAATGTTGATTCTTTAATATAGTCAGATATTTTTTGAGTGTTTAGATGTAGGACGGAAAAAGGGTATCATTTTACTTTACTCGTAGTACAACGGTCATGCATATGTTCCGCTATCTTATTTTTTTCGACAAATGTAAACAGGTTAAATTTATTTCGGTATTTTTTACACGTCTCATAAATACAAAACATTTTTTTCTTATGTTCGAAGAGCTTTGATACGTGTAGAAAAATGTTTACACCTTCTGATTATCAAAGAGATCTTCTTACTTTTGGCTGGTATTGAACATATTGTTTAATTTTTTTCGCCAACATCCTGTGTTAATATTAAGATTAAATGTAAAAAGTTCTCGTCAAAGCTTCAGTTCTGATTTTGACTTGGTGTTGAATCCGTCAACGACTTAAGCTTGCAACCGTTTATACTCGAGTAACGCTGTGATTTAACACTGTCGTCATATTCATCATCATCGAGTGAAAGTGTTGTGTTGGTGATGTATCGTAATAAAGAAGACATTATTGATGTTGATAGCGTTGCGAACATTGAAGTTATCAACATCGACTGTGATGAAACGGTAGAAAGTGTTACCATTGAGCCGCAGTTTATCGATATCAATAACATGTCAGATATCGAGAGTGAAAACTCAGAAGAAACTGATCATCTCATTGATACAGTAGAGCAGAGTGATAGTATCGAGGTGAGTAGCAATGCTACAACAATTTTCACCGGAAGAAATATTTTTCTTGGGTTTTCCAAAAAACATCAAGAGGATGCCAAAAAAAAATTGAATGATTTGACATCATTCTTTGATGGTATCAGAAGAAAACAGACTGCACTCCCGACACTCATACTGTACGGCTATGAACGTGAGCCGATTCGTGCTGAAGACGTGTGCGGTTATTGCAACACCATTTTTTATCGTCAGGCTCAAAATCAGCGGATAAAATGGTTTTATTGCTTACACTGTAACAGCTGGGTATGTCCCAGATGTAGAACAGAATTCGGTTGCAATTGCAAGCGAATGAAATAAGCTTTTTTTTTAAAAAAATAATAAAAGTTATATATAATTAGTGTAAGGACTTAGTGTAAGGACTTAGTGTAAGAACTTAGTGTAAGGACTTAGTGAAAAGAATGTTCATTTTTTCAAAAAAAAAAGAGGAGCGAAGCTGAGATCGATATAAGAAAGGTAAGTTTTTATTTTATGTTATTATTATTTTGATACATTTTGATATATTTACATAAACAAACAAATAAAATAATTATTTATTTTATATAAATGAAAAATTAAATTAATAGTTTATTTATATCAAACGAGCAATTAAAATAATATTTTATTGTTATCTTAATTGTTTATTTATATAAATATGTCATTAACTTATTTGTTTATTTATACAAATAAAATACTCATTTAATTGTTTATTTATGTAAACAAATCGTTTCGCTCTCTTTGAGAAGAGATCATATTTCATAAACAATAATATCTACACCTTAGCCCTCTATAGCGGTGACGTAACCGTCTCGCTATAGTGGGCTATATACTACTTTCATCACTTGGTTTATTTATTGTAGTATCATTATTAACATGTTTATTGTCATCAATTTCTATTTGCTTACAAGTTGTGCGTGATTCTTTTAATTGGTAACAATCATTTTTTACTTGTGTTTTTTTAATAATATCGGCATTTTCCAATTTTTGATTTTTAATTTGTACCATTCTCTCATATTCATTATATTGTTCACTAATAACTTTTCTATAAGTCTCTTTTTTGCGTAATTTTTCTTTTTCATGCAATTTTTTCAATTTATTAGTATCTCTATTTTTAATTGATTTTATTATTTATAACTTAATATCTTCAATTTTTTTTTTATTTATTTAGTTGTTCTTCATTGATTTTTTTTTCATATTAATTGGGTTGTATTTCTTTAATTTTTACATAATCTTCTTTTAGCTTCATTCGCACGTATTTGTAACAATTAATCAATACTCATTTTTTCTTTGAATTTCAATTTTATCTTAGTATTTTCTAATTTCTCTTCATATTATTTTGGATTTTTTTCTTTAATTTTTATATAAACTTCTTTTTACGTAAAGCCTCATTCATACGTATTTGTTCCAATTTATCAGTACTCATTTTTTCCTTGAATTTCAATTTTGTTATCTTAGTATTTTCTAATTTCTCTTCATATTTATTGAGAATTTTTTCTTTGATTTTTATATAAGCTTCTTTCTTACGTAAAGCCTCATTTGCACGTATTTGTTCCAATTTATCAATACTCATTTTTTCCTTGAATTTCAATTTTGTTATCTTAGTATTTTCTAATTTTTCTTCATATTATTTTGGTTTTTTTTCTTTAATTTTTATATAAGCGTCTTTCTTACGTAAGGCTTCATTCGCACGTATTTGTAACAATAAATATATACTCATTTTTTCTTTGAATTTCAATTTTGTTATCTTAGTATTTTCCAATTTTTCTTTATAGGGTAAGTGTAGGAGTTAACGTGCCCTCCCCGGTTATCGTGCCCTATGTTAAAGCATGCGATGTCGATAATCAAAGCACGATAATAAAAGTATGCATTTATATGGTAAGCAGACGACACACGATAAACTGACACATCGTATAAACCTTGTAAATTCAATCAGCAAATTAATAGTTTTTAAATTTTCACTTAGGGAATTTGTTTTATTCGTAGATAATGTGCTTTACTTTAAATAAACAGTTTATAAAACTTTTAAAAAATAATGAGATTTGTTTAATTGACTAAAATGTGTCTGCCTTAACCTTAAAGGCACGATAACTCATACACTTACCCTATTTTTCTGGTTGTTTTTCTTCAATTTTTATAAAAACTTCTTTCTTACGTAAAGCCTCATTCGTACGTATTTGTTCCAATTTATCAGTACTCATTGTTTCCTTGAATTTCAATATTGTTATCTTAGTATTCAGTAATTTTTCTTCATATTTTTTCGGTTGTTTTTCTTAAGTTTTTATATAAGCTTTTTTCTTACGTAAAGCCTCATTTGCACGTATTTGTTCCAATATATCAGTACTCATTGTTTCCTTGTATTGCCATTTTGTTATCTTAATATTTTCTAATTTCTGTTTATATTTATTTGGTTGCCCTTTTTTCATTTTCGTATAAACTTTTTTCGTAAGTAAAGTTCCTTGAACACGTCTTAGTTCTAATTCGTCATTACTTTTTTTTTCTTGCATTTTCATAATAATGTCTTTTCCTGAAATTTTTTTATATTTATTTGATTGTTCTGTTACCATTTTCTTGTTAACGGGATTTCGAAGCTGCAGCAATTGAGTTTTGCTTTTTTTATTTTATTAATATCTTTTTAAATTCATAAATTAAACAAAATATAATGACTTGTCCGCACTAAAGCTATATTAATACAATCATTTTTGTTAAAATAAAAAATTATTTGGACTTGTTATTTTTTTATGAGCTTGGATTGGAAATTAGATATTAAACTCGATAAACCTAACCCTAAAATACGATACATTGAAAGTTTTTATTATAACTTTATATGTATAATATTTTGACTACTAGAGTTTAATCTTACAAATTTTTATTTTGTAGCAAAAAAACTTGATTGAACGCATCGTTTATTCATAAGTTAGGATTGGAAATATTATTAGAAGGTGGGCAGCTTCGTCATGCTCTTAAGTCCTGTTATAAATTAAGCTACTTTTTCATCTATTTCTTTTGATTCTTTTTTTTCTTCATTTAATTTAATCTCAACTGTGCTAATTTTATTATCGTTATAATGTAAGTGGATATCATCGATTCCCATTATATTAGTATTTGGTTTTTAAAAATTTATATCTGAAACGTCATTGTCAATTTTCATGGAAATTGTTTCTAATTCGAATTCTTTTGTTCACGATACATTTCCATGATCTTTTTTTGTTCAAAGTGATATATATAATGTAAATAACTCTATATTTAATAATTTTTAATTTTAGTAACAGGAAAAGCCGGCCGAAAAGAAATTAATAATTACATTTTCTGCAAAATGTTGGCCTTAAATCGAGTAGGTAAAATATCAATCTTAGTACCAAAAAAAGACACTTACTAGGAGAGTATCACATCTCCGGATCACGGATTTTGCTCTAACTTTGAGATAGGTTTTCAGATGTCAAAATATGGAAAAAGCCAGAGTTATAGACCCCAACGCTCAATATTTCTCTAGTTGCAGGCAATTAAAGGAAATCACTAAAAAAGTTACTAGATTTTCAAACGCTTATAATTCTTTAGCAATAATAGCTAGACGCTTGTAACTGTTTTTAAATGAAAGCTACGTTCAAATTCTTTCAAAAAAGCACCTATAGCATATCAAAATATTATATTTTCCCAAAGTTACAGCGTTATGAAAATTGTACTACATTTTAACATTTATCATTAATTAATATTCTTAAAAGGAAATTCAGCTCAAATTCTTATAACGTTGTTACTTTGAGAAAAAATAATATTTTGATATGCTATAGGTGCTTTTTCGAAAGGATTTGAACGTAGCTTTCATTTGAAAACAGATACAAGCGTCTAGCTATTAATGCTAAAGAATTATAAGCGTTTGAAAATCTAGTAACTTTTTTAGTAATTTTCTTTAATTGCCTGCAACTAGAGAAATATTGAGCGTTGGGGTCTATAACTCTAGCTTTTTCCATATTTTGACATCTGAAAACCTATCTCAAAGTTAAAGCAAAATCCGTGATCCGGAGATATGATACTCTCCTAGTTAGTATCGCAAATTTTTGCTTTTACTTCATAATATAATAGTACCAACATTGGTCCCTAAAATTCAAGCTATAGTACTAATTGAAATTATATCGCCACTTTTTTTTAAGTACCTTAGAACATAAATTATATATACTTGATTTTGAACCTATTTTAACAATACCTTCCTTTTTCCGTGCAGTTCATAGTTCTAGTAAATGTCAAATACTGTTTTCGATTATTTCATGGTTCGTGATTGAAACACATGATTAAAAAGAATAAATTTCTATTATATTTTTTCATTGATTCTAATGCAATTTAGTGGAACAAATTCTTAATTCATCATGATATAATTTGTATTTAAACAAATTTTATGCACATTGTAACTTTAATTAATCTTTTTTATAAAAATATAAAAATTTAATTTAGTACAAAACTACAATATCAAAATTCATAAGTTGCGGAAATTCTTTTTTATTTTAAAATTGGCCTATTTATCCATAATAATATAATATATGAAAATTTAACCGTGCGACAGTAGGAGCGAGGTATTTTTTGTTAGCATATAATTAATACAGAAATTTTCGTGGCGTTTAATCACATTCAATAAAGGCAATTTTTCACGTGAATGTTCTTTTATTAATTGAATTTTATTCATGTTAATTTTTCTTATTTTATTGTAGACTGTATTTTAGTACGGCTGAGTTTGTTATAATTTTAATTAGCACACAGAATAGATCAATAATGGAAAATAAATTAGAGACAGATGTTCGAGATCTGAAAAGTACTTTATTCAAAAAAGCACTTAAATTTGTTCACTTTATTTTTAAGTTTAATTTCGTTAATAAATGTAAATTAATAACCTATATTTTAATGCTTTGAAATTAAAAAAAAACTTAGAAATCTAAATTACTGTTGAGATGTAGAGAAAACGTGGTTAGCGTTAAATGTTGCTTTATGGCGAGCTGTAGTTCGGTCGGTGTGATAGTCGACGGTCGAAATCAATCCAATCATCTCTTCGACAAGAGAGTAAGTCGAGAGAGGAATTGTCGTGCACGCACAAGCACACAATTGAAGCTTTGATATCTTTATAAGGTAAGTAATTGGTATGAACATCCGATTAAGCGCAAGAAGTCGCAAGGTAAGCCGATCATGCTAACGGACGCGTGACGGTTGACGGAAAAGGTAAAACATACCGTCCGCCCAGAAACAATTTGACAGAATCATTCCGTAACTAATGACATAATTATATAAGAAATTACAATTTGAAGATTTTTTTATATATGGGACGTTTCACGTGAACTCACCTAAAAAAAAATAGAATTCGTCGGAAATCTGTGAAAATGTTCTATTTGATATCCAAAATATATAAAAATAATTTTAGAGGTCGAGGTCAAAGGGGTCAGGATTTAAACGTGATGGAATTTTTCGAATTTCCCAAATTTTTTGCTAAATAAATATTTTAATGAATTTTTTCCTCAAAAACTATCAATTTTTCGTTAAAACTTAATAGGATACTTTTTCTTGGAAATTAGATGTAGAATTTACCTGAATTTTTGCAAATTATAATATACTGATTTTTATGCTTACTTGATCGATTTAAACATACTATTTAGCATATCTAAAAATCGAGTAGGTTAAATTGGCTTTTTAAAGTCTTATTTTTTTGGTTTTTTCATGAGAAAAAAATATACGAAGCCTCCAGTTGGGCAGCCTTCTCAAAGCTACTTAATTGTGCAAAAATGTCTGAAAAAATCGTTATTTTGGATCAATGATGAGATTCGAGATTTTTTTTCTGAAAAAGTATTGATTTTTGGGACGTAAGCATAAAAATCAGTATATTATAATTTGCAAAAATTCAGGTAAATTCTACATCTAATTTCCAAGAAAAAGTATTCTATTAAGTTTTAACGAAAAATTGATAGTTTTTGAGGAAAAAATTCATTAAAATATTTATTTAGCAAAAAATTTGGGAAATTCGAAAAATTCCATCACGTTTAAATCCTGACCCCTTTGACCTCGACCTCTAAAATTTTTTTTGTATATTTTGGGTATCAAATAGAACATTTTCACAGATTTCCGACGAATTCTATTTTTTTTTAGGTGAGTTCACGTGAAACGTCTCATATATATATATATATATATATATATGTATGTGTGTGTATGTAGTCTCAAAAATGTCTCGAATGAGTCCGATGATACACTGTTGATCCTTGAGCAAATCAGTGATGTCCTTTATTGTAGTTTTATTTAGTTTTTTATTGAACAGTGACAAATGAGGTAAAAAGGCAATGTCTTGTCAGCTGACAGATTATAAAGATTTCAACTGAACAGTGATGAACAAAGTAAGAAAACCATGTCTTGTCAACTGACAGATCGTAAAGATTGATCTGATTGATTTGTATCAACTAATAAATTCTGAAAAATACGTCAGAATTAATCACTGATAATTTTAGATTAAGCAATTTGATTCGATTGAAATTTCAAATTATATGTAAAAAGCTTTTAAAAGATGCTTTCAGAAATATTTGAATTAAATGGATTGATTTCAGAACTTGGGCATGTACTAAACAATGCAAACAAAGATTCAAATTTGAAATTATTTGAATAAAAAAATATTTTTTTAATTTAAGATACATTCAAAGAAGCGTGTTCATGAGCCGCGATCATGCAAAGCTTCATTAACTAACAGAAAAATTTTAGCTAAATATATTGTAACTACACCTTAATTAATAGTAAAAATAAATAAAATCATAGTAAATTAATAAATATGAAAGTAAAAAGACAGAGAGTAATAAGATGTAAAAAGAATAAATTTAAAATATGAATTTAAGAACTTATTTCTCTTTGATTATTTTAAGCGTATATTCTCTTTTAGTCTTATAAGCATATTAGCGAGAGAATAAGCCATCGATAATGCTATCTCTTTCTATCTTGTACGTCAGCGTGGCGTAGCAGTTAGGAGCTATACTGGTGTGCAAGATAGAAATTGATGATAATATATCGCACTTGCATGTGCGCCGATACACGCCTATACAGTGACGTACGCTAGCACACATCCAAGCGCGCCTGCAATAGTATCATGTAGAATATATAAATTTATCCCTTCTACTTAGCAATAGGGAGAACTGCGGTTGCCATGACTCGATCGACGCTCAAACAGATCGAAGCCGAATCATTGTACGGCACTCTTTGGCCATCTGTCTTATAATAAAGTCTAAATAAAATGAAATCTCGCGTCAAGAGTAAAATTCTTTCGTTTCTGAAGGTCCGCGAATAGTCGGTTATAAAATCCTGACTCCGTGCCGGTAGCAAAAACGACGAACAATTACCTAGATTCCCTGTTAAAAATAACTAGCTAGATATCCAGGTGGATTATCTACTAGGATATCCAGGTGGATATCACTCTGATCGAGTTGGATATCACTCTGATCTTCATTCACCTGGATGCAGGTAAAATCTATTTGGATATTTTTTACGAAAACTCATAATTATGCATTATAAGCATCTGAAAACATACTTTATAATTTTTCGATTTTATTAATTCAACTGAATATCCAAGAGGGTAATCCTCCTAGATAATTTTACTTTGAGTAAAATTTTTAATTTTATTTTATTTGTAGTATTATTGTTATACAAATGCTTGTAATCCCTAATGATTAGTTTCCGTAAAAAAATATCTAATTGGATTTTAGCGGTATCTAGGTGAATGAGGATCAGAGTGATATCCAACTCAATCAGAGTGATATCCAATTCCATTAGAGTGATATCCACCTGGATATCCAAGTGGATAATTCACCTGAATATCCAGCTGGTTATTTTCAACAGGATTAGAATATTTCACGTGTAGTTATCCTTTGTGAAATGTTTCGTCTTACAATTTAATTTAAATTTGCAAGTTTATTCGTAAAGATTGAATATTGGATATTGTGTTAATTAATAACTAGGAAAACTTGCTGTTTTCTATTTATTCACTTATAAATTGTTCCGTGAATAATTAGTAATTTATCATAATTTCATAAATAAATCTAAATGAAGTGATTTGTGTAATTGAATTCTAATTAGAATCATCGAAGTTTATTCGGTATTATTACTGTTTAGTGTAAAATCGTAATCATCGAACTGAGGCAATAAGAACTTTTAATAAGACTATAAGTCTTTTGGTTCTAGGCCTATAAGCCTTTTCTCATTCCTTATCTCCTTCTGTATGTGCACAAAGTGCAGCTCTTTTCAGCTAGATAATTAAGCTATTTAAGTTTTTATAGATGAAGATATGTCACATGAAATAATCAGTAAGTTTGTCAGACATGTGACTTATAAAGTTTTACGTATACTTAAGTTGAAAAATCGTTATCGAAGTCCCACGTAGCTACGGCAAATTTACTCGAAAACCCTTAGGTGCTTTAAATAACCGGGAGTGAGCCATAATTCCACGATTTTCTCTTTTCAGATTTTATGCTGAATTTCGCAATACCTTTGATTATAAATAACTCTTCCAGTTTAATATTATTTAATTTTTGAGGCTTTTTATTCAGATTCAGATTGAAGGCCATTCCATCAGATTTAATTTTAACGATTTTTTTCCTCAGATTTTACAGATTATATTGTAACTAGAACTTTTAACTTTTTATTTAATACCTTTTTCAGAAAGTAGATATTAAATTAAATTTTAAGCTTCTCAAATAAATCTTTAAAATGTTAAATTCGTAAAAAATTTAATTATTCTCCACTAATTTCTGTTTAATTTTACGCCCAAAAAATAGATACTAAATTTTTTCCTTTTTACTTCACAAATGCTTGTAGTTTTTAACTGTAGCTTGGTATTAATTTTTTCAGTGATGATTTTGTGACGCAATATCCCGGTCAGTTTTACCGAATGTAAGATGTGAGACGATTACATCAAATAAAATATCCGGTACGACAGGACTAAAAGTTCACGTGAATGTTAAAATGTATAAATCATTTCCAATCTCAAGGACGGTGATGTTTAATACTTCCTTGCTGTTAGACTTTGAACAAACATAACTTCGGTTCCAATTATTATTTCTCAATTTTAAAAATAGGAAAAGTGAAGCTTGCTTTCTCTACTTTTATTCAAATTGTTTTGAATTTATTATAAACATTTATTGATTGAATTATTTACAGTTTAATTAGGTGCTGTTTATGTTATATTTTTTTGAAAATAAGACCATAACTTCAGTTCATCAAAGGGTTAGACCGTACCACTGTGCTTTACTCATATTTTGGTATCTATTAACATATCTCAAAGTTCTAAGATACACGACCCGAAGGTTATTATCTTAAGATTAATACACTTTCCTAGTTAATAGAAAACTGATATAAAGCGTCTTTTCTCAACTTCGTACTACGCTCTACTCCTTTTCTTCTCTATAAATCTTGAATTCGCTTGAAATCTGGCATCCGCAATCTTTTTCCTATCCAATTCCAAATTTTAAAGACTGCCATTTGTGTGGGTTAGAATAAGAGTGGCATAAGTCACATACTTCTAATTTCGAGATTTTCGTTGTTAAAGTTATAAGTCAATAAAAAAATCAGAGAAAAGTTTTTTAAAATTATAGTGCATTAAATTATTAGATTCTAACGTTTTTTCTTATAATTCACCCAAACATGAAAGCATTGTTTCGATTTTTCTTTATTAAGAGGCCACCGTATTCTCTATCCTTTTCTAATTACAAAATTATTTTTTTTTCAAAAACTAGCAGCTAAAAGCAGAAATGAAGAGATGGTTACGATTTGTATAATGAAAATTGATATTTTCTTTTATAAAGATAGGTTAATTTTATTGCTTTATTTTTGAGAAAAGTTAGAATAACTTATAAAATTAGAGATCAGAGGCAGAAAATACGATTTTCAAGTTATTCCAACTTTTCTAGAAAACAAAGCAATAAAATTAATTTATTCTGATCAGAGAAAATATTGCTATTATACACATCGAAACCATCTCTTAATTTCAGCCTCCAGTAACTAGTTTTTATAAAAAATAAATTTTAAATAGAGTCGGTAAAACAGGTATCTGTGTCGGTATACAGCAGTCTCTTAAAGTAAAAAACATTTTACCACTTATGACTTATGCCATTTTTATTCTAGTTAAAAGTTTCAAAGTCATAAGTGTTCATGAACTTATGCCATTATCATAGTTAATAATAAAAACAAAAAAATTAAATTGTCGATGTATAATCATATTTTTATTTGAACAAAGATTATTTCACAAATGTTCTTAATAATTAACATCAATCGATTAACCATATTAAAATAACACAATTTTACTATAAAATAGTTATAACACAAAAATTTTACTATATATCAGATTCATTGAAAATCAAGGTATTATAAGTAGATAAACTATGGCGTTTCTGGTTCACTGCATTTCTGGCCTACTAAATTTTTGGCTCACTACATTTCTAGCTCACTATATTTCTAACCCAGTGACTTCCTTGCCCAAGAGAATCAGGTGGGCTAGAAATGTAGTGAGCCAGAAATGCAGATGAGTTAGAAATGCAGTGAGCCAGAAATGCGATGGGTCAAGAACCTCATAGCGAGAAGGCGAGCTGCCGGCGGCCGGCTGCGTGAAAAAAATAATTGATAATCATATGATATTATAATTATTTTTTTTTTTTTTATTAATTCAGCATTTCAAGTCTCCGAAGAGACTTACTTCTGCTATTTTTATTTAATCAATAAGAAATATATACATGTGTTAGTTATAATAGTTTTACAAAATTATACAGATTTTTTACATTCGCTAAGAAATTTAACAATATATGAGCTTAACTGGCTATTGGGATAATATAAAATATTGTCTATGTTCTGTGGAAGTGATGTATTACATTTACTGAGTTTTTGTATCAATACTTGTCTTGGTAATTCGTATGACGGACATTGCCACAGAACATGATTTATGTCTTCTTCGTACTCTATACAATCAGGGCATTTAGGACAATCTACTATATTTATTTTGGCTAATGAAGCTGCTAGATTATAATGTTCCGACCTTAGTCTGTTTATTGTAACAATGGTATTTCGTGTTTGGTTTGAGTTGTGGAACCAGCTCTTTTTGTTATGATTAAAGAAAATATTAAAGAATTTTTTACCTTTGCTGTTACCTTTATCTAGGCATGTTTGGTTTGTGTTCAAGAAGGAAGTGGTTCTGACATCTTGAATTAAATCAGTGAACGGAATATTGTAGGATTTGAACTGTTTTTTTTTTTAAAGTATATTTTTTTGCTAAGGCATTTGCAGCTTCATTACCCTCCAAACCCCTGTGAGCCGGAACCCACAAGAAAGTGATATCCTTGGGGGTGTGCCCTGTCACTAGTGAATGATACAAATGTTTAATTTTTAGAATATAAGGATTAAGTTTAATGTCAAACTTTACTGTATTGAGGCTTATTAACGCACTTAATGAGTCAGATATGACTATAAATTTGTAATATTCACTTTTGTTTATTAATTGTAATGCTTTCAGTAACGCTATACATTCAGCCGTAAAAATAGATGCGTTCTTAGGAATTGCAATACCAACATTCAAATTTTTTATTGGGTAGTGACAAGCCACACCAACCGACTCACCCACCCCCTTACTACCATCTGTGTACAACGCATGAGATTTAGTCTCATTTAACACAGCGTTGATAATTATATTCGGATCATTAGAGTCTTTAATTTTTAATCCTAGGTCAGTATTAACTTTTACTTTACAAGTTAGGATTTTGTAGTCATAGTTATAAATACCATAATTTTTTGTGCTGTAATTTTTAATTTTAAAAGGTCCGCACTACATTCAACTAATAGTCGCTCAGCTTTTCCAATGTTCCTATTTTTTAAGTTTCTATTTACAGAGTGGATGGTTTGATGTATCATCAAACTGGAATTAGATAGTACTTTAGCTAAGTAGCTCTTACATAAGAATCTTGAACGTTCCACGATCGACTGAAGCTTAGATTCAGCTAATATGATGTTTGTCGGGGTTGATACCCGGTAACCCATAGCCGTACGAAGACAAGATATTTGAATTTTTTTTAATGTTTCAACTAAATTTTTGGATTTAGGCATAAATATAAAACAACCGTAGTCGATCATAGAACGTACAAAACTCCGGTAAAGTGTAAGGAGAGTGTGAGGGTGCGACCCCCACTTAACCCCACATAGGAATTTGATTATGTTTGTTCTGTTCGCGCATTTTTGTTTGAGTTCATTTATGTGGGCCGAAAAAGTTAATTTATAGTCAAATACAACACCGAGGAATTTAACTGTTTCGCTTGATTTAATAATACATTGATCTATTTTGATTTCAGTTTGACCGGGCTTAATATTTTTATTATTAAAATGAATTAACACGCTCTTTTTTGGTTTGAATTCAAGACCTAATAAGCTTAGGTTAGCATTCATGGTATTAACTGCCTTTTGGATCAAGCTTTTAGACTTTTGTATTGAACCGAATTTACAATAAGCACTGATGTTGTCTGCAAACTGGGATACAGTGACACTTTTTGGAATGCCCTTTGTAATATCTTTTACATAAATAAGGTACAATAGAGGGCTGAGGACTCCTCCTTGAGGGACGCCTTTATAACCCTTTCTAAAATCTTCTTTTAAATAATCAGTATAGATTGTTCTCGAGTGAGTTAAAAATTTTATAAAAGTAATTAAGGATTCAGTACAACCAATATCAGCTAGTTTGTTTAAAAGAATATCGCTACAGACGTTATCATACGCACAGTGTACATCGAGGAATACCACTAACAAATCTTTATTTTTAGACAGTGCCAATTCGATATTTAGTGTGATATCAGCGAGGTTGTCAGTGCAGGAGCGACCTTTTCTAAAGCCTGATTGATTTGTAGGTAAAATTTTATAGTGTTCGCAGAACCATTGGAGACGATTTTTGATTAACGTTTCGAATATTTTACCTAGGCTAGATGTAAGTGAGATTGGTCTTACTCCTCTATTATTAGGTTTGTCTATGAAATGAATAAAAGAGTCTTGCCAAGTTTTGGGGTAGCTACCTTCCGCGTACATTTCATTAAAGATATCGACTAACAACAGTTTGTATTTTAATGGAAGTTTTTTAATAGTGTCGTAATCGAGTCCATCCATACCAGATGCAGATTTGTTCTTTTTTGAATCCAATACGGAATTTAATTCTGCGAAATCAAACGGAGCGTCAAAAAAATTTGTATAGTCATCACTGCATTCTGGTAAAAAATCAGGGTTATTCTCGCACCATGGCGGGCAGATACGATCTAGAGCAGCATTTATGCTCAAGGAATTTTGTAAGTTACTATTTACGTTGACTGGTTGGACTTTAGTCCATTTGTCTTTTAAAATTTTACAAGAGTTCCAAACATGTTTAGTGTTTGTATAAACATTAATATTTTCGGCAAATTCCTTAAATTTATTTTTCTTTTTATTTCTGAATTTATTTATTGTTAGGCAGTTTAATTTATTAAATGCTATACGATCCGCCACCGTTTTTTAATACGACCATTTTTTATACGCGGCTTTTTTAAGTCTAATTAATTTATTACATTCATCATCCCACCATGGTACGGGGTTTTTTGACTTGATTGGACCTATGTTTTTCCTACTGGGCGTACTATTAATTAGACCTTTGCTTACAACATCAGTGAAAGTCAAGTATTTATTTTTTGCGCTAGCTTTAACAAAATCATCGGTAAAAATAGATGTGAAATTTGAGTTTAGTTCCTCGCTAAAAAGCTCCCAATTAGTTTTTTTGGTTTTGATTTTAAATGATTTCTTTTTATAATAGTTTTTATCTAGTTCGATATTACAATAAATGGGGTAATGATCAGAGCCCAAGGTAGTATCCATCACTTCTGTGTTTACGTACTGTGCTATATTACAAGTTAAAAATATTAAATCAATGTTAGAATGATTACAGTTTGAAGGATTTACGTGAGTTAGAGTGTCAGAATTATGTAAAAACAAGTTGCTATTTTCTATACTATTGGCAAGGTATTCACCGTTTTTGTCAGTTTTCTGACAATCCCATATAGAGTTATGTGCGTTAAAATCGCCGACTAACACAGTTGGATTATTACCTATTTTAGAAATTAATACGTCGAAAATTTGTTGTGATGAACTACCCGGAGCTCTGTAACAAGCTATGATATCAATTGACGGGTTGGCGTTGGTTAGGTTTATTTTACATACTTCAAACTGCGGATCAGGAAAATCAATTTTAATTTCTTTAAACGCTATGGATTTTCTGAGCATGAATAAAATGCCCCCTCCTCTTGAATGTTGACGATTTTTCTGTAGTTGCACAAACCCAGGAGCAAAGGTAGATTGAATTTTCTTGACATTAATGTTGGCTTCCTCGGAGTTTTGTAGCCAGGATTCTACGCATATGAAAACGTCGACATCCTTTAATAAGTTTGGGAGTTCATATTTACGTTGTAATATGCAACTGGCGTTCCAAAACAACAGACGCAGAGATTTTGTATTTGAAGTATTTATGTAATTCATTATACTATGTTAAAAGTATATAAGTTGAATGTTTACTTGAAAACCATTATAAATTAATCGAATCATTCTCATCACTATTTTCACTTACGTTAATATCTACACTGTGATGATTTCCTTCGATTAAATTTAATTTGGATTTTAAACGAGTTAGTCTTGCTTTCACCGATCTTATATTTATCAATGGATATATTTTATCTATGAACTCTGTGATGTCTGTGTTGTTGGTTGTTAATTTGAGAGCTTCAGTACTAACGTCCGGATTTTTGTATGTATTTTTCATAAACTCTACAAATTGTTGAAAACTGAACGGCGCTATAAATTCAGGTTGATTAAAGAGACTTTCACATGGTTTAAGCGCGTTTTCCATCTCTGTCATTTTTTCTGAATAACTTATCTCGATCTTGCTTTTCTTGTTCTTGTACCTTTTGACCGGTTTAATAAACTTTGTGTTGTTCGATTCGTTTACATACGTTGTGATAGAGGAGCCCGCTGGAACTTCACTATTAGAGCTGGTAAGCGGCCGTTTGTGCTTAGCATCGCTGTGAATTTCTACCATATTTGTTTGTTCAAGAAGAGAAGAAGGCTGTGATTCACTTATGTTATGTCCTGTAGCAATACTGTTATTATCTATGTTGGCTTGGTTTTCCGTTGTATTATTTTTTTCTGGTTCTTTAGTTACTTTGCTTTGTACACAATTTTTTGCGATATGGCCTTCGTTCTTACACAAAAAGCATTTTACCGTGTCAATGCTGGCATATATGAAATAACTAATATCTTGGTGTTTTAGTTTAAATAAATTGGGAATTTTAATTATGTCATCTGATTTTACGTACACTTGTCTTCTTGAGCTGTAAATATGTTTGTAATTCTCGTTGTCGATGCTGGCCTTTATGTAAGAAACTTGGGAGTTTCTGTTTACTTTTAGCTTGTCTAGAATTTCCTCGAGTATTATATTGGGTATAGTAGGCGATACATTAGAGAATGTAAGTTATTGATATTTAGATACAGGCGGTCGAATAAAGACTTGTTTATTTTTTATTTCGAGGAATTCGAATTTTTCTGTTATTTGATCAACTAAATCCTTGCTGGATAAATATATATATACACGATTTTTGGAACTTTTTGAAGAGTACAGAATATTTTTTGGATTTACCAAATCACCAATGGCCACTGTGTAATCCGTTAGTGTCAAATCTCCCACGCACATCATAATCAAACCCTGCTCTCTTTCTGGAACTTTTTCACTAAGCGTGGCGGTAGCATAATTTGATCTTTCAAAATCCTTGGAGTTAAACGATGGGATATCTGTAATTTGCGACATTCCTCCAGGTGCTGAGGGAATATCTAAGAGCAGGTCCCCAGTTGCTGAAAACCCGTCCATTTTAGCTTTGATCTTATTCCTCTTACGAGGAAAAAGAGTGCGCCCGAGGTGCAGAGAGCACCCAAGCCAAGCGGCACACACTCAACACGCACAATGGGCAAGAGCCCCACTCCCAAGATTCGCAACAAACGCGGTGTCGATACTTATACACAGAGTAAGAGTAAACACGTCTGCTCTCTGTGACGACTCGAACCGAACTGATATTGTAATTATAAAATATTATTACATATTTTTATTTTTTTTATTTTTATTATTTTTACTATTTGTAAATTAAAAAGTTCATTCAAACGTTAAAAAAATTGTGGCTCTGGGGCTAAAAAGGGCTAATTATTCCTTTTTTATTATTTTTTACACCGTTAGATAGTATAATTTAACTTCCACTTCACTTTGCGTAAGTACTCTTCGTGGTCATGTAACTCGTCGAACATTCTTTTCGGCGTTGATATATAACGTTCGAAAATTATCTTGAGCGACGACGAAATATCAATCACGTGATTCCACTGGTGATTTTTTCTCCACCAGTGAAAAGTTCGGAGAGTCCTATTCTTCTCCTGGTTTTTCCTCTTCTGCTTCTTCGTCGTTGCCGTCATAGGCTTCTTCTTCCATTTCTACGTATCAACGAGTAAACAAATCATATATTAATTTTGGAGACAATTCTGGATAAGCTGGTAAAGGCGGTGGTAAGGAAGTTGCTTTCACTGGTGACGATGTTGGTCTTGGATGTGGTCGTCTCAACGGAGCTACTAGCTGGAGTACGCCGTGGTCGTGAAATTCCTTTAACTGCAGTGGCTCTAAGACTTGAATATCAAGATTCATCAAAGCTATATCTTGATCAAGTAGTAGCAATGGCACCTCGTTAACCGGTTGAAATTCTCCTAAACCTTCTTGGAGAAATGCGAATGTCCGTGGGCTAAAAATCTGAAGTTCTTCCAAATCCATTTCTTCAATTTCTTCTCGTTAATCCATGGTTGAAATGCGAAAGAACGAATGAAATAACTGAAACTGAACGCTCTATTTATACACGCAACGCGAGACAAGTCACGAAGAGTGGGGATGTTACAAAATCAACGTAGCACAAGTTGCTAAGAGGGGGTGAAACATAGCGACGCACCATTGGTGCGAAGTAGCTTGCTCACAAGATGGATCGTTCGTCGCAAGATATGATTGGTGCACTACAGCTGTGAAAAAGTCTATAAGTAGACGGCTTCTTTCTCACTGTTTCATTATAGCAACATGGACAGTAAGAGTCAACTGCTCCGTAAAAAAAAAAACCGTCACAGCATAAAGAATATCAAGTGACACAATGCTCTTTGCATAGCCATCGCAGAGATGGAAAGCCAACCAAACCATCCACAACCAGAAGAAGTTCCATTGGACTCACTACCTCCTCCTGTGGAAGACTCACAAGTTGACTCACAATATGGTTTTGAGTTTCTTAAAGCTGTTAAAAAGTCTCAAAATTGATTATTTTAAAAAATGAACAGAGTCGTTCCCATTTTAAGAATTTTTTCATATCTCTTGTTCCAAGAGAATTATAACGATGAAATTTTAACTAAAAGTTAGGTTCAACTAGTAGATTAATGAAAAATATTTATTCAATCTATAGTTAGATTACTTTCGGATTTCAGAAAAAAAAGTTCTAACCGAAATGAGTTTTTCAAGAAAAAATACAAGTTTATGTTCACATAGTAATTTATTGTCATTATTAATTTAATATTTAAATAAAATTATATAAAAATATCTTATGAATTTGGTTTTAAGTTTTTAAAGTTGTCAAAAAGCCTCAAAACTGATTATTTGAAAAAATGACCAGAGTCGTTTCCATTTTAAGAATTTTTTCATATCTCTTGTTCTACGAGAACTATAACGATGGAATTTTAACTAAAAGTTAGTTTTAACTAGTAGATTAATGAAAAATATTTATTCAACCTATAGTTAGATTACTTTGGGATTTCAGAAAAAAAAAGTTCTAACCGAAATGAGTTTTTCAAGAAAAATACAAGTTAATTTTTACATAGTAATTTAATTGTTAATCACGAGGTAGACGATGGAAAAGGAAGAATAAAAAGAAAGCCGAAAGAAAAGCTACAACAGATGACATCAACAGACGACTGTAATGGTAAATCAAGAAAAAAAAGACATCAAAAGTTAAATTGTCCTTTTGAAGAGCCAATAAACTATTCGTCAATATTTTTATTTTTTAGAAAAACGATTGGACCTCTCTCTATGAGGTGATCATTGTTTATCTATAATAAAAATATCAATTGAAAAAGTAACAATCAGATCTCTATGTGGTGATCATTGTTTCTTTTCAATTAATTAATAAAAAATATTATAGAGAAACAATCGGATCTCTCTCAATAAGGTGATCGTTGTTACTCTTATAATTAGTTAATAAAAAGAGAAATGATCGGATCTCTATCAATGAGATGATCATTGTTTCTCTTTTAATTAAATAATAAAAAATATTATAGAGAAACCATCGGTTCTCTCTATAAGCTGATCGTTGTTTCTCTTTTAATTGATTAATAAAAAATATTATAGAGAAACAATCGAATCTTTCTCAATGAGTTGATTATTGTTTCTCTTTTGATCGATCAATAAAAAATATTATAGAGAACTAATCAGATATCTTACAATAAGGTGATCATTGTTTAGTCTTCGAAGTGTGATGATCGTATATAGACAACGCGACGTGGTCGCGGTTTTGTAAACAAGCTTCTTAATAGTCTTCTCATCGAACTTCATATACCCGGATACCAATACTGTGGACCCGGTACAAGATTAGTTAAATGTTAAGCTAGAGGTGATCCAGGAATTGATCCTCTCAATAGAGCTTGTAAAAAGCACGACACTGCTTATTCACAGAATCGTGAAAACGTAGAAGCCAGAAACGCTTCTCATAGAATTTTAGCAGAAAAAGCTAATCAAAGAATTTCATCAAAAGACGCTAGCTTTGAAGAAAAAGCAGCTGCATTTGCAATTAAGAACATTATGAATGTAAAGTCTAAATTCGGAATGGGTATGAAAAAGAAGGGTAGGAGGAGAAGGAAGCCTTCTACTACTACTTTCAATAAAATAGTTAAGGCTACATCAAAATAAATTGTTTCTACAAAATGTGCTCGAAAAGCCATTTTGTCGGCTCTAAAAGGTGCACCTAATGCTGTTAAAAAAGCAGGTGGTAAAAAGAATGTAAAAATTCCATGTACTTTACCAGTTCCAAAGAAAGTAGGAGGTTTCTTACCATTCCTCATACCAATCTTCGCAGGTTTGAGTGCTGTCGGTGGTACAGCTGAAGGTGCCGCTGGAATCGCTAAAGCGGTAAACAATTCCAAAGCTGCTAAACAACAATTAGAAGAAAATGAGAGACATAATATAAAGTTGGAAGAAATAGCTCTTGGTAAAGGTCTTTACTTAAAACCATATAAAACTGGTCTTGGTCTTCGTATGAAACAAAAGAATTCTTTAAAAAAAAAAAAAAAAAGATCTTCAAGGTAAAATTACCTCAAAGAGCACTCGCCGATGCTGATCTCATCAAGTATGCAAAAATCCTAAAAATCTTATATTTTCGAGGAGTATTCATGAGGAATGCTATGCCTATTAGTGGACCGCGCTATAGAGAATCAGCTATTGTTAATCTCAATGATTTGGATGGGCCCAGAACGCACTGGGTAGCATATCGCAAACAAGGAAACGATGTTGTGTATTTTGATAGCTCCGGTGATCTTCAACCTCCTTTGGATTTAATAACATATCTGAGAGTAGACAACATCAAGTACGATCCTGAGAGATATCAAGACTTTGATACTTTTAACTGCGGTCATCTTTGTCTAAGATTTTTGAGCAACACTCTTGATGTATAAAGAAAAGAGTGATAACTATTTGTTCATTATAGGTTTAACAATCATGGCAGATTCATTGACTTTGAGTCTTTCAGGCACATTGTCTGTACTGGAAGAATAGTATTTTCCACCGATTGAACTCTCACCTGACAAGAATTACGTTCTTGGATTAGTTTCTTTCATGACATTCAATTCTATACCTAATATCGACAAAGGAAGTAATTTATTTCACGTTGAAAAAGAAGAAATTGTTTTACCCGCTGGTAGTAATGAAATCAAAGATATAGAGAACTATCTCAGTGAAACATTGTCGGCAAAAAGTATATCAATCAGTATTAAACCAAACAATAATACACTTTGCAGTGAAATAAAATGCAATCATCCGATTGATTTTCGACCAGAACATTCGATAGGATCTTTATTAGGCTTTGCTAGACGTGTTCTTCCTGCTGACGTCACGAATCATTCAGATTTACCTGTAGCTATTTTCAAGCTCAACGCTCTTCAAGTCAAGTACAATATCGTCTCTGATGCCTATATAAACGGTCGACAAGTGCACACGATACATGAATTCTTTCCTGTTGTCTTACTAGAATATAAAATCATTGAAGTGCCATCACAAGTCATTTACTTTCCAGCCATCGTCAAGAGCATAGATCACTTACGAGTGCGTATACTTGATCAGGACGGGAATATATTTAACCTTTGTGGAGAAACTATTACAGTTGTACTTCATATTAAATCAGTATAAAAAATGGGTGTGGTTTATAACAATAAAAATAATAAAGGGTATATAAGTAAATCAAGATGGCATTCCAACATCAGTCGTCATCGACAAGTCAAAGTATTAACACGGCAGAACATTCAGTTTTTGAAAAGCCAAGGCTCAAAAATAAGAGCTCCTGGTAAAAAATTACGTGCTTAATTTTTTGCTTTTTTCAAAGACATGGAGGAAATTCTAAATATAAAGTCATGAGTAAGATTGGATAAGTCAATAGCTCACTGTGAGGTGCACGCGTACCAACCTTACAGTTCGTTAAATTTTAATAATAGTGATGAAATTCGCATATCAATTCAACGTCAAAACTTAAATCTTTTACTTTCCTGGAGCTCTCTCCACAAATTGTGGGCAAATTAAATCAAGAAGATAACACTGCTTTAGCAATAACTAACTTACTAGAAGAGTGTCACATCTCCGGATCACGGATTTTGCTTGAACTTCGGGATAAGTTTTTAGATGTCAAAATATGAAAGGAAACAAAATTTTAGACCCCAACGCTCAATATTTCCCTAGTTACAGGCAATTAAAGAAAATCACTAAAAAAGTTACTAGATTTTTAAACGCATATAGTTCCTTAGCATTGATAGCTAGAAGCTTGAAACTTTTTTTAAATCAAAGCTGAGCTGAAATCCTTTCAAAATAGTAGTTACAAGATATCAAAATATTATTTTTTTCCAAAGTAATAGCGTAATAAAGATTGGACCTGAATTTTTTTTTTAAAACATTAATCAATAATAAAAGCTGAAATCCGGTCAATCTTTATTATGCTATAACTTTGGGAAAAAATAATATTTAGAGTTGCTATAACTACTGTTTCAAGAGGATTTGAGCTTAGCTTTCGTTTAAAAAAAATTCAAGCTTCTAGCTATCAATGCTAAAGAATAATATGCCTTTAAAAATCAAGTAACTTTTTTAGTGATTTTTATAATTGCCTATAACTAGGGAAATATTGAGTGTTTGTGACTATAACTTTAGCTTTTTTCATATTTTATCATTTAAAAACTTATCCCGAAGTTTAAGCAAAATCTGTGATCCGGAGATGTGACACTCTTCTAGTTAGTTAATAACGGCATCTGTCATCTATTTGAGGAAGTTCGCTATGAAATTAATGTTTTAGAGATCAATCGCTGTAAGAATGTCGGATTCACCACCGTTATGAAGGGTTGAGGATCACTCAACCGTAGTTGAAGTTTGATTATAAAAAATGCTAGTTGGACTGATATAACGGAAACTCGGAAAATCATTAATAACGATGACTATTTTGATATTTTTATACCTCCAAGTATGATTTTAGGCTTTGCCGAAGATCATCGCTAAATCATAGTCAATTTTGAACATAAACTTATCCTCACGAGATCCAGGAACGATATTAACGCAGTAATACAAACATTGAATGCTACTAATACTTTCGAAAATTTCAAAATTGATCTTTTAAGGATCGAGTGGCTTATGCCTCACATACAGTTATCCAATGTATGTAAAATTCGCATACTGCGACAAATCGAGAAAAATAAACCTATCTTAATGAATTTTCGTTCCTGAGAATTAAACGAATATCCATTATTCCCTGCATCAACGAGACATGCATGGACAGTCAAAAAAACTAATCAGCTGAAGAAGCCTGGTTTTATCATTCTTGATTTTCAGACAAATCGAAAAGGACGAAAAACTGTTAATGCTAGTCAGTTCACATCACTGCAATTTGAGCAATGTAAGACTATTTCAATTCTTAATACTATCCTTACGGAAATATGAATCTTGATATTGTCAATAATAAGTATGCAATATTATACGATATGTACGCTGATTTCCAAAAAACATACTATGGAAAGGAGTCTGAGCCAATGATGAAAAGTTCAGATTATATCAATCACATGCCACTGATAGTCATTGATTGTTCAAAACAAAATGATTCTTTGAAAAGTGCTCCAGTTGATGTTTGTCTTGAATTTGAAACCAAACAAAACTTTCCAGCTGGAACTTCAGCTTACTGTCTAATCTTACATGATAGAATTATAGAATACCACACCATAAGCGGTGATGTCGGAAAATTAGTCTGAAGGAGTGGGAATTGTCTGATAAGGAGTGGGGATGGTAGAATATAAAAAGCAAGAGGGAGCTGGGATCTCATTCTTTAACAAGATGGAATACGCAGTGGACCTATAAGCTTTTAAAAAGCTTGTTAAAGAGTTTGTTTTAAAAGAGTTGGCTGCTGTTCCTCTCGTTGAATCAGCTGAACCCACAGTACATCTTTTCAAACCACCTTTTTCATGGAAAAAATTAACTACGAAATGCAAGCGTAAAAATCTCTGGCTCGAGCTTTGCTATCATGGACTAGCTTGGAATTTCTGGAGATCATGACTATACTGGAATAGAAAAAATTCTTCGACAAACTCTGAACAACGCTACACAGGTTTTTGTGATTGGTCAAGTGAAAAAAGAGTGGTTGGAGAAATTCGATTTTAAAGTTGTCGATATTCGTGAACTGGGTATTCCACATTTTGATCAACGGCTGACTAAAATAGACTCTTGTTCACATCATAATTGCATGTATAAAAATACGTGTGCTGTTAACAACGTTAAATCAATACAGAAGTTGTATTTCAGTGATTTCAGTGATTGGGTTATGGAGTGGGAAGACACTTGTGTAAATAAAGACAGTGTATTAGTACTGTGAAAAAGTTATTACTCAGCATGGAGTACTTGGTGGATATGCAAGGTTTCAAATAGTCTGGTGATGACTATATTCTCAAAGAGTTGGCTATAAAGCCACTCAACGATAATACCGAGCCTCTGGTACTCCTTTTCAACAAGTCATATTTCTGGTGTAGATTTTCGGATGAGTACAAAGAACAAAATACGTGGTTAAAGTATTACTACCATGGTTTCTCATGGAACTCTGGTATTATTCCCTATACTGACGTAGGCAATATTCTTAGAGAAGCCTTACATGATACGACAAAAATTTTTGTCGTTGGTAGTATAAGAAAAAAATGTCCAGAGCACTTCAAGTTTAAAGCATGTGACGTCACAGAAATGGGTTTTCCACCAACTGATAAAATAAAGCTTGTGACTCTTTGTCCAAATCATAATGTTACGTACAAAGCTCGTTGTGCTCTGCACAATGACCGACTTATGAAAAAATACTTTACTAAAAATAAATAAGTTGGCTTATGCTACCATAGGAAGTAAAAAGGAGAGATAATGATTAATGTATGTATCTCACACGTAGAGGGTGATGGTTGGGGCACTCACCGCTTCCTATAAAAAGTATACACAATATAATTCACATTCATTTCATAATGGGACGGACACTGATTTGCAACACTAAAAATTCTTCAGAGTACACTCCTCTTCTTTCTCCTGATAAAAAGGTAAAGGATAAGAAAACCACCTAGAAAGAATACTATGAAAAATATAAATCACAAACACCATCTAAAGATATAAAATATAAAAAGCTTTAGGTGCTTGAATATGTAGTAGTATAAAAGATTGTGTTTAAAGCATGCGATTGACTTCGAGGATTCCCCTAAATACATTATATTGTTTGTAGCTCGTTTAAGCTTTAGTCTTCTCTCCCCTGCGTCAATATTGCCTCGGAGTCAACAACCAGCAGCCGGCCACCGGCAGCTCGCCTTCTCGCTGTGGGGTTCTTGGCCCATCGCATTTTTGGATCACTGCATTTCTAACTCACCTGCATTTCTGGCTCACTATATTTCTAACCCACCTGACTCTCTTGGGCGAGAAAGTCACTGAGTTAGAAATGCAGTGAGCTAGAAATGTAGTGAGTCGGAAATCCTATAGTTCATCTACTATTATAATTATTTTCACTGGTAGTAAGATTTAAAAAAAAAAATTATGATTTACTGGTGAAATAAATTGAGGTAAGTGTAACATATCTTTTTTGTTGACTATAATTTTCGGGGTTCCTTCGTCTTTTTTTTAACTTTTTTAGCAACTTTTCGGTTTTTTAAACCATCATTTGCTTTATTGATTTGTGATTCTGAATCACTACTTGGAATATAATCAGAATATAATTAATTAAAATACTTATGTCATTTGGAAACACTTTAAATGTACTGCCTCATATCAAATATAACGAGTAGCTGGGACTGAATTGATCACTGCTAACTATACAATACGTAGTAATCTTACTCACAAATATAAACATGTTTGTTCTATCCAGGAATGCAGAACGGCATATTTATTCCATGTCCTTTATTAAGGAGAATCCTCATACCGACATAGAGTTCTACCTTATCTACATTTAAATTATGAATTTTAATAAAAGTTTAAAAATTTATGACTGAAATTCGTAGGGGAGGCACATTCTTAACATGCCAAAGAATTTATTGCAACGTTAAAAGA
Source organism: Anastatus disparis (assembly GCA_017163975.1). Taxonomy (NCBI): domain Eukaryota; kingdom Metazoa; phylum Arthropoda; class Insecta; order Hymenoptera; family Eupelmidae; genus Anastatus; species Anastatus disparis. The sequence continues at coordinate 139,603 of JAFFSR010000100.1, forward strand.
CAATATAAAGGTAAAAATAAAGGCGAAAACTGCTTAATACGATTAACTTTTCAATGAAGTTATGAATAATTGTATTATCCAGATTTTGTCTTCATTTTCACTGTTATTCTGTCTTTTAACGTTGCAATAAATTTTTTATAATGTTAAGAAAGTGTCTCTTCTATGAATCTTAGTCGAAAATAGTTAAATTTTTATTCAAATGCATAATTCAAATGTAAATAAGGTAGATTTCTGTGCCGGTATGAGGACACCCCTTAAAGGCTATAAAATAATGCATAAAAAAACTTATGATTTATTTAGAACACTTTTAAATAATAAATTTTAAATTAATATTCCATTAAAATGTGACTTATGCCATTTTCATAATTAACCCTTTTACTTTTTTGTTAAGTGCCATTCTTACTGTGCTTATAATATTAAAGAAAAAATAAGAAAACGACACTTTACTTTGGAAAATAAGTTGTTTTAATGCTAAAAAAACAAAATGTATTACTTAATAAATTTTATTTTTTCAATGTGACTTATGCTACTCTCATTCTTACCACACATTTTCATCCATAAACATTCCTATCTATAAACAAAATACAAATTTCATGTATAAACTACTTTTTTAAATGAACAGTTGGAGTGGTGACATGAGTAGAGTACAAATCTGATTATTTAGAATAATTAGCTTGCTGCTTATTATTTTTATTTTTAATTCTCATCTGTATTTTTTTATTTGTATCACTTATCAATTTACAGTTTTGCGATTTATTAAGTACAGCGTTACAATTTGAGTACATTTTCGTTAATATTAATCTCGCGTGATTCTTTGTATAATCTTTATCACATACTATGATTACTACACGATTGCCACGATAATTTTTTTAATGTCTAACTAGAAAAACTTCATCACAATGTTTTTATTAAGTTATTAGTGATTTTTACCTTGCTTAAGATAGTTTAGTTACTGAATTAATAACTTTTTTTATTGGAAATTAGAAGTTGAGCGCTAAAATTATGATTGTTAAAAATATTTGTAAAAAAGAAGAAAACTTTATATGACAAAATTTATAAATAAAGTACGGAAGGTGATTTATTTATAACATTACCGCTTATCTCGATATTCCGTACTTTTAAAAAAAATTTAATTAAATCTTGTCATATTATTATTTTTTTGTATAAATATTTTTAACAATCATATCTTTCGTGCTTAATTATTTATTTCGAATCATAACAATTAATATTCGAGTGGAAAATGAAAAACTTGATTAGACAAGGAAAGTGAATTCGGTCCCAATTTAAAATAAAATAGTATTTACTTAACTAGTGCAGAAAATAGGTCTTTACCGCACGCGCGAAGATTGGCTACGCGCGTGAGGTAAAGACCTATTTTCTGCACGTGTTATGTACCTTTTTTTTTAATACAAGGTTAGGAAAATTCGATCATAATTCAGGAAACGATTGTGAAAAAATGTTTCAATTCGAAGAATATAAACTATCCTTGGAAGCATTGTAAGATTATCATTATAAACAAAGAAAAATAGAATAGTAAACTAAAAAAATTTTTTTAACAAAAAACAAAACCGACTTAAAAAAAATGCACTCAAAAGTTACAAATAATTTATAATCTTTAAGAAGGGGCCGAACTATCTGTCTTTGTCTAATAGCGTTTTTCATCATTTATGTAAACACTATGCGGTATAACAAGAAAAAAATAGCAGCCCCCGCTAGATATTAGTATAATTTGTAAATTTCGTAATAACAACCAAATTTTTTACCGCATAATTTTTGACTAATTAGAGACCTACTAGCAATCTAGAATATAACCTATCTTCTTTTGGTAGGTCTCTAATTATTCAAAAACTACGCAGTGAAAAAATTTGATTGTTATTACAAAATTTACTTATTATACTAATATCTAGCGGGGGCTGCTATTTTTTTCTTGTTATACCGGACAGTGTTTACATAAATGATGAAAAACGCTATTAGACAAAGACAGATAGTTCGGCCCCTTCTTAATAATTATACGCATAGTACGCATCTAACTTAACACATGTGTTGCAAACATATTATAGATTATCTAATTATTTGTAAACAGCACAAACAAATAATATTATTGTTTAATTCACGAAAAAATATTATTGAAGTCAGCGTCAAGTTGTTGAATCGTTCTGCACAGATGTAGAATTTGACGCCGACTTCAATAATATTTTTTCGTGAATTAAACAATAACATAATTTGTTTCTGCTGTTTACAAATAATTAGATAATCTATAATATGTTTGCAACACATGTGTTGAGTTAGATGCGTACTATGCGTATAATTATTAAAGATTATAAATTATTTGTAACTTTTTAGTGCATTTTTTTGAAGTCAATTTTGTTTTTTGTTAAAAAAATTTTTTTTTGTAACTGTTTAGTGCATTTTTTTGAAATTGGTTTTGTTTTTTGTTAAAAAATTTTTTAGTGTATCCCCCTACTAAAAGCGCAAATATAGGTAGACCCACTAATTATGCCTAACTTCCATTATCAATTCATAACGCATGCATTAGTACATTATACCAAGCAATGTATAGGAGGAAAAAGAGAGAAGGCCCAATGGCATACTGTCGTTGTGTGTGCATGTATACATATTGAAGCTTAGGTAAGAGAGGGAGAGCGAGAGAGAGAGGAGAGAGAGAGAGAGAGAGAGAGAGAGAGAGAGAGAGAAAACAAAACTCCCAGTTTTCTTAATTTGATAATTGGGTCATACAAACCGAATATTGGCCCAATAATTATAGGACACGTATGAGACCTTCCTGCAGACATTCTCTATCAGATAAGAAAAAGTTTTTTCGAATCGGTTAAGAAATGACGGAGTTATGAGGTAACAGACATAAAAAAGAAAAATTCAGTCGAATTGAGAACCTCCTCCTTTTTGAAGTCGGTTAATAATTTAATAAAGAAAAGTATAATAGTAAATTATTATTCTATCAAAGGAAAATAATATTAAAACAAATAAAATAAATTTGAATGTTTAGTATTATAAAAACGAGTACTTAAAGTTTTCGCGTAAGCATTGTAAGAAAATTAGTTGAACAAAGGAAAAATTATAGAAGAGTGGGGATACAAAAAGTAAGTGCTAAATTCAGTGTATTTCAAATATAGTTTTAACAAGCAGTCAGTGATAGTTTATGTTCGCATCAGGAAGCGTATTGTTTCATTTTATTTGACTCCCGAATAAAAAAATAATATTACAACCAATAAATGTTATTTTATAAACAAAGAAAAATAAAATAGTATAATGATTCTAACCAAAGAAAGAACATTATAACAAAAGTAAAGAAAGTTTTTTAATTTTATTACAGTTAAGGTAAATAATAATTTTAAAAAAATAAAATAATGAATTAAAATTTAAAAAAAGAAAAATAATATTATAACAAATAGAATAAATTTATTATTCGTTTAATTTTATAAAAACGAGAATCTAATGTTTGCGCGTAAGCATTGTAAGGAGATTATTTAAACAAAGAAAATGTATAGAAGAGTGGGGATATAAGAAGCAGTTGTTTAACTCAAAATATTTGAAATGATATTTTCATACGGGCAGTCTGTGATGGTTTACGTTCGCATCAAAAAGCGTTTTCGATTTTCGATGTCTCAATTCTATATCAACAATACCTGCTTACTGCACGGAAAATTAAACGCGCGAAAATCTAAAAAGCGCGCGGTAAATTATTTTATTAATCAAGAAATGAATTTTCTACACGCTTTTTAAATTTTCTGGACGCTTAATTTTTCGTGCGGTAAACAGGCATTTTCGGTATGGAAATCAGGCACCAAAAAACGAATTTTCCGAACGCCGTGTTAAAAATAGAATTTTCTCTAATGATATCATTAAAGTAAAATCTCATTTTTAAAGCACGACTGCTACACGAAAGCATTTAACTTTTTATAAAAGTTTATGGAATAAAAATTGTAGAAAAAATGCATCTTTACCTAATATACTTTTTTATATAACTAGTGTTTTCAAGTTATCCATAAAAACATTCGATTTCAAACATTTAATTGAATTCTAAATGTCATTTTATAGATAACTTCGAAGATATCAATTGTTATAAAAAATAGAATATAAAAAATATGCTTATTTATAAAATATATTTTTTGTGTTTTGTAACTTTGACTTTGTACATCCTTTAGAAATATTATTTTTTTCAACTTACAGTTAAAAATAGTTATTTTGCAAGTGTTTCCTGCATGAGTGTTATTTTTTTCCAAGGAAATTAAGAGTGACAAACACCCACGTGAGGAACACCTGCATTGCAGACTTGTGTTGAGCCGAATTTTTCTTAATTGCAAGTACAAACGACATTTGGCTGATTCCATTCAGATTCATATAGGCTGTCACGGATGGAATTTTTTTTGGCTGAAAACTATGTGAATGTGTTCTAATACTCAAGAGAAGATGTGGAGACCCCAAAATCTGGCTTAAATTTTTTGTACGACGCTATAGCCTATTTTGTGTTAAGTGTTAAAATAAAAGGTGTCAAAATGAAAATAAATCTGCATATTTATAATGCTCTATCTTCGTCAATTTTTGACTTATCAAGACGAATTTTCTTTAAATGTAAGGAATTGAGTCTACTTTTACATCGCGTTGTTATTTTATAGATTCAAATTAATGCTGTCGAGCTATTAATGAAATATCAAAAAAACAATTTTTCTACAACGTGATTTTCTCAGGAACTATATTTATTTCCTTCAAATTTTAATATGTTTATATATATAAAACTAAGTTATAAAATGGGTCGAAATATGCAATTTTGTGTTATTTTTTTTTTTGATTTTTTAAAATTTTATTTTTTTTTCTTCAATTATAGAATATTGAAACTATGTCCTCTTCCAATAATTATGCTCTTTCATTATTTGTTTCACTGTTTAATTTATGAGTATATTATTAGTGTTAGCAAAAACCTTCAAAATGAGTATTCCCTTAACTTCTTTTACTTTTTCTTGCTATTTAACTTTTTTCGTTTGTCGAAAAACTTCTAGCTTTTCTTTGCTTAAAAGGATAATGTTGATACATGAAGTGTGAAGTGACACAAGTGTCGCGAAATCCTCTGCATTTCTAATCAATTCTGCACTTTGCTTGGACAAATTGTGCAATGTGGCATAATGTTTAACTATACCCCCTATCTCATTACATGCACCTTTTCCATGCCCAGTCGCAGAAAATAACCATTTTCTTTTTTCTTTAGAATTTCTAAACTCGTAGAATTGGTGTCTATTTTTGAAATGACTAGCAGCTTCATCTGAAATGATTATGATCTCTTCCAATTCTTGCAGGATGTGTTTTTGCTTTATATTCTCTATTATTGACTTTATAGACATTAAAGCATGTGATGTGGACATTATTTTATATTTAAATAATAAAAAAAATCAATTAATAAAAATATAAGCTTGCCCGTCCCCGCATGCAAACTTCGATTCATCAAAATTTTAGTATTATTATAGGAACCAGATTAATCACCAACAAACTCACGATAAGCATGAACCTCGGGCTGTCTTAGATCAGGAGGTGGACGACCTCTAGCGGGAAATTTTCGAAACTGAAAGTTGGAAAGATTTACACAGATACAGCACAAAAAAACTTTTCAAATTCAACAATTCGATATAAGTTTAATGTTTAACACTTTATTTCAGGTCAAGTCAAGGAAGCTGGCTATTTATTTAATTTAAGATTAACGCGCACTCTTATAACCCATTCACATTCAAAAAAAAATTTTAATTAAGAAACAATGGAAAATAAATTTAATCTAATCAAATGTCTCTAATAGTAATTAATAATAGTAAGAGAAAAAACGTTAATTCACTAGTCAGCGTTAGCTGAAATTCAAAAAAGAAATTTTATAATCAAAATGCCTGCGAACAGCCCGCGTCGCTTTATATCGCTTTTTCACTCTCACACTTTGCACATTGCGCGCCGCTGTGTCTATCAATTTCAGAAAAATCCTATATTATATTAAAGTGAAACTACTTTTTTCCGGTTCTCCAGTTCTCCGGTTCTCCAGTTCTCCGCATATCTTAACTGTGTTTGATCTTTTGGTAATAAGATTAGCAAGTTTTTATTGGGTCCTATATAATTAGTAGTCATTGGTCATAAGCTTCTTTTTGGGCCATATATTTATGGGCCCTATATTTTGATTTAATGCCCATTTTTTGGGCCCTTCTTTTTTTCATCCTTATATTTTCTTGGACTATTTATTTTTTTGATACTAAATTTTTGGCCTTAATTTTTTTGGGTCCAATATTTTTTTGGTCTCTATATTTTTTCAGCCCTACTTTTTTTTGAGTCCTATTTTCATTGGGCCTTATATTTTTTTGGGTCTAATATATTTTTGATTCTTCTATTTTCTTGGGATCTATATTTTTTTGGGCCCAATATTTTTTTGATACTTACATTTTTTTGGGCCCAATATTTTTTCGATTCTTATATTTTTTTTATCTCTATTTTTTTTGGGCCTAATATTTTTTTGATTCTTATATTTTCTTGGGCTCTATATTTTTTTTGGGCCCAAAATTTTTTTGATTCTTATATTTTCTTGGGCTCTATATTTTTTTGGGCTCAATATTTTTTCGATTTCTATATTTTCTTGGGTTCTATATTTTCCGAGCTTTATATTTTTTTGGGTCTTACATTATTCTGTGTCCTAAATCTCTCAACGTAGCGTTTCATCCAAGCCTGTATACTTTTACATTGGGTTCTTCTGTGATGCGTATTTCTTATAATGTTTTATACAAGCTGCACTCCAGACGCTTTGATATTTTTTTTTTCGAATGCAATATGTTTGCGCGTTTCACCTTGGCTCTAGATATTGCGAATCTAATAGCACATCCTCATATGCAGCCGTTTCAACAGCGCATCCCCATATGCAGCCCATTTAACAGACTGTTCCAGTATGCAACCGATTAAACAGCGCATTTCAATATGCTGCCGATTTAAAAGCGCATCCCAATATGCAGCCGATTTAACAGTGCCTCCCCATATGCAGCCGATTTAACAGTGCATCTCCATATTCCGCCGATTAAACTGCGTATCCTCTCATGCAACTAATTCAACATTATATCAAACTATTGATTTTGATAGTGTCATTTGATATATATTTCAGTAAATATTTTATATTTTAGTGAATATTATATTTTTTATTATATATTCGAGTTCAACTATTACACAATCTAAAACATAAATATATACAATATCTTTTGACATATTCTTTACAATATCTCTTTATAAACGATGTTTTTTATAAATTGTGTTCTGTTCATTTTTATTTTTGCCGTTGACAATAGCGTTGTCATCTAAAAATAATTTAAAATTATTTTTATATTTCGTCCTTGAAAGAGCAGCATATTATTGTCCATGACTGAAAACTGGTGACGGCAAATAAACACCAACTTTTTTCTTGTGATTTAACAATAGTCATCGCACAACCTAATCTAATAGAAAACCGTTTTCGTTGCATATTAAAAGAAATTTCTTCCGTAGATGGAGATAAACTTATTCTTGGAATGAAAATCAATTCACCTTTGTTTTGTCCATTTGCTAATGCGGCTTGAATGAAATATTTAAGCAATTTTGTTACTATCATCCTTGTTCCATTACAAAGTCCCTCATCAACATGCAAATTTCCCTAAAGTATTATGATAGCCCCTACTTCTAAATGTAATTCATATGGTGGAAGTCCATTAGGATTTAACTTATTTAAATATTCTGTAGGTTACATAATATTTAAATTTTCTTCGTTATCATCTTCAGCTGTATCAATATTTAAATATTCAACATGGTTTTCTTCCATTAAATTCAAAACATTATTATTGATCTCAGTAACATCATTGTTTTTAGGAGCCAAAATAACTTTCACCGTTAGATTCGTATTGTTTATTTTTATTGCTTTTCCGAATATTTCTTCGACAAGATTTTCTTTTGTGATAAAATTATCTTGTAAGGCACTTAGTTCATTATCATCTTCAAAAACATTGCGGCGTTTTCCTTAACCCATATCTAATAACCATTGTTTAAAATTATTATCTTTATCCGAAACTAGCAGATTTTCATTTAACTTCGTTCGCTTAAAATTCTGCCATGATAAACTAATTTTAACTGAATTTTCAATAATGTTGATACGGCTTCTATGTCGAAAAATTGGTGATGTTTCCCTGAAATCTCCTGATACAATTACAGTTTTGCCACCGAAGGGTTGGTTTGAATCGCATAAATCTTGAAAAAGACAATCAACTGCTTCAAAAGCAAATTTTGAAGTCATGAATATTTCATCCCAAATAATTATTTGTGTTTCCCTTAATAGTTTTCCTTCTGCGGAATTAGGCTTAACATTATAAGTTGTACTATCTGTTATATTCAACGGTAGTTTAAATGTTGTATGCACTGTTTTTCCATTGACTAATGAATTTGCTGCTATACCTGTCCAATTTACGCATAAATAATGTATCGTATGATATTTAAAATAAGCTATTAGATCTTTAAGTAAATAACTTTTTCCACTTTCACCTTGTCCATCTATGAAAATATATTTTACTTTACTTTGTTTGTTTAAACTTTTTATAGTAGAGTTGAATATTTGCCTTTGCTTATCATTTGAAGAATTTATTTTAATTTCTGATTCATTAAGAATATTATTATTATTATGATTTAAAATTGTTTCATCATTATCTTCTTCTATAAATGTGCTTATGTTAGGTAAATTAAAATCGTTCAATGAAAATCCATTGACTCTTTAATTATTTTTAATAACATTCAATGCAAAATTTTCACCTATTCCATTCTTTATCTTCATTAATTAATTGTTTTGCCTTAGCTGCCTTATAAAACGAATTGTACGCATCATCAACAGAACGCAAAGTTCCAAAAGATGTGACTTTTTTAACATGTAATAGTAATAACCTAATAGAATAACGTTCTCAATCTTTTGGACTTACCAAGTACATTCTACTAAGTATTGGTTTTTTTTTTCTTTCATTGCACTTTCATTCCACTTTTCTGCTCTATAGGCTTTCTCTGCTCTATAGGCTATCTCTGCTCTATAAGTTTAATTTTTTCAGGAGGAGTACTACCTTCGCTCTTAGAAAATATCTCATTTAAGCATTGCTCTGTCCTCTCATAGACTACTGTTTTCTTGTTTATAGCGCTCTTTCTGCTGAGCTTGATCTGAGACATCAGAGAGTCATTAATGCTGGTATTCGTTACATTTATGGTGTTGGTAGGCGTGAGCACATTTCTGCTTATCGTTTCTCGCTTAGCTGGTTGTCTACAGCCGGTAGAACAAACTATTTTACAACCTCTTTCTTGTATAAAATGTTCTCAACGCATATACTGTCTTATTTATATTTCAGATTTATATGGAACTAGACAGTGAGGGCGCTGAGGGGTGATGTGAGGCCTCTGACCATTCGCTTTACATCTACAGAGTATTATCAGAGAGCATTCCTGGTCACATCATCGCGACTATGGAACGGTCTCCCTGCACCACTTCGCGATTCACCCTCACTTCATGTATTCAAATCATCTGCATTGACTTATCACCTATCCTTGCAGAATGGGCCACCGCTGTCAGCATAATTTTAATTTAAATTTAAATTTCTTGTCTACTCTCGTTCATATATCTTGTTAAATTGTTATCTTATTAGCTTCTATTTTGTTATATTTTTAAATTGTTATACTCAGTTATCTTATTATGTTTATATATTTTTGTATTCTTTAATATTTGTAAAACATAATGTACATGAATAAATTAATTATCTATCTATCTATTTTTTTCAGTTTTTCATCAAATGTATAAAAATTTGGTATTCCTGGATACAAATAATTTCGTGCTTCAAAATCTTCTCTATTAATTTCAAAATATGCTGTTAATGTTGTTCTCACATTTTTTGCATGATAATTTCTTGTTTTCTTTCTTTAAAAAATACATTTTGTTGATTTTCTTCATGAACGCTTAGACGTTTTATAGTATGTGAAATAACATGTAAAGGATATTCTAATTATCTGTGCATTGCTTCAGGTGGACATAAATATCATGTATTAATGTATTGTTGGATTTCGTCATGTTCATATTCAACATTTTCACGACTGTCATTTTGAAAAGTGTCTTTATTTTCTGATTGAAAATCGACATTTACTTGATGTATTTTAATGTATGCACAATCATGACCTTTATAACAGTATTCAAATAAATATTTAATGCATTGTACATTGGAACATACTTCTACGTTAATGTGTACATTAAATTTCAATAATAAGTAAGAATTATAAGAAAAAACAAATCCATTATCTACAAATCTTTTTGTAGATTTATTTTTGAAAATTATTTTGACGACATCATTTTTACGTTTGTATAGTGGATATTCGTTTGATTAAAATGTTGTATTATTAAATTTTTTTGGAAAATTTTTAGTACATTGTTTTGTATTTATATCCATACACGGACAATTTATATTTTGTATACCACAGGGACCGTGTATCATAAATTGTTTAACAATACTATATAAATTTGGATAAATATCTCTATTTGGGATCTCTGCACTTATTATTTTATCAACTTTTTCGGGAATGTCAAATTTATCATTTTTATCTAAGAATAACAACATATGTATATGCGGTAATCCTCGTTTTTCAAATTCGATTACATAACTATATGCAATACATTTTCCTAATATTCCCATTTTATTACTAAATTTTTTAATTCTTCTACTTTTTGATAAAATACTTTTGTTATAATATCTAGTCTGTCTATTGCATTTTCATAAATTTCCAAGTTTTCAGTTATTTCTTTTCAATGTGGGTTACAGGTCATAGTTACAAAAAGGTCAGATCTACCATGATAATTTACAAGTGTCATTGAGTTAATGTAATTTTGTTGTAAAATTCGTGGACTTCCTGTAAAGTTTGATGGAAATATGACCATTTTTCAATTTTTGAAGAATCTAATTCTTTTTTGTGATGTAAATAGTCCATAACCTTTGTAACAATAACTTTTTAACAGGGGGCCGAACTATCTGTCTTTGTCTAATAGCGTTTTTTATCATTTATATAAACACCATCCGTTGTAGCGAGAAAACAATAGTAGCCCCCGCTAGATATTAGTATAGTAAGTAAATTTTGTCATAACAATCAAATTATTTTATCGTGTAGTTTTTGAATAATATGAGACCTACCAAAAAAGATAGGTTATATTTTAGTTTGCTGTGTCTATCAATTTCAGAAAAATAACCATCAAATTTGTGACTAAAATTCACTAGTCAATTTTAATTATTAAGACAAATTAATTTATCAATTTACCTCTCAGTAGCTAATTTATAACAATTTACCGGTCGACGAAATCGCTAGACACATGGTCACGACGCTCTCTCACTATTCACACTCTAAACCGTTGTGTCCATTAATTTTAAATAGAACGAAAAAAAACTATTAAGAGCAGGCTGGATTCGCTGTCCTTGTCTAATTGGCATTTTTGTTATTTACTCAAGTTTTAATCGATGTATCTTCAAATCAAAGGTCGAGCGCAATAGATATTATTATGAACATCTATGCACAAGAAAAAAAATATCTACCGGTTTGTTTTTGAGAAAAGTAAGTAATGCCAAAGTAAAAGTTTATGTTTCTAATATTTTCGCGTTACTTACTTTTTTCAAAAACAAACCGGTAGATATTTTTTTTCTTGTGCATAGATGTTCATAATAATAATATCTATTGCGCTCGACCTTTGATTTGAAGATACACCGATTAAAACTTGAGTAAATAACAAACAACTCAATTGTTACTTGGTTGGTATCAGGTTCTACTGCGGCCTACCATTAATTCTCAATTGAATTCTACCGATCGATTAATCTAATTAAGTAAATCAATTTTCGTTTACTTCACTATTCAAGGAATTCCGTCAAATTAAATTTCCGGTCGATAAAATTATTAGACACATGGTGGAATGCTCGCATTTTCGCACTCTCAAAAATTTTTCTTCTACGAATAATTACGGCAAAATTTACATAAACTTTCAATTTCCACTTAATTCTAATTCTACAATAAATATTCTTTCTTTTTCAATTAATTAAATTCACAAAAATATTCAAATCGTAATGAATTTACTAATCAATAAATTTTAAATTTGTCACAGTCACTATATATTTTTCTTTCGCTTTGCGCACACTCTTTTTTTATAATTAATTGTTAGTCAGCAAGAACTGTTGGTTACAAATTTTTTATTTAACGAGACCGCAGTTCACTCACCGTTGACGAAATCTCGTTGATAGACAGGAAAAATCTAAGACAACTGGTCCAGATCGATAATCCTCCTCGGAAAATTCCTCTATTCGCTCTTAGCTTCACAGCAACCTCAGCAGTCTCAATACTAAAATTCTCCTTGGTAAAAGCTCTGCGACTTCTCTTCAACAGACTCAGTAAAAAAACTTTTTATACTCAATAGCAAGTAAAGGCTCCGAAATGGCGTGAATACAGCAATCGAATGAATCTTTAATGGCCACTTCCTTCTTCTTCAAGTCTATTTCTTCCTCTTAACCATCTTCTGTCTCTTTTTAATTTTATTCCTTCCGATGGTTAATTATTAGTCCAAATAGCTACCTCTGATTGGTAAATTTCGCTTTCCGGTCCTCAAACGCAAGTCTTCAACATGTGCGCCAGCTTTAATGCGGGAAATTCAATTTAAGTATTTCTCTTTTTTATTCATCTCTTTTTTTCTTCCTTTATTCTTTAGAGAAAGAAAGAGTACTGGTAAGTGTAGATATATATACATATATACATATATGCATGGTCATACAGTGCATATGTACTCAAGCAAAGAGAAAGAAGTGGTAATCTCCCTTTCTCTACGCTCTATCCATTTCCCTTTAGCATATAGCGTCTTCCTCTTTTCTCATTACGCGAGAAAAAGGCACGCCACCATTTTCGGGTTTCTCTCACAGTAGTCTAATCTTGCTTTCTCTTTTCTTTTTATATCTTGAGTCTCCTTCTCTTTCTACATCTTCTTTATCGTATATCAACTCCCAGCGCACGCACGGTTGTTGCTGTGTAGCGGTAGTAAATGTGCTCTATACCTGGTCTACGTTAGCAGCACTGGCGCTCACACACACGGTCTACGAGTGTGTGCGTAATGGCTACCGCGCGCTTCTGCTAGCATCGTCGCTCTCCTCGTGGTACCGGGAAAATTAAACAAAAAATATCTCTCTATTAATTATTTTATTTTATTTAATAAAGATGCGCCCATATTGGTGAGTACACTGATGGTGTATCTGAGTGTGCCTGCATAGTCTTAAAATTTTTAACTGTTATAAAAAAATTTTATTATGTCGTACCACGTCACATGCATTAGAAGAATCATATTTTGTATCGTCACAAACTGTGACAAAACTGACCATTCATTTCCAAAATAGCATATCAATATGGTGGCTTTGTACATTATTTTGTAATAAGACCGTCGAATTTTTGGAAAAATCTACGTGAATAACTAATTGGAACTGGCTTTTGTTTACTAAAATTTTTCTCTCGAATAGCAATACTATGAATTTCTTTAATCATTTTATGAGTACTTACGGAGAGAGCATGTTTTCTTAATTGTATCAAGAAGTCTTACATGGTACTAGTTTTATTTAGTAAATCTGATTTTTCTCAAATAGCATAAGTTATTTTTTCATAAAGATCTTTTCCCGTCAAGGAAATCATTTCCAAATCAATATTATGTCCATTTGGGCATTTTTCATAGTTTCTCAGTACAAATTTTATACCATCCTTAGAGCGAAATAAAGAAGAAAATATATTTGATTCAATTTTTGGAATTTCATATTTATTGTTTGTATATTTGTTTAATGCTGCCAACATAAATTCCAAATTTTCGCAATTGATACAAAGATATATCATTAAGTGGATGGGGTACAAACCACTTTGGTCTTAAGGCATAGAATGTTGATTTGCCGATTTTCTTTTCCATTTGGGGATTTTCTTATTTTAATAATTCAAACATTCATTCCATGCTTCGCGTAAAAAAGCGCTTAACTTTTTTAGTTTTAATACTATTTTCTTCTACAAATATTGTATCATTTTTATTTGAACTTTGTCGGAGGCACTTAAAATCATCGTTTAAATAATACTCTTCAACTTTTAACACGACTTCTCTATCCAAAGAATGGCCACTATAATTTTTAAGCTTTTCATAGACATCTTCATTATTCACCCGTGAGCGTTCTTGATCAAATATGTACGTAGTTACGCTTGGCAGACCTGATAATAAATATTCTTTAGAAAAATCAGTTGGTATAAAAGGTAATAGCTACACTTTTTCGGAAAATCTTGAACAATTTTTAAAGGTATTTTTAATATTTTTGATCATCATTTTACTAGCCATTTGAGAATCGAATGCATCATTCATTTGCTTTCTTTTTCGAAAAGCATACGATTTTCGCATCTTCATAATAACAGTTGCAGATATCTTGATAGGTGAAATCTTCAAATTTAAATTATTTGCGGTTTCGTTAAACTTATGCACCACAGTCTTACTATCATTAATTTCTTCTGAAGATTGTTGACTAATTGAATTAGATAAAGAGGGTGTAGCATTCTTTACTTCTTCTAAGAATAATTTATAACATCCAGCGCGAACTTCATCTTCTTCAGATTACAAAATCTTTGAATATAAATGCTGCAAAAACTCTGTCATATGGCCTGATTCTCTGAATAGATTTTTAGAGGTATGGTACATAGCTTTCGTGTGCCTTTTTTTCAAGTCCTTGCACTTTATCTTGGCCAGTGATAACGCTATTGTAATTAACTCAAAATCTTTTAATAAAGCGAAAAAAAGATTAGAAATCTATTAATGTAATAAAAATTATATTATTCTGATGCTGAAATAAATTCTTAAATGTATTATATGATTTTTAAGATCATCACATGTAATCTCAAACCTAAAATGGTTGGGACAATGATTTTATTAAGATTCAGCAAATTTATCAATAAATGAAAAATTAAATCTCAAATGAATTGATGAACAGTTACATTTATCAGTAAAATCATATTCTATTTTATTAATTATATAAAAATATAAAAACTAAAATTATGCGAAAACATATCTGCATATGCGTTAAAATAAATATTTTTATATTAAAATTATTTCATATATATTCATTTTTAATAAACAAATGTATTTCATTGTTGAATTATGTACAAACTAATTACAAAAATATATTTTTTTTATTAATATGTATGGTAAAAAGTTGGAGGTTAAATCATTAATTTCACAATTTGACTTCTTGAATAATAAATGTTATTGTTCACGAAAAATAATATAATATTAGATCATAGAAAGTTTAGTTAAAAAGTATTTTTAAGTACAGCTATCCTAAAATCGTGTTTTTTGACAAATTGAACGACTTACCTACCTAATATTAGATATCACCTGTCCTTCTGTTTATAGATAAATGCTAAACTCAAGCTTCACGTGAGTGATCGTCAGAAATAGCGTTACTGCTGGGCACAAATCAAGGTTTTGCTGTTCTACTACATATGATCCAGCTGATATCATAAAATTTTTTCCGTGTACTGAAAATTTCTGGTAGTTTCGTTTTTAGTAAATTTAATGTAAATATGACAGTTTTAATTTAAATACGTCAAATTTTAAGCAAAACATTAGGAAATTTTCAGCAAATTAATTTTTCTTTAAAATTTAATGGAGATCAAGATTTTCGAAGCAATGTATATTATATCACGGAATTTCTAATAGTTCTGTTTTCAGTAAATTTAATGCAAACTGAACATTTCAATGTAAGGTACATAACATTTGAGCAAATCATGAAATTTTCAGCAAATTCGTTCTGGAAATTTAATGTAGATGCAGATTTTTAATATAGAATACATCAAATTTCAGATTCAATTGTAAAAAATTTCATTCAGTTTTGTTTTTTAGTAAAGGCTATAGCAGAATAAGCATAGTGAAATCGCCCCCTCCTAAATGGCGTATCTGATATAAATCACTCGTAAGATCATCAAAAAATATTAAGAAAGCCAAAATTACAGACCCCTAAACCCCATGCAGGAGTAATAAAGCTAAAAAACGTGATTTTTCGATTTTATTTCTTTACAGCTAGTCTTTGCATTCCAGAGGCTTGTAAAAAATCATGAAAGTACGTTTTTCTATTCCAAATAATTACAATTTTTTACGAAACTCATAACCTCAAAATTGGCTCCGAAAAACATCATTAAAATTTTTAATCAGTGTTTTTACATCCCAGATTTCGAGGCACTAAACTCAATATAGGTATTTTTTATGTATTTTTTCCTGCTCTTCACGATCCCACCATTAGTTTAAAAAAAAAATGGTGGCACACCCAATTTTTGGCAAAAAATCGTTTCTTTGGCTTTTTCACGGGGTTGTAAGCATTAATAATGGAATGAAGTACTATATTATGACTCTAAATAACACTTTTTCTATATATTTCTACTTTCTGTTGAGTTCTGAAATCGGATTGAAGATATTTTCAGCTAAACACGCTATCCTACGCTCAGAAATGGATTTTTATGGGGTTATTTAAAGATTTTGTTGTGTGATTTGGTATCTGAGAGATTTGGAAAGACATATTTTGATAATATATACATGTTCTTCACAACTGTATACTCAGATTTGCAATATTTTAATCCATAAACCATGAAAATTTACCGAAATCTAATTTGTTTGAGGTTATATAATAATTTTATTTCATTATATTCCATTTAAATAGTTTAGAGGAGGTTAGAAGGTCGGATAGGCCGTTTTCGTGATGCTAAAAAAAGCGTTAGTTATACCCCTCATAAGGCAGGCGGCGCTTTCTCATAGGGGGTATAACTAACCCTTTTTCTGAGCATCACGAAAATGGCCGATCCAACCTGCTATAGCTAAAGATAAATGGCTGATTCCATTCAGATTCATGCAGGCCGTCACTGATTAAAAATTAAAAGTTTGAAAAGCGATTTTTTTCAAACACGATTTTCTCAAAAACTATATTTTTTTTTTTGAAATTTTTAAATGATTTTATACATAAAAAAATACTAACTTTTAGGGTAGGTGAGAATATGCGATTTTGCCTTATTTTTTTCAAACAGATTTTTAAACGTTTTTTTTATATTTTCGATTTTAAAACATTGATACCATGGCGCATCGTACTATTTTTCCAACTTTACGTGTTCTTACAACTATTTTTATGCTTTTATTTATTAATATATCAAAAATATTAACAACAATCTTTAAAATAAACCCCGGATCGAATATTTTGATCAATTAGAACAAAAGTTATGACGATTTAAAGTTTAAAAAAAAATGCTGAAACTTTAAATAAATATATTTACTTTGAATTTTGAATTTTGAATTTGAATTTCAAATTTTGAAAAGGTGAATTTTTTAAATACTAAAATATATTATTTGGTCATTCCTAATGAACAAATAATATGCGATACAATTAAGAAATGAACACTAATGAATTGAGAACTAATGTGAATAAAAAAATCTGAATTTGAATAAAACCTTTCAATTTACTTCTTGCCACTCATGTCTCGAAGTTTTGGCAGTGTAGATTTGGTTTCGTTTACTTTTTCTACAGTGAATCTTTTGAATACCTTTAATTTCTTGTGCATTTCCTAACTATTCCATTTTTTTTGTCTGTCGAAAAACTTCTAACTCATCCTAGAAGTTCAGCGGATAACAAAAATGTTAATCGACGGATTATATTTTGATACGTGAGTGGCGAAATTTTCAGCGTTTCTAATGAAATCTGCATTCTTCTTGGACAGATTATGCGTGGTAGCATAATGTATAACTAAACCACCAATACCATCACAAGCGCCTTTGCCATGACCTGTTGCAGAAAAAAGCCATTTTCTGTTTACTTTTGAGTTTTGAAACTCATAGAATTGATATCTATTTTTAAAATGACTGGCAGCTCCATCAGAAATGGTTATGATTTCATCAAGATCTTGCGCAATATGTTTTTGTTTTAAGTTGTCGATAATTAAATTTATAGTCATTAGGGCATGAGACGAATCATGTTTAATATCGTCAGAGGCGGTGACATAACTGACTGTCTTATCATTTCCAAAATAGCATACTGACGTAAATATTGATATTTGGTTTTTACTCTAATGATAGCTTTGAATTTCATTTTGAAGCAGAACTGTCCAATTTTCTGCAAAATCGACATGAATAACTAATTGGAAGTCATTATTTTTCGCTAAAAGTTTAACCTCTTTAGTTGCTATACGTTGAATTTCTTTGACCAATTTATGAGCTCTTACAGTGAGAGCACGCTTTCTTAACTCTATTAAGAAATTTTCAATTGTGCTAGTTTTATTCAGCAAATTTGATTTTTCTGAAAAAAATCTGCAATGTCTTGTTTATTCTCTTTTTTATAATTATTCAAAGCATCTGTAAATATCATATTTATTTAAAGTTTCAGCATTTTTTTTTAAACTTTAAATCGTCATAACTTTTGTTCTAATTGATCAAAATATTCGATCCGGGGTTTATTTTAAAGATTATTGTTGATATTTTTGATATATTAATAAATAAAAGCATGAAAATAGTTGTAAGAACACGTAAAGTTGGAAAAATAGTACGATGCGCCATGGTATCAATGTTTTAAAATCGAAAATATAAAAAAAACGTTTAAAAATCTGTTTAAAAAAAATAAGGCAAAATCGCATATTCTCACCTACCCTAAAAGTTAGTATTTTTTATTTATAAAATCATATGAAAATTTCAAAGTAAAAAAAATATAGTTTTTGAGAAAATGGTGTTTGAAAAAAATCGCTTTTTTCGGTTTTTTGTAAATAACTCAGCGAGATCAAATTGTATTACAAAAATCGAGATTGCATTTAAAACTAGACCAAACGCACACTTTCGTTAAAAGAACGTCCAAAAAGGTTAAAAATTGACGGAGCTATAGTCATTTAAAAGTAGAGGTTCATTTTCAATTTTTGAATTTTCGTTTTTACATCCAACAGTAAAACTGCTGTAGTAAAAAAAAAAAAAATTTTTGAGCGTTCTATGAGGTAAATTTTATCTTCATATACATAATAGAAGGTATTTTTATTACTTAGAACAAAAAAAAAATTCGATCAGTGACGGCCTGCATGAATCTGAATGGAATCAGCCAAATATATTCTATATTCTCTGCTTGTGTTACATTTTAAGCCATAATTTTAAAATAGATCACTTTTTCATACCAGTGGTATTTGATGTTTCAATAATTTCCACAATCTCCGGACTCGTTTAATAGAGTTGGAAAAAAATCATAAAAGTAGCATTGCTTAACTTAGAAAATATTAATTTAATTCTTAATTTAATTAATGAGGTATGGAGGAATGTCGCTGAAATAAGTTGTCGAAAAAGCAAAGTTGATAAAATGATGTCCATATAAAATAGAGTTAAAGCAATATCGAGAGAAAATAAGTTAGCAAAACTAGTTTCTATATGAGTACATAATTCTGTATAATTATTCATTTTTTTTACTTTAAATATATAATATTTCATAATGAATGATTCATATTCTTTATATACTTTTTCTACCCATGCGCCATCTATTAACACGTCATGTAAGTATTACCCAGTTTGGATACAGCTGAGATTATGAACGACCTTTCTTTCTTACGCCGTCCTTAAAAATGACGTGACTTCCTTAGGGTCGAATTCATAAACATTCTTTGAGTATGAGCTATTACTTGAATTTTTAAAGTTGGGAGCTTTACAGATTCCAGATTTCAAAACAAGTATATATACTTGAAAATCGTAACTTTATAAACTCAAGTTACGACTGATACTCAAGTGACACTTGTAAATTCGGACCTAAGCTAGCTGTGACCCGTATTTTTTGCATTAGTGAGTAACTGTTTTAGGTTCGAATGGACCCAACTCAAATAACACTTGTTAGGGCCTTTGCAGGATAAAAGAATAACGCGAGAAAATAGGAGTAAAAGGGAATAAGGTGGACATAAGGGTACTTATACTCCAGTTATTCCTCTTATACTTGTTAGGTCCATGGAGATAGACAGCCTTCAAAGGCCCTTAGGCTCGAATTCATAGTCGACACTTAACACTCAGCACTCGGATCTCAACCCTCAGATCTCAAAGTTTTATTGTTCTGTGTTCCCTATAAAGCATGTCTACGTTAATAGGGAACACGGAACAATGAAACTTTGCAGAGATCTGAGAGTTAAGATCCAAGTACTGAGTGTTGAGTGTCGACTATAAATTCGAGCCTTACTCATACCTCATCCTGTCTTTATCTGTCTCATGATAAGAAAAAAAATACAGATTCAACCATTACTTAATCGATTGATTGTTGTTCATTCAAAGATCTGATTTGACTTTATATACATTTGTTGAAGCTTTTGATAAACATCAATAAAATTACTATAAAACAGAGAAAAAAAATATTTGTTTGTTGTATATATTTCAAATTAACGAATATTTTTGGTTATAATATATGTGGTGACAAAATTATTTTTATTCTACTCAAGATTATTTTGGTTATATTACATTGAAAAACATCTTTCATGTATACTCAATAATTAATACACATTACTTGTTTCGGAGTTCACATGGTTATTTTTTTTACGATAATTGTCGTACTAATAACTTAATAATATTTCAAAGGTAAGAAAATATAAAAGTTTTAATTGAAATTGTAATAGTAGAAGGTTGATAAATAATATTTGTTTATAAGTACATATAAAGAAATATTAATTTAATGTACTCAAATATATTTTAGAATTAGGTCATTTTAATTGTTCTTAAAAATTGCACAAATAAAATTTTAAATTATTTTGGTATAAGAATATGTTTTTTTTTCACAGTTATTTACAGTTATTTACGATTATTTATAGTTTTTTACAATTATTTGCAGTTATTTACATTTTCGAAAATTATCACGAATTTATTCAATAATTTTATATATAGGCAAAAATTTTTTAAAATGTGAATAACTGTAAATAATTGTAAAAAACTATGGAAAATTGTAAATAGTTGTAAATAATTATAAATAACTGTAAATAACTGTAAAAAAACTGTAAATAACTGTAAAGAACTATAAATAATTGTAGATAATTATTAATAACATTAAATTATTCACTAATTCAAAAATTTTTGAAAATGTAAATAACTGTAAATAATTATGAATAACTGTAAATAATTATGAATAATTGTAAATAATTATAAAAAACTGTGAATAATTGTAAATAATTGTAAATAACTGTAAATAACAGTTAATAACTGTAAATAACTGTAAATAATAGTAATTAATAATAAATAATAGTAAATAACTGTAAATAACTATTATTTATGTCTCAATTCCTACATTTTTTAACAGTTATTTACAATTATTTACTATTATTTACAGTTTTTTACATAAATTATTTCCATATGGATTTCTATTGCAGAAAACATGGCATCTTCTAATGAAAATGATGTCACAAGTACAAGGCAGAGAGATGATAGAAAATGCGCTATGTGTACTATTCATTTACGAAAAACTAGTGGTCAAAAGAAAATTATTAGTACAGAAATTGAATTGAAATATGCTAAGCGATTATCAAACATAGAAAATATGAACATCAATGATGTAGTATGTAATTCATGTAGAATCCGAATGATAAAAGATATGTCACGCTCTAACACAATCAATCCTGGTAATACCTCAGAAAATATTTCATCTCAAGAATCATGTTCTAGTACCCTTTCTCAGCTTAGTATAAGTGAATCATCAGAGTCATTGTCGTATAAAGTAGTTGAAAAAGAAGAACCTAAAACTGTAGAATTATCTATTAAAAGGACAATTACAACCCATAAATATTGTTTTATTTGTGGATTCCAAAAACAAAGTAATCTTATTTTAGTGCCTTTAACTGCTCGAGTTCAAACATTCAGTAGAATTAATTAATTTATACCAAAAGGTAATAGGTGCTGTCGTGATCATTTGATTAAAAAAAAATTTTTTGAAGAAGACTTGAATGAAATAAAAATTTTTTCTACCACGAGTGAAATAGAGGTTACAGAATTACCCGAATTTCTTAATGAAATGTCTACAAGGGTAAATGAAACTTTGTTAGATAAGACAGCTGATTTTGGTATGCCTGAGAAGAAATTAAAAATATTAACAGGATTAAATCGGGAGAATATTATCAAACTACGAGAGCAGCTTACTTCTCTTAGAAATTCTAATGTAAGAACAGTAACACAAGCCATAATTAAATTTTCATTTAAAATGCGCACTGGTAATTCAAATGTAGTTATTTCTTCAGTATTCGATATCGAAAAAGAACAACAAATATCTGATATTTGTCATTCAGTATTAGTGTCTTTTGAAAATGATGTATTACCAAAATACTTTGGATTAAAGAATGCTGATAGAGATTACTTGATTCAAAATGAAACTTCTCGAATGGCAAAACTTTTGCAACCAGGAAAAAAACTTATTTTGATTTGTGATGGAACATATATCAGACACGAAAAAAGCTCAAACAATGAATATCAAAGGAAATCTTTTTCAGGTCAAAAAAAAGTTTCTTTATTAAAACCATTTACAATTTGTACCACTAATGGCTACGTTATTGATCAGTTAGGACCATATCTTGCTAACATAAATGATGCCAGTATTTTAATGAAAATATTAAAAACAGAAAAAGAAGTTTTAACTAAATTGCTTCACAAAGGTGATATTTTCGTATTGGATAGAGGCTTTCGAGATATAAAAAAAAATTAGAAGATATGGGTTACACTGTTTTAATGCCAGCACTTAAAGGTAAAAAATCACAACTCTCAACAGAAGAATCAAATAAAACTCGATTTACAACAAAATTAAGATGGGTTGTAGAAGCTGTACATGGGATTGAAAAGAAAAAAAACAAATTATTAGATCGAAAACTTGATAACAAAATGTTAAAAGATACTGGATCTTACTGTCGAATTGCTTGTTATTTAAATAATTCATTTGGAGTGCGTCTAGATTCTGATAAAGATATGCAGGATGAAATATTTAACATCATGCAATCTAAGAAAGAAACTGTAAATACATTAACAGAGGAAGTAGCTGCAGAAAGGTGGAGCCGTCGAAAACTACCATTTGTTACAGTGACATCAAGTGATTTGCCAGATTTTCCTGAATTAACGAAGAAAGACTTAAAAATTCTTTTTACAGGGTCATACCAGCTTAAACAAAGCATATCCTATTTAGCAGAGATGTTGGACTCGGATAACAATTTAAAAATAGGGTATGTTAAAGAAAGATCAAATATTCTCAAACTCGCAGTACAATCGAGACACGTAAATAGAAAACAATATAAATGTTTCATTCAGTATCAACCTAATGGCATTGGCTATTCCAGCATTATTAGATATTATTGTGATTGTGCTAATGGTAACCGCACTATTGGATGTTGTGCACACATTGCAGCAATTATTTATTACCTTTCTCACGGAAGATACTTATCAAAAATTATAAAACCAGCTGAAATTCTTTCTAATATGTTTCTTAAAGATTAAATAGAAGTTTGCATAAATGAAGACAGTGATGAAAATGAATAAAATTGCGTTAATTCTGGGAATAACTATTATTTTTTGTGAATATTTACTTCATGAACAATCTTCAATATTTATAATTATTTTTAATAAAGTGAAAAATAATATTTTATTTTAAAGATTTTCATTTGACTTTCACATTTTAGTATTATAATAAAAATATTAAAAATAAAAAAAAAACTTTTTAATGTACTACGTTTTTATAATGAACCAAAAAGTATAAAATAATGTGTAATGAAATGAAAAGTGAATAATGATTTGAAATAAAAAAACGTGGGGCGCATGTTTATTATTATGTATTGTATGCGCCCCACGTTTTTTTATTTCAAATCATTATTCACTTTTCATTTCATTACACATTATTTTATACTTTTTGGTTCATTATAAAACGTAGTACATTAAAAAGTTTTTTTTTTATTTTAATATTATTTTATACTTTTTAGTTCAATTTAAAAACGTGGTAGATTGAAAATTTTAACATTATGAGTATCCTAAATATATAATATTTTCAAAAATTTTAAAAAACTTAATTTCATGAGTATATCCCTCTAAATATATTAATATATATATATATATATATAAATTTTATCGTGTTGTCCAACAGTGCATATTATATAGCATATATATTGTTATCAAGGGACTAAAACGTGTTTCATCTATTTTTTTTAGAGAACACGTAATCGCATGCTGAGTTTCCCGCCATTTTGACGATAATGACGCTATTAGAAATTCAACCAAAATTTATTGTTTTATGCATTGATAGACCATAAAATGAATAAAATACAGTCTCAAATTTTATATGTACAATACAAAATGCTGTAATTTATGTCTAATTGCAATATGAGAAGTTAAAGAATTTTAAAAATTTTCGAAGATGGTTAGACACTAATGTTAAAAGTATATCTATATATAAAATCTTCAAAATTTCAATTTTTCCAATATCTCCGTATATAATTGTATTAATATATTTTTCGGTGGGAATATATATTTAATTATATTATCCAACAATGCATGCAAAAATATAATATTGAATATATTAATATATTAATATATTTGATATATTAATATATTAATATATTACTATATTAATATATTACTATATTTGATATATTAATATATTAATATATTAATATATTAATATATCAAAAGAAGATTTTTAAAATTTTCGAAGATGTTTAGACACTAATGTTAAAAGTGTATCTATATATAAAATCTTCAAATCTTCAATTTTGCCAACATCTCCGTATATGATTGAATATATTAATATATTGTTCGATAGATATATATATTTTTTTTATAATATTGCATTGTCATCCAGTTCCGAGCTATATTTAAAATTTCAAGTCTCTAGCTCATCAGGAAGTTAGTTTACAATCGGTTGCAAAATTCGTACCGAACAGACAGACAGACAGACAGACAGACAGACAGACAGACACCAAAGCGAGTTAATAAAAACGTAGTAACGTAGTAAAAAACGTAGTAACGTAGTAAAAACGTAGTAATAGTAAAAACGTAGTAAAATTTTATAAATGATTATTCGAAGCGTCTCAGAACATACGTGGCTAAATCACAACCAACGCATTTAGAGAAAAATGCAAAAACCCTCTATCTTTTTAATGATTCTAAATCGCTTGTTAACCAATATACTATTGAATTCACCGATAAAATATAAGATTTTTGCACATGTTTCGAAAACTCTAAATTGAATTTTTAAAGAGAAAAATAATTTTTTATTATTTAATTATTTAAATTTTATTATATATTTCAATATTTTAAGTAAAAAAATTAATAATTATACAGAATTGTGTACTCATATAGAAACTAGTTTTGCTAACTTATTTTCTCTCGATATTGCTTTAACTCTATTTTATATGGACATCATTTTATCAACTTTGCTTTTTCGACAACTTACTTTAGCGACATTTCTCCATACCTCATTGATTAAATTAAAAATTAAATTAATAGTTGCTAAGTTAAGCAATGCTTGTTTTATGATTTTTTTGCAACTCTATTAAACGAGTCCGGAGATTGTGGAATTTATTGAAACATCAAATACCACTGGTATGAAAAAGTGATCTATTTTAAAATTATGGCTTAAAATGTAACACAAGCAGAGAATATAGAATATATTTATCTTTAGCTATAGCAGGTTGGATCGGCCATTTTCGTGATGCTCAGAAAAAGGGTTAGTTATACCCCCAATGAGAAAGCGCCGCCTGCCTTATAAAGGGTATAACAAATGCTTTTTTTTAGCATTACGAAAACGGCCTATCCGACCTTCTAACCTCCTCTAAACTATTTAAATGGAATATAATGAAATAAAATTATTATATAATCTCAAAAAAATTAGATTTCGGTAAATTTTCATGGTTTATGGATTAAAATATTGCAAATCTGAGTATACAGTTGTGAAGAACATGTATATATTATCAAAATATGTCTTTCCGAATCTTTCAGATGCCAAATCACACAACAAAATCTTTAAATAACCCCATAAACATCCATTTCTGAGCGTAGGATAGCGTGTTTAGCTGAAAATATCTTCAATCCGATTTCAGAACTCAACAGAAAGTAAAAATATATAGAAAAAGTGTTATTTAGAGTCATAATATAGTACTTCATTCCATTATTAATGCTTACAACCCCGTGAAAAAGCCAAAGAAACGATTTTTTGCCGAAAATTGGGTGTGCCACCATTTTTTTTTTAAACTAATGGCGGGATCGTGAAGAGCAGGAAAAAATACATAAAAAATACCTATATTGAGTTTAGTGCCTCGAAACCTGGGATGTAAAAACACTGATTAAAAATTTTAATGATGTTTTTCGGAGCCAATTTTGAGGTTATGAGTTTCGTAAAAAATTGTAATTATTTGGAATGGAAAAACGTACTTTCATGATTTTTTACAAGCCTCTGGAATGCAAAGACTAGCTATAAAGGAATAAAATCGAAAAATCACGTTTCTTAGCTTTATTACTCCTACATTGGGTTTAGGGGTCTGTAATTTTGGCTTTCTTAATATTTTTTGATGATCTTTCGAGTGATCCATATCAGATACGCCATTTAGGAGGGGGCGATTTCACTATACTTATTCTGCTATAGCCTTTAATGCACATTGGTATTTTTTAATGTGAATGCATGAAATTTAAAGTTGGATCGCAAAAATAGCTGAAGCTTCTTAATTATGCCGATCGGAGGACGCGCATAAAATGCGCAGTTTATCCCCAAGCGGTGGACGGAAACCTTACTTACTATATAAGTCGACTGCATTAAATAGGCACACATGCGCAGCGGCTATCTCATAATTATGTAGATGGGACATTATTAGTAAATATGAATGTTAATTTATATGGGTATGTATTAATATACAAATATATAAATTAGAGTAATATATTTCTTCTTCTTCTTCTTCTTTAATTGGCCTTTGGATTTATCATCATAGGCCATAATCAATTTTTATTTATTAGTTATTTTTTTTTTTTTGCCTTGAGGGAAATTTTTTATTATTAATTTTTGTGTTCCGAGGAACTCTCTATTTTGTGTTTTTGTGCTCTTCGGGTTCTCTTCCCCACGGAAAACTATGAAAATTGTTTTTCCCAATTTTCCCGGGGAGTCAAACCCCGATCCACTAGGACGCAAGCCAGCTGCCTTAAGCAACTGAGTTTCTTTTCGTCCTTTAACGACGGAGCTCGTAAGTGTGTTTATAAGAACAAAGCACATGTAACAGAGGTGCTTGCTTGAAAAACAGCCGTGAGCGGGATTCGATCCACGGTCCCCCAAGAATACGAATCCAATGCTCTTACCGACTGTGCCACAGACCGGCTGAGTAATATATTTAAGTGCCATCAAAATGAAGACACGTTTCATAGTAACAATGTAAAAAATATACTATAAAA
This sequence comes from Anastatus disparis, assembly GCA_017163975.1. Taxonomy (NCBI): domain Eukaryota; kingdom Metazoa; phylum Arthropoda; class Insecta; order Hymenoptera; family Eupelmidae; genus Anastatus; species Anastatus disparis. The sequence goes on from JAFFSR010000100.1 coordinate 167,078, forward strand.
CATGGAATGCGAACAGAATCATAAAAAAGATTATCTCATTTACAAAAAAGGATCAAAACAAATTGGATAGGAGCAGACCTGATTTGCTGTCCTTGTCTAATTAAGTTTTTCGTTATTAACTCAAGTATTAATCGATGTATCTGTGATTTATAGGTTTAGCGCGATGAATATCATCATCATCGTTATCGTCATCGTCATCGTCATCGTCATCGTCATCGTCATCGTCATCGTCATCGTCATCGTCATCGTCATCGTCATCGTCATCATCATCGTCATCGTCATCGTCATCGTCATCGTCATCGTCATCGTCATCGTCATCGTCATCGTCATCGCCATCATCATCATCATCGTCATCATCATCGTCATCATCATTATTTTTATTATTATAAAAATAAAAATTTTATGCACAAAAAAAAAATTATATTGATTTGTTTTTGAGAAAAAGAAACCATGAAGTAAAAGCTTATGTTCATAATATTTTTGCGTATCTTACTATTCTTAAAAACAATGCGGTAGAAGATTTGGTTCTTGTAGATAAATATTTATAATAATAATATCTATAGTGCTTAACCTCCAATTTACAGATACATTTAATAATACTTGAATAATAAAATAATCAGCTGGACAAGGACAGCGAATCCACCCTTCTCTCAAATAGCTTTATAATATTATGTACATGAAAATTTATTATTTTATTCTATTTAAGTTACGTTTCAAGAAATTTCTTGCTTAAAGTTGGTGTAAAGTACAATAAAAAAAGACGTATATCCAATACTCAATATCTTTGTGTGTCTTAAAACCAGCGTCGCTGATCGTACATAATATTAAAAAAAGAAGGTTTTTTGCATGTCTTGTATCGCGAATTGATGCAAGCTGTGAGGATACTTTAGAGCTGAGCAAAGCAGAGCTCTCAGATACCTTAACAGTAGCCAAAAGTGTGACAAGCTATGTTAAAATATGAAAATCTCCATTCAATTTTCTTATTTACAAAACTTGTATCACCATTATTAATTTTCTATAATCATAATAAAATTGATTTCCATAGCTTACAAATTATAGACTACATTTCTTTCCAAATTATTAATTAAGCACCTATTTAATTAATACACGATACTTAATATTTTTTCCAAAATCTAGGTAATTTTTCCTGTTGCAGCCGGCGATTCGTGTGAAAATTGTTTACACTGCCTCACTCAATTAGGTATAGGCTTAAAGCTCAATTCAATCGTAAGGTAATAACAGTTAAAGTATAATTATAAAAAAAAAACATTAAGCATATTCTAAGAATGTTAATTTTTAGTAGAATAGTATAGAAAGAGATATGTTGGTCAACTATCATTATGAATATTGATCGACTAGATTATGAAAAATACTAATAATTTCCTTTTAAATTATGTCATAAGAAATCATATTGATGAGTTATGATAAAACATGTTAAATAGATGATGATCTGTTAAATCTTTTTTTGATGATTTTTCTTTTAGGTGGAATCATTTACCATGCTAATTGTTTCTTCTATTATATGAACTTATAATTCCATGAACGATAGTTCAGGATATGCCTTCAGACGCATGCTAATAACAGCTAATAACATAATGCTAATAACAGTAACGCATGCTTATAAAAGAGAAACTTGACTGAATTCTGAATTTAATTTAAGAGATCTTTGTTGACTCACAGGTGGTACAAGATTGATAAACATTGATTTCGGCTTGATCTGGTTGTCTGTCGATCAAGCCGCCACCGCTGTTCTCTTTGACTGCCGCTTTGAAGAAAGGATATTCGTATTATACATCATACTAATATTCCATATTAGGCCAATCAATAGAGCATTTTGTTGTGACAAAAATAACATCCGGAAACTAACTATGCCATCATATTAATAGTAGTCTCTGTTGATATTCTGACATGTTTGCGACTCTGAAATATTGTCGGTTAGTTAGTCATAAACAATTAATTGCAAAAAATCGCAAATTTTTTCGTTTTTCACTTATAAAATCGAAACTAATGAACCAATGTCGATGACGTTGCAAGACAAATTATAGAAAATAAGAATACGCACAAAATTAAATAGTAAACGACTCAATCGAATAATTAGAAATGGAGAAAAGTCAGAAAAATCACGAAAAATCAGGACGTTTTCAAAAATTTATATCTTCTCCATTTTTTAAGCTTTAGCGCAGATCCTCTGCAAAACAGTAACTATCAATATGTTGTTTACGAGAGCGCGGTGGCGTAATGGATAGAGCTCTTGCCTTCAACGCGGAGGGCATGGGTTCGAATCCTGGCCAGGTACCTCTAACTTTTTTTTCGAAAGAAAATAAGTGTATGTGCCATTTATATCGCGACTCTTTAAAAAATCCGACCTCATTGGGTATCGGTTGATTGTTGGTTACAAAAGTGGCTGACCATCCATCGGTAGTCAAAGTTTTCGGTATGGTGGGTCTGACAGTCCTAGCCTGATGTAATGTGTTAAACAGATGCCGGGTGGGGGACTTCCTCGACTTCAGCATATATAAAAGGTTAATCATATAGAGGACAATATCCTTTATATATTATTTCTTTCTTTTTTAAAAAAAAAAAAAAAAAAAAAAAAAAATATGTTGTTTACGTGTGCCAAAATATGGTCTTATCAAATTATTAGTTTTTGTACTATTGCGAGTTGAATTTTTCTCGCATTATTTTTCAGAGGGCCTGGATGCGTTATGAATAGTACGATTTTAATTTTTTTAAAAGATTTTCAAAGTAAAAATATTATACTACAAAATGTATATTCTAGTTTTGCGTTGGAATGTTGAAAAAACATTTGAAATAAGTTCAAAAAGTTTGCAAATAAATTCCCGAGCGCAGGTAAGTACTGAAACAGTGGGGGTAAAAGCAATCAAGGGAAAATGCATATATATAGTAATAGTTTTTCGTCTTGCGTTGTTTAGAATCTTTTCATTTGATTATTTCAGCAACCATAGCAGCTATTTGAAAATTTTTTTCGAAGTGAAACTTCTTAACCGATGGTATATACCTACTATAAAAGATGTATAAAAAAAATTATACGGGAAGGAATTTATTTTGTGACGATACATGTAACGGAACTGATGAAACGGAAGTATATTTATATATAGGAGGCACGTCTGTGCTTTGACAGCAAATCAAAGTACTAAATACATATAAAGAAAAACTGGCGAGACTGACTTGATCTTAAACGCACAGATATAATATATGCATACATGCATACTATATTTGCAATACATATCTGAATCTGAATAAATAAAGAAAGCAATAGTGGCTTGCGTTTTCCTTCTTCTTTCATTCTTTTTCTATAATATTTGATGATGAGTCCCCTCTTTCCTGCAGTGAAAAAAAAATCCGAAGCCAGCGCTGCGAAGTTAATCTGAGCGGTTGCATGCGAACAACATTCGAAGCGAGTGATTACAGAAAATCGTAATGTATGAATGCGTAACCATGTCGCTGTAAATAATTACGACTTTCTGTGTGAACGATTACGCTAATACGAGCAGAGCGCCACAACTGTGTTGCGAGCACGCTTGCTCCAACTCTCCGGCATCGCGCGTGCAGAAAGCCGAAACCAAGCACTGCGGCAGAGCTGCGAGCTTGCTTGCTCCGACTCTCCGGCATCGAGCGTGCAGAAAGCCGAGACCAAGCACAGCGGCAGAGCTGCAAGCTCGCTCTCTTTGACTCTGCGGCATTTCTCATGCAGAAAGCCGAGACCAAGGGTAACGACAGAGTTACAGGCTCGCTCACTTTGAATTTCTGAACATTGACCTACCAAAAGCGAGGCCAAGCACTCTAAACGTTAAAAATTTACATTTAAAAAAGCAAAATTTCTTTTTCTTTTCTTTTTTTTGTAAGTTTTAACACTTTATGTGAAGTATAATTTATTTAAGTAAAATTCTATAATATTATAAAAATTAAATTTTATTTCATAAAATTTTATTTAAAATGTTTCTTAACTTAAAAATTGATGTGATATTCTACTTTTACCATTATTCGCCTGAGTATATTAATGTAATAATGTAAATTTATAATTTTGATTTATTTTTAATACCTTATTTGTGCGATTATTAGTGCTTTTATACCTTTGAATTGATTTTAACTTTATTTTAATATATCGTATTTTTATATATTCGTATTTTTATAAATTCGTATTTTTATGAAGCTGATGATGAATAAAATGTACTCGTCAAGCGTAACGATTTCAGTTTCTCTTATAGATGGTAAAGTTACAATTCCAATAATTATAAAATTAAACTTAGATAATTCAAAGTAATTTACAAAAAATTTGTTTGGATATTTATAAGTAGTCATTTATTAAGTTATTCTTTATAAACTATATGATTGTATTGTTACAAATTTCGTATACGAATGTAGTTCTCTTGGTGTATGAGGGAAGATATGATATTTACAATTGATTTTTATGTCGTGTAATGGTATTATTATTATATATATATATATATATATATACATAGATATCTCATAAAATATATATATATGTATCTCATATTTTTCTTCAAAATTTAATACGTTTGGAGAAAAAATTATTATAATTGATTATAAAATGACTATTTTTCATACTTTTTTATGAATTAAGAAGTTTTCAGTTATTTTCCCGTTGTCGCTAAAATTTAATTATTCTTTGAAAATAAAAAAAAATTATTTAAGTCGTTAAATAATAAAATAACTTGGGCAGTTATTGTGTATATTGAATAGTAATTTTTCACCAAACAAGTAAACTAAAAAATCTACTTCTTGTAATTTCTAAAAATTCAATTAAATTCTAGATATTTCTAACAAAGATGTTTCTATTAAAATTTTATTTTGGTTTGATAGTCTTGAATAAAAAATTCATTAAATTATTAATTTTAAAAAAACTTTAAACAATAAAAATATTTCTGTTAAGAAATTTAAGAAAGTTAAAATTTTTATGTTAACATTTGAACTTTGAAAATTACATAAAAAAAATTTGTGTTTCATTTGTAACACTTATGTGTGTTAAAATTACAAGTTTTTTCCACTGTGTACTTTATTTTTTTAAATTTTCAATATAAAATATAGTGAATTTTTATTAGTTCTGAAAGGGTAGTTAGATACGATCTAAAAACATTGGCTACATAATAAAAGTTTTTTTAGCAAAAACATTTTGGTTCGTTTTTGATCAATATGTTTACTTTTCAATTTAATAAATCTCATTTTACTTCAAAGCTACAAAAGAATTAATAAATGTACTTAGAACCGGTATATACTTTTTATATCGTTATAAACTTTAAGAAAGTATAAAATTACATTCATCCCTACTTAATTGAATAAATATTATATATAAAATATTATAATAAATATCATTTTCTTAAAAATACGTTAAACAATTACCAAATGCAATTTAATAAGCTTATATATATATATATATATATATATATATATATATATATATATATATATATATATATATAATATTTATAAAATATAAAAGAAATAACGCTGCTACTTTTTTGAAATTATTGTATTTAAAATTGGAACTACGACCCAAAAATCAATAGTAAATATCTTCCCTCTAACGCCAAGCCAACTACATTTGAATAAGAAACTTGCAACAATACAATAATATAGTTTATAAAAAATAAGTCAATAATGACTACTTATAAATACCTGAAGAATTTTTTTTTTCAAATTACTTTGAACTTTCTGAGTTTCAAAATGTCCTAATAAATCTATAAATATAAAAAAAAATAAGAAGGATTAAAATAAAGTTAAAATCAATTCAAAGGTATAAAAGCACTAATAATCGCTTAAATAAGGTATTAAAAATAAATCAAAATTATAAATTTACATTATTACATTAATATACTTAGGCGAATAATGGTAAAAGTAAAATATCACATCAATTTTTTAATGAAGAAACATTTTAAATAAAATTTTATGAAATAAAATTTAATTTTTATAATATTATAGAATTTTACTTAAATAAATTATACTTCACATAAAGTGTTAAAACTTACAAAAAAAAGAAAAGAAAAAGAAATTTAGCTTTTTTAAATGTAAATTTTTAACGTTTAGAGTGCTTGGCCTCGCTTTTGGTAGGTTAATGTTCAGAAATTCAAAGTGAGCGAGCCTGTAACTCTGTCGTTACCCTTGGTCTGGGCTTTCTGCATGAGAAATGCCGCAGAGTCAAAGAGAGCGTGCTTGCAGCTCTGCCGCTGTGCTTGGTCTCGGCTTTCTGCACGCTCGATGCCGGAGAGTCGGAGCAAGCAAGCTCGCAGCTCTGCCGCAGTGCTTGGTTTCGGCTTTCTGCACGCGCGATGCCGGAGAGTTGGAGCAAGCGTGCTCGCAACACAGTTGTGGCGCTCTGCTCGGATTAGCGTAATCGTTCACACAGAAAGTCGTAATTATTTACAGCGACATGGTTACGCATTCATACATTACGATTTTCTGTAATCACTCGCTTCGAATGTTGTTTGCATGCAACCGCTCAGATTAACTTCGCAGCGCTGGCTTCGGGTTTTTTTTTCAGTGTACATTGTTTAAACATGCTCGCGCAAGCAAATGTTTCTTATTTTAGCTTTCGTAAATCAATCGATTTTCTTTTAAATTTTATGGACTGCTGGTCAAGTAACGTTCAGAAGTGAAATGGCCAAAATGAAGTTGTGCCGGTATTGGAACTTCAAATGATATTTTAATCTGATTTCCGTAGTACTTAAATTTCATGGCCACATAAAATGCACCACCAAGAGGCAATTCTAACTACCCTTTTTTCGTAATTTTTTTGTTTTTACCATTTACTTAAAAAATTCGTTCTCTATTTTTCTTCTAGAATTTCTTCAAAGTTATAAATATCATTAGTTAATTCAGGATTGATTAATCGTTACTGTACTAATAAGTCATTATTTTTTATCCAATCGCCTTACAAGTCATCACTCAAGTTCATAAGTTCATCATTAGGCTAGAAAGTAGTGAATACTTCTGATATGAATAATGATCCTCCTTAATCTGAGCGGTTGAATGCAAACAACTTTTCAAAGTGAGTGATTACAGAAAATCGTAATATGTGAATGCGTAACCATGTCGCTGTAAATATTTACAACTTTCTGTGTAAACAGTTATGCTAATTCGAGCAGAGCACCACGACTGTGTTGCGAGTTCGCTTGCTTCGACTCTCCGGCGTTGCGCGCGTAGGAACCAAGCACTGCGGCAGAGTTGCGAGATGCTTTCTTCAACTTTCCGGCATCGCGCGTACAGAAAGCCGAGACCAAGCACAGCAGTAGAGCTGCAAGCTCGCTCTCTTCGACTCTCCGGCATCGTGCGTGCAAAAAACCGAGACTAAGCACAGCGGCAGAGCTTCCAGCTTGCTCTCTTTGACTCTGCGACAGAGCTTCGAGCCTGCTCACTTTGACTTTCTAAACATTAACGTACCAAAAGTGAGACTAAGCACTCTAAACGTTAATAATTTACATTTAAGAAAAGCGATTTTTTATTCTTTTCTTGTTTGTAAGTTTTAACACTTTATGTAAAGTATATTTTGTTTAAGTAAAATTCTTTAATATTATGAAAATTAAATTTTATTTAATAAAATTTTGTTTAAAATATTTCTTGAACCAAAAATTGATGTGATATTATACTTTTACGATTATTCGCCTGAGTATATTAATGTAATAATGTAAATTTATAATTTTGATTTATTTTCAATACCTTATTTGTGCGGTTATTAGTGCTTCTTTTAAACCTTTAAATTAATGTTGAATTTATTCTAATCATTCGTATTTTTTTATATTTTAACTCATATAAATCAAAGTAATTTACAAAAAGTTTCTGTAGATATTTATAAGTTGTCATTTATCAAGTAATTCTTTATAAACTATATGATTGTATTGTAACAAATTTCGCATACGCATGTAATTCGCTTGGTATAAGAGGAAAGATATGATATTTACAATTGATTTTTGTCGTCTAATGGTATTATTTTATCTTTATACAGTGGGGTCCAATAAAAAAGAGCCACCCTTAAGAAAAACAATACTAATTAAAAAATTTTGTATCTCAACAAATAAGGGTTGTACAGAACTATACGACCACTCATTTTAAACGTATTTGTAAGGACTTTTTAATGGTGTATTGTCAATTTGATTTTGTGTACTTGTCTGGGAAATATTACAACTTAAAAATAGAAAAAAAAAATTTTTTTATTCGCCTATGTTCAAATTTGAATCATTTTTCGGAAAATGATGGTAGAAAAATTTCACACGGCTAGTTTTAAAGGTATTTTGCTCAACTTGAAATTTATAATTTAGTTTATTTTCTAGGTTCAAAATTCACCGAGATTTAGCGATTTTTGTTAAAAAAAGGGTCTTTTTTAAATTTTCCGATATCCGCTTAATCAGAGGAGATATAGAAAAATTTCAAATACAAAAAGTGTATTTTTGTATGTAGAATAACCTTAAATTTTCTCAAAATTTTTCGTGCATTTTAAATTTTTTGATATTGTTGCGGTACTCTTATAAGAGTATGGTATACAAGTATATAAGAATACCACAACAATATCAAAAAATTTTAAATGCACAAAAAATTTTGAGGTTATTCTACATACAAAAATACACTTTTTTTATCTGACATTTTTCTATATCTCCTCTCATTAAGCAGATATCGGGAAATTTAAAAAAGACCCTTTTTTTAACAAAAATCGCTAAATCTCGGTGAATTTTGAACCTAGAAAACAAAACTAAAATATAAATTTCAAGTTGAGCAAAATACCTTTAAAACTAGCCGTGTGAAATTTTTCTACCATCATTTTCCGAAAAATGATTCAAATTTGAACATAGGCGAATAAAAAATTTTTTCTTTCTATTTTTAAGTCGTAATATCTCCAAGACAAGTACTCAGAATTAAATTGCCAATACACCATTAAAAAGTCCTTACAAATACATTTAAAATGAGTGGTCGTAGAGCTCTGTACAACCCTTATTTGTTGAGATACAAAATTTTTTAATTAGTACTTTTTTTCTCAAGGGTGGCTCTTTTTTATTGGACCCCACTGTATATATATACATGATATCTGATAAGCAATTTATTATGTTTTCTTCAAAATTAAATATGTTTGGAGAAAAAATTATTATGATCGATTATAAAATGACTTTTTTTTATTCTCTTTTATAAATTGGGAAATTTTCAGTTATTTTCCCGTTGCTGTTAAAATTTAATTGTTTAAAAAAAAAAAAAAATTATTGCAGTTGTTAAATAACAAATCAATTTGGGCAGCTATTGTATATATAAATTGTAATTTTTCACTAATCAGAAAAGCTAAAAAATCAACATATTGTAATTTCCAAAAATTCAATTACATTCTAGATAATATTTGTAACAAAGATGTTTCCATTAAATTTTTATTTCGGTTTGATAGTTTTCAGTAAAAAATTCATTAAAACATTAATTTAAAAAAAAAATTGAAACAATAAAAATATTTCATAGTCCTCAACTTTTGAGTAGAAACTCTGATTTAGAGCTCTAAAATTTATTTCTTTTGAGATCCAAATAGAACATATTCCCTTACTTTTATCGATTATTTTTCAATCGTGTCAGTGAACTGGAAATATCTCATACGCATATATACAAGTGTATTATTTTATTGAAAATTCATAAAATTTAATGAAAAAATATTTGAATAGAACATAATTTAAATAGAATTCTAAGATTTAAAGATAAATCTTTGAACGTTTTAACTTTATATGACACTTTCTATAAGTATAATTTTTAATCTGTTAAAAAAACCCACAACTGTGTTTGCGAATAAATTGTCCGTTAACTATGCTGTTACGTTTTCACATTATTGATTTATTATATTGTGGGTATCTTTTTATCACGACTAAGCTTGGTAAATCCAAGTAGTCAATTTGCGTGAAGGTAATTAATTTAATAAGACGATAATTAAAATAAACTGATTGATTTATTATTACGTTAATCGTGAGAGAGAGAAATGTATATTGTACTACTGGTGTAAAATCGCTGATATGTCCTCGCTGCGTCGATCGTGGATTCGTGCTTCTCTATGTTCTGGTCGGGTTCTAGTAGCCTACATCTTTCTTGGTGCTCTAGTGCCTCGTAGCCTAGTAGGCCGTGGCGTGGTTCGCCCGGTCGTATTTATACTTGCTGGCTTCGTTGTTTCCCACTTCTCTTTTCTTCTAGAAGTTTCTTCCTCATGTCTACTGTTTTTCCATGCTTTACTTTGTTCATTCTCTACAGGTCTTAACTTGTCGGCTGATTCGTCATCATTTCTTTCGATCACGAGTTGTTGCTAGCTGGTTTCAGACGTCTAGTCAGCGCTTTCTTACTGGCTTATTCATTTAGTTTAATATATTTCTTATACTTTTACGTTTATTATTTTCTAGAATATTCCACCCGTAACACTTCTGAGGCCGCGGTATCGACGTCCTCGTCGATTAATAACCTATACTGAAAAAAAAATTTTTTTGACTCTATGCAATTATTAAGTACGCCTAATCTACATATTTATATGTAAATGTGACAATCTCTTGTGTAGAGTTGTGTAGTGTACTTAACGATTACAAATCTATCCTACATCTCTCTCTCTCTCTTTTAATACATTATTATTTAGTTCTCGTACATATGGATTTTGTGGAAACAAAAAATTTTTATTTTATTATTCTTCTTTGTTATGTCTTTAATAATTTTCTATAATTTGGATACTTTAGATGTTGACGTTGACACTCGTTAGTATCTGGTAGATGATTTGGCTCATTTCTTGAATGTGATGCACTTGTTTGTGTGTATGTACTTCTTTGGATCTGTATGTGTATCTGAAAACATTCTTTTCTGATTAATTATAGGGGATCCCCCATGGCTAGAGCCTTCCAAATTAAAATAATTAATTCCTAATGTATTCTTCTGAATTATCTTTTATTTATGTAATATAAGGTTTGATTATAAGCATATTATAACCCCTGTCTACCTGCAATACGTCAGAGAAGTGATTTTAATTGATCTTTTTTTTTTATTTATTAGTGGTCATTTATTAGTTTTGTGTTATCCCCAGTGTTCTATTTTATGTTTATTAGGTTATTAATGACCATTTTTGTACTATTTGACCCTTAGTATATTTAAGGCAATTACATAAATAATTGAAATAACGTTGCAATTATAATTATTCTTACAAGTATTATTATGTAATTTAATAATATATTTTTAGTTGCAAAATTACAGTTTAGTTTTGTTTCGATTAAGTCATTAGGTTTTGAGATAATGACTTATAAACAATTTATTGTTTATATGAAAATTGTTATAATATGATATTTGTATATGGATTTATTTATGAGGTATGAATATATAGTTGCATTTTTATAACTCTTGAAATTCGATATAAACAAATTAATTTGTTTATGTTAATTATTATTATTTAATTATAATTTATATGGGGTTACAACCCTTATGCTTAATTGTAAAATTTCAGGTGGTTTTGAAATTGATAAGTTTATTAGTATTCGAGATAATAATTTATTAATTAATGACTAAAGTTTTTAATATTGGATCCGAAAGTCTACCCTTAATTAACAAATTAGGGTCAGGTAAAAAATTTTTATCTATGTAATTTTCCGAGATATTAGCATTTATTTATTAATTTACGACTTTCATATTTGGGTAGCTTTTTGTCTCTATATTGGTACTATGTTGTCCCGATATGGTTTTAAGCCATATTTTACGTTTTATTTGCGTTAATTTATAATTTTTATTTATAAATAAATTAATTAATACTTTTATTATTTAACTTAGGTCATGTGTCGATTCTATGTATTACTTTTTAATTTTATTTATTAATTAATTATGTAAACATCTAGATTTCGTATATGTTTTGTTATATTAATAATTGTGAATGCGTTGAACCGTCTTAATTAATTTTCTTACTTCATGGCTATATATCGTGTACATGTTTCATTCCTCTTTGTGTGGATTTTCATACGTTGTACACTTGATGGCACATGTATATGCCTCGTGTGATTGTGTTAGTGATCCTCGAGTCACCTATGTATGCTAGTACGTATACTCGCGCGTGGTTGTGTTAGAGATCACCGTGTCACCGATGTGTGCTCTTATCCATACACGGATCACGGCAAGATATTTCTCACTATTGGTAGTAATTGTACATTTCTATGTGTTGTGCTCTTATCCATGCACGGTTCTCGGCAAGATATTTCTCACTAGTGGTAGTAATTGTACATTTCTATGTGTCGTGTTGACGTGTTTTTCTTATGTACTCTATGCATACGTTATAACTATAACTTATAGTGTAGCTTGCACGTTACCGTTGCAGTATACAACTTCTATTATTTTTTTGTTTCTCTTTGATTTTTAATTGCTTTGCCATAATTTATTATAGAGTTCTTTTTTTGCGTATTAGAATTTGTTGTTTATGTCATTTAAATTATTTTAATTTTATAATGTATTGATAACTTATGCTCGTTTAATATGATTCTTAATATGCAATATTACGTATTATTTTTATTTGACCCTTGTTTCTTTTAATTTATTTATTTGCATTAATTTTAATATAATATAATTATGCATGGTTATATATATTATTTCAATTATTGTTCTATTTTCAATGTAGTTATATGTATGAGGTTTTATATGTTGTTTCTAATAACTTTTATACTCTTTGTATTAGATTTAATATGTAGTTTAAGATAATTTTATTTTCGTATTGGGTACTGTTCCTAATTTCTAATGCTATTTAGTCTAATACAATTAACTATGTAGAGTTTATGTAGTATTACTAATTACTTGTGTTTGAATTTTATAAGTCAGCTTCAATACTTATTCAAATTGTATTTCAATGTTTAATTTTAATTTTATAGTATTTTTGTGTCTGCATATGTATACACATACATTTACAATATCAATTTTTTTTCTTATATCTATATATTTATCAAATATGCTTGTACACTTACAAGGAGAGTGTTTCACCTTCGGCTCACCGTTTTTACTCAAATTTTGGGAATGTTTTCTAGATGCAGAAATATAAAGAAAGCCAAAATTTTAGAGGCCAACGCTCAATATTTCCCTAGTTACAGGCCATTCAAGAAAATCACTAAAAAAGTTACTAGATTTTCAAACGCTTATAGTTCCTCAGCATTATTAGCTATAAGCTTAAACCTTTTTTTAAATGAAAGCTGAGCTCAAATCCTTTCGAAATAGCACCTATAGTATCTCAAAATATTATTTTTTCCCAAAGTTAGAGCGTAATAAAGATTGGACCTGAATTTTTTGTTTAAAACATTAATTAATAATAAAAGCTAAAATTGGGTTCAATCTTTATTATGCTATGACTTTGGAAAAAATAATATTTCGATGTGCTATAACTACCATTTCGAAAGGATTTGAGCTCAGCTTTCATTTAAAAAAAGGTTTAAGCTTCTAGCTAATGATTCTGAGTAACTATAAGCGTTTGAAAATCTAGTAACTTTTTTAGTGATTTTCTTTGATAGCCTGTAACTAGGGAAATATTGAGCGTTGGCCTCTAAAATTTTGGCTTTCTTCATATTTCTGCATCCAGAAAACATTCCCGAAATTTGAGCAAAAACGGTGACCCGAAGGTGAAACACTCTCCTTGTTAGTTTTCTTATTGTTATTTTTTTTAATTTTCTTTTTTTTTCTTTAATAATCTTAATTTTTGTTTTCTTTTCCTTTAATATTAATTATATACTATTATAATTTCCTTGTAATAACAATTATTTTGATAATAATAACATTTCATTCAATATAAGTATTAGCTTCTGCTGTAATAATATTTTTGTATTAATAATTGTATTACTGTAACCGCAAATTCTTGTTGCAGTAATAATAATACTTTTTTTTTATTAATAATAATTTTTTTTTGTTAATAATGATTCCTTTTATTTGTAATAATATTTTTTTTGCTCTTTTTTTTATAAAATTGTCATTATAATAATTTTTGTGATAATGACTGTTCTAATATTAATTTTTTTGTAATAATAAAATTTTTTTTCTGACCTTATCAATATATTGTCGGAGTTCATGGTTCAAGATAGTTATGGTCGCCTTATTCTGTCTTATGACGAAACATTTTTTTGTTTACGTAGTTTTTTCTTACATGTTACAGTTGACGCTTGCTTATAGTTAATAATTATACTTAAGCATTAATTCTTTTTTGTTTAGTGTTAGCATTTCTAAAATTTTTTTCAACATTATTCTTAAATTTATTTATTTTAGTGAAAGTATTCTAAGATTTATTTTCGTTTATGCAAGTTTTCATTGGATTTTTCTTTACTTGTTTGTTATAATCTATTCCTTCTTCTTGCATTATGTTGCTTTTTTTTGCACAATATTCTTGTTTTTAGATTTTTTTTTTCAAATGTATTCATGTCTCCTTTTCTCTGGTTGTTAATTTATGTACATACATTCTCTTTTTACGTATTCATCCATTAATTCTATTATCTTTTACTATTAATGTCTTTCTTTTTTTTCCATTATTTTTACTACTCTCAATAATACTCCTATAATTAATCTTTTTATAGGATTTTTATAATAACCTCCATCTATAATTTATAATAATCCATTTATCGATGTATTTTCAGTTTATGTATTAGTTTCATGTAATGTTTAACACACTTTTTCTGCTTTTCTTTATTTTTGTTCGGCAAATTATTACCGTTTGTGTCGGACTTGTCACACACTCTTAGAGTGTGGAGCTGTATCACAAAGATCTTAGAATTCCACTTGTAGATCATTTTTACTGTAGAAAATGGACAGGTAGCACGTTTGCATTCTGTGACTATTTCTTGCGCGTGTATGAGCAAGACGTACTTGCCATTCCATATTTTGTCTTGATAATATGTGTCCGCATGGGATTGGTAGCGGATTGGACACGAACCAAACGTATCAGAGACTTTTCTCTATGATCCTTACGGTAGAAGGTTGATCGTGTTTTGCTTTTTTGAGAGTTCTGTATTTCATTTTTCTTATTTTTCGTTTTTTTTTATTGTATATATTTATTTTTGATGTACATAAGCTTGTCCTCTTTTTTGTTTATAATCATGATGATCAAGGTATTCTTATTTCCTTGATGCTAATATTTAACTAGACTCTGTGTGCTTTACGTTGGTCGATTTCTCTTTTTTATGATGCAAGGAGAAGGAGCATTAATAATTCTACATAGCAAATTCAAATGTTTTTTTAAAATATATTTGTTATTAATTATATAAGTAAAATCTTGAATAAACAAAATATTTTGTATTTACATCTCATTGTATTTATTATTTTTTCTTAACTCTTTTTAGAATTACTGACAATGATCATATACATTAATAATAAATTTCTTTTACTACGTGTTAAAATGAACTTATGTGTAATGTAAGTGCGAACCTTTCTCTGTTTTAACTTGATAATAATGCTCATAAAGGCGTAATTTCTTTCTTTTTTTTCACTCTTTTATTTTTTTTTTTTTTTTTTTTCCTTGCAATATTATTTTATAATTATAATAATGATTGTGTATAAGATATGCTATATATATTTATATGTCATTTGTTTTTCTATAATTTTTTTTTTTACATCAATTTCTGTTATGTATGTGTATACTTTTTGTATTTTATAAATTGCTGATTAAGACTTACTAGGAGAGTGTCACATCTCCAGATCACGGATTTTGCTCAAACTTCGGGATAAGTTTTTAGATGACAAAATATGGTAAAAGCTAAAGTTATAGTCACAAATACTCAATATTTCCCTAGTTTCAGGCAATTAAAAAAAATCACTAAAAAAGTTACTAGATTTTTTAACGCATATAGTTCTTATCATTGATAGCTAGAAACTTGAAACTTTTTTTTAATTAAAGCTAAGCTCGAATCCTTTCAAAATAGTAGTTATATCATACAAAAATATTAATTTTCCCAAAGTTATAGCGTGATAAAGATTGGACTGAATTTCAGCTTTTATTATTAATGTTTTAAAAAGAAAATTCAGGTCCAATCTTTATTACGCTATAACTTTAGGAAAAAATAATATTTCGATATGCTGTAACTACTGTTTCGAAAGGATTTGAGCTCAGTTTTAATTTAAGAAAAGTTTCAAGCTTCTAGCTATCAATGCTGAAGGACTATATGCGTTTAAAAATCTAGTGACTTTTTTAGTGATTTTCTTTAATTGCCTGTAACTAGGGAAATATTGAGTGTTTGTAACTACAACTTTAGCTTTTTCTATATTTTATCATCTGAAAACTTATCCCGAAATTTGAGCGAAATCCGTGATCTTGAGATGTGACACTCTCCTAGTTAGTCTGCACGTTACATGCATACATTGAAATACACTCTGTTATACTATGAACTAACTTATTTTCTGTCCTGGCTTTTAAACTTACTGACATGTATATATACTTTTATGTTTGTAATGAATGACTTATGTGTAGGTAATTTTATTTTTTTATGTTTTCTTTTAGTTATTATTATTTTATAAATATTGTATGACCGTTGGCGTTTGAGGGCCGCGGAAAAAAATTTTATTTTATTAATCCTATGATTAATAAATTATATTTTATTAATATTTTATGATCTTCGGCGTCTGAGGGCCGTGAATAAAATTTTATTTTACTAATTTTGTGAATTATTTATAGAATTTTATAGTTATTATCCATATTCTTTATCCATTTTCTCATGTTTTGGTTTCTTCATTCAGTAAACCATTTCTCCTTCTCTAAGGTGTTTAATGTTTTACTTTTGATCGTAATAACATTTTGATTTGTAATTTGATAACGTCAAATTAACTTTAGGTGGTTTTAGCACTATCCACCATAAATGAGGAATACGGTTTCTCCGATGGTTTAATAATTTCCGATTCCAAATATTCATCTATACGTTGGTGTCTAAATCTTCTGGTTTTTACTGGTACTTCTGTAATTAACTCATTTTTATGCTTTACTGCATGTGTTTTTCTTAATTTTTCTCTAGGTGATTTAATTATAAATGGTCTTTTTTTTGTTACTTCATTCATGTTTTCTATTTCTTCTTTATTTAAATGCCTTGATATTTTGGATTCAATTTATTTAAATGCGTACTTTCATCAAAATTAATATATATGGCATATGTTTTGCCTTCACTATTTTTGGCTTCAAAATTGCCAACTAAGATGCCCGATCCTGTATCTTGGAGCAGTACGAATTCTATATCTTTACTTATATCTTTGACACGTGCATAATTAATTTGTCTTGTATGAGGAG
Organism: Anastatus disparis; assembly: GCA_017163975.1. Lineage (NCBI taxonomy): Eukaryota > Metazoa > Arthropoda > Insecta > Hymenoptera > Eupelmidae > Anastatus > Anastatus disparis. The sequence continues at coordinate 184,317 of JAFFSR010000100.1, forward strand.
TGACAATAAAACATTCTTCTTCAATAAATGGTATTATATTGTTATTCAATTCTAAGCATTTACGAGCGGCATTAACTTGCCCTTTATATTTATCAATCATGTCCCAACCTATTAATCTGTCTGTATCTATTGGAAAATCAGCTGGGACTAGTTGTACTTCACATGATATATTATTCAGAAATAGATTCACCTGTCCTAATGACATGCATTCACCTGGAATGACACCGTTTATTGTAACGATCTTATGTGGATTTATATACACATAATTTGATATAACACTTTCTTTTATAACTGATACGTCGGCTCCTGTATCGACGTAAAAACGACTTTTTTCTGATTTTAAAAATGGTCCACATAACTCAACTATTGGGGGCTTCCTCCCAGCTAGCATAAACTTTATAGTGCATTTTCGAAAGCTGGACCGTTCATATCTCTCGGCCTGACTGCTAGATTGCTCGACTCCACAGGACCCTAGCGTCGAGCATCTTGGGAGTTTAAAGGTTTCGTATTACCTTGATTATCTATTAGTTCATTATAGTTAAAATTATTACCTGATCCTCTATCAAAAACATCTCGCTCGTTATGAATATTGTTATCATAATTATTAGTGTTGCTATCAATATTATTTCGATGACGTGTTTTGCTCTGATAACGATTCTGATTTCAATTATTATTATAGTTATCGCAATTATTATTGTCTTTGAAATTTCTATTATCTCGTGAGTTATTCTTATTATTTAAATTTCCGTAAAATTCTCTATTTTCTTCACTATAAGGTCTTTGCTCGTTTATCTGTGACATATATAAAATATAAAAATAATATATATATATATATATATATATATATATATATATATATATATCAGGTGTCGCGTGAGGTAGTGGATAAGGCATATAAATTACTTGAGGCATGATAGGTGCCGTCGTTGTGTAATTATTTCCCGTGAAGTTACTTGTTTTTAGTCTATTTTCAAATGCGTAACATTCTGCATATGTGTGACCTCTATTCTTGCAATATTCGCAAAACTTATTGCTGTATTCCTTTTTTCTACATTGCGCCTCTTGATGTCCGGAAATGTGACAATAACCTCATAATTCAACTGTTGGTGCTAATCTAATGTTTGCATTTTGCTGTGCGCTACTCAAGTTTAATGCTGACAACTGATCTGCAATGCTTTTTAATGAACTAGAGAGTTACGAGGTATTTTTTGCTGAGTTGGTTGGCTGCGGCGTGGATCGTCTTGCGACTGTACGTTGTTTGAATGCAATAGCTTTGTGTATGGTGTCTCTTAGCGTAGTAGGGTTCTTTGAACGTACTTGATACTCTAATACTCCTTCTAGTCCGAATAAGAATTGTTCCAATGCTACTTTATTCGCTTGATTTTTGTATGTAGTTCTTTCGAAAGGCTATAGTGTTCTGGTAGCGTCGTAAAAATTAAGAAGACGATTATGCAAGATTTGCACTCTCAATCCGTAGTCTCCTGCGCTCTCACTAGGCATTTGTCTTATTACTTTTAATTCAGCTAATATTGTGTCAGCTCCACCGGCATAACTGTAATGTTTTGTCAAGTCAGCTAAAAGATCTTCTCCTGTATCATACTGCATTAAACGTGTTGTATAGGCTTCTGTTGCACGGACTTTGAATTTTGAAGCTAAAGAATTTGATACCCATCTCTCTGCTTGCGGCCCATATATTCTTATAATGTCTCGTACTGATCTACAGAATAATGGTAGTACGTCAGAATTTCCGTCAAAAGTAGGAATCGTATTTAATGCTTGGTATAGCGATGGACTGTTTGGTGGCTCTCTTGCTCTCTCTCTATTGGAGTTGAGTTTGCAAATTTTATATTCGCAGGCAAGTAATGGTTGTCATAACCCATGAAAATATCTTCATCATCGCCGTAGTTACCCCATGCAGGTGCACCCCTCATTCCTTGAGGGTTATCTTCTTTATGATTACCGCTATTACAGGGTTTATTAGGCTTCAGTGCAATTTGAATTTTATTAGTCGTTCGAGTATTTACTTGCTCTTTCAGCGGAGGATGAATTGACACTTCGTGATCGAGTCTATGTCTTCTTTGGTATTCATATATTTGCTGTAACATTCTTTCCTGTACTCTTCAATGGATCATATCTTCTTTTTGCTGGTTGGATAAAATTTTTAAGTTTTGTTCTGAGACTTTTTCGGCTTTGGTAAATACTTTGGGTGTAGTTCCATTGCATTCTCGAGATGCTACTTCGTCTGCCTTTTCTACTGCTTCGTCTATTTTTTTCAATGTATTTGAGAGATATACTCTAGCTTCTCCTAATAATTTTTCGTCGTCTTGTTCTAATTTATGCTTGCCGCCGACTATTATTGCATTTAATTTTTCTAACGCTAACACCATTAGACCTTTATTCTCGGAGTGTTGGATTGCACAATCTGCCAACGATAGTGCATTTCGAAGCTCTATGCGCTTCCTCTTCCGGGGTTCTCATGATTCGTTGAAGGGTTAGAAGGCGAAACGCCAAAGCGTTCATCATTAGAAACACATCGGTATAACAAGAAAAAACAGCCCCCCGACTAGATAATATAATTAATAACAACCAAATTTTTCCGCGTAGTTTTGAATAATTGAGACCACCAAAAAGATAGTTATATTCAGATTGCTAGTAGGTCTCTAATTAGTCAAAACTATGCAAAAATGTTGTTATTACAAATTACTATATACTAATATCTAGCGGGGCCTATTCTGTATACCGGATATTTAATAAATGATGAACGCGCGACATATCGGCCCTTCTTAATGGTGATACAAAATCGGCGGCTTTGTCACGTTGATCGGGTTTATTCGTTTCTACAGGCATTTTTTGTTTAACGCGACGTTTTCAATCGTATATTTTATATTTTATTTATATGTTGATATATATGTATTTTTTGTTATATTTTATTCGAGCGAGATTCACTTTAAGAATTTCACTTATAATTCACTTAATTTAAAATAAAACTTTTTGCAACGTAATGTTTGTAATAATTAGTATTATTTTATGCTGGGTGTAACCAAAATTCACTTCAATAAAATCGTTTATACTTTACGCGATTTAATTAGATTTTTACTCATTATGCAGCTTAATGTTGGTATTAATTATTATTGTTTTATAGTTAATTTAATAGAAATTCACTTTAATAAAATCAAATACAACTCAATCGTTCTAAGTTTAACATGCAACTTAATATTGATATTATAATCAGTTCATTCAGAGTTCAATTCAATAAAGCATTAATAATTCATTTGAATAAAAATTCACTGCTAAGATTTTTCGACATGCAATTTGATATTGATAATATAGTTAAATCATGCAGTATTTACTTTAATGAAATTTAACAATAATTCACTTGAATTGAATCAAAATTATTGGACATGCAATTTAATAATTATTATAATTTGAAGGTTCGCAGCGGGCGCGTATTCCCCTCGTAGGACGTATAAGGTATGAAAATAGAATTTACTTACCCCAAGATAGTGATAAGAGCGATGTATACGTAGAACATCCTCTCGTTGTAACAGTTTTTTTTGTAGTTAATGCTTCCTTCAGAAGTGATATTGTCGTAGCTGTTTCTTGCAGGTTTCGTAGTACCCTTGAAGTTGCTTCTTGTAGATTTTGCTTCCTTCACAAGTGATGTTGTAGTTATTTCTTATAAGTATATATATTTTCCTTAATAAGTGATACCCCACACTTAGCACCACCTTTTTTATGTTACGTTTTCACGTTATTGATTTATTATATTGTGGGTATCTTTTTATCACGACTAAGCTTGGTAAATCCAAGTAGTCAATTTGCGTGAAGGTAATTAATTTAATAAGACGATAATTAAAATAAACTGATTGATTTATTATTACGTTAATCGCGAGAGAGAGAAATGTCTACTGTACTACTGGTGTAAAATCGCTGAAACGTCCTCGCTGCGTCGATCGTGGACTCGTGCTTCTCTATGCTCTGGTCGGGTTCTAGTAGTCTACATCTTTCTTGGTGGTCTAGTGCCTCGTAGCCTAGTAGGCTGTGGCGTGGTTTGCCCGGTCGTATTTATACTTGCTGGGTTCGTTGTTTCCCACTTCTCTATTCTTCTAGAAGTTTTTACCTCGTGGCTTCTGTTTTTCCATGCTTTACTTTGTTCATTCTCTACAGGTCTTAACGTGTCGGCTGGTTCGTCATCATTTCTTTCGATCACTAGTTGTTGCTAGCTGGTTTCAGACGTCTAGTCAGCGCTTTCTTACTGGCTTATTCATTTAGTTTAATATATTCCTTATACTTTTACGTTTTATTATTTTCTAGAATATTCCACCCGTAACAATGCTATTGAATAACAAATTTGTGCATTTTCATTTTCATGTCTTTAATTATACTTTATAAAATTATGTAACATTTCTTTTCTAAATTCAAACAAATAATTCATTAAAACTTTAATTTATGGATGCAATTATATTTATATTTTTAATAAAAAAAATATATTTTAAAATTTAAGATATTAGTTATTTTAAATTAAAACCTATGTCTCTAAATCCATGATATTTTATTAAAATTATGAAGAAATTGATTTTTTTAAATGAAATAAATATTTAGCACTGTATAATAACCTATATTTTTAATTTAATTCAATGTTATTGATTTAACAAACTATTTTATTTTATTAAGAAATTGACATATTATTTTCGAAGAATAAAATTTTTTTTCAAAGTAAAAAATATTTTATCTATGCATTTCATTTAAGAGCATGACGAAGCTGTCCGCCTTCTAATAATATTTCCAATCATAACTTATGAATAAACGATGCGTTTAATTGAGTTTCTTTGCTACCAAGAAAAAATTTGTAAGATTAAACTCTAGTGCGGACAACTCAAGAAATCCACCAAAATATTATACATACAAAGTTATAATAAAAACTTTCAATATGTCGTATTTTAAGGTTAGGTTTGTCGAGTTTGATATCTAATTTCCAATCCAAGCTCATAAAAAAATAACAAGTCCAAATGATTTTTTATTTTAACAAAAATTTTTGTATAAATATAGCTTTAGTGCGGACAAGTCATTATATTTGTTTAATTTATAAATTTAAAAAGATATTGATAAAATAAAAAAAGCAAAACTCGATTGCTGCAGCTCCGACATGCCGTTAAGACTTACCTTCCTGAAACAGATTTTAGTTATTGACTCAAGGAAAATATATTCTTCAAGTTTATATATCCTTATTTACTATGTGAATTTTAAAATAAATGAATACGTTAAATAGTGATTATTTTTTAATAATTTATATATTTGATGCATTTTCGAAATCAAATGAAATTTTATTTTTAAAAAAAGTATAATATAAAATTTTTAATTTAAATTGTGTGAAATATGTTCTTTGATTTTTATATAACATTATTTGCTGAATTTCATAAATTGAAAATGAGATTTTGAAATATTAAAATTTGATTATAGGATGTTTATGATAATGTTTAAAACAAAAAAAAATAAGTAAACAAAATGTTAAATTAATTTTTTTTTAATAAGTTAAATATTTTAAATACAATGTTAATAAATATCATTGAGTTTTAAAGATTTTGAAGGTTCCATAAAAATACTTAAATAAAATTCATACTCAAGTAAAATGTTGAAAAATAATGTGAAAACAGAGGATAATATTAATTTTACTTTATATAATATAAATTTTAGATGAAATTTTAATTAATCTTTAAAAAAGTTTTTTTTATTTTTCCTATTATTTTTTAAAGGGAATGATCAAAATTATTTGTTTAAACTATAATATTTTTTGTTTTTCTCCCTGTTTAATTTTTTTTTTAATTTTAAAAACATCGGCTACATAGTAAAAGTTTTTTAGCAAAAACGTTTTGGTTCGTTTTCGATCAATATCTTTACTTTTTAATTTAATAAATCTCATTTCACTTCAAAGTTACAAAAGAATTCATAAATGTATTCAGAAACGGTATATACTTTTTATATCGTTATAAACTTTAAGAAAGTATAAAATTACATTTATTCGTATTTAATTAAATAAATATTATATATAAAATATTATAATAAATATAATTTACTTAAGAATATGTTAAACAATTAACAAATGCACTTAAATATACATATATATATATGTATACGCATATCAATAAGTCGGTAATAAAATTTTCACTAATTTTATATTTAAATTACATTAAAAACAATACAAGTCACATAAAATCTCAATATTCATAAAAGATAAAAGAAATAACATTACTACTATTTAGTAATTATTGAATTAAAAATTGGAACCACGACACAAAAATCAATAGGAAATATTTCCTCTCTAACGCCAAGCAAACTCCATTTGTATACGAAATTTGTAGCAATACAATCATATAATTTATAAGGAATAAGTCAATGATGACTACTTATAAATACCTAAGGAAATTTTTTTCGAATTACTTTAAACTTTTTGAGTTTCAATATGTCCTAATAAATCTATGAATATAAAAAAAATAGGAATGATTCAGATACATTTAACATCAATTCAAAGATATAAAAGCACTTATAACTGCACAAATAAGGTATTAAAAAATCAAAATTATGTATTTACATTATTACATTATTATAATTTGGCAAATAATCGTATAAATAAAATATCACATTAATTTTCAATTTAAGAAACATTATAAACAAAATTTAATTTTTATAGTATTAAAGAATTTTACTCAAATAAAATATACATCACATTGAGTGTTGAAAGTTACAAAAAAATAAAAGAAATTTGTTTTTTTTTTTAATGTAAATTATTAACGTTTAGAGTGCTTGGACTCGCTTTTAGTACGTTAATGTTCAGAAAGTCAAAGTGAGCGAGCTCGTAACTCTGTCGTTGCCCTTGATCTCGGCTTTCTGCATGCGAGATGTCACAGTGTCGAAGAGAGCGAGCTTGCAGCTCTGCCGCTCTGCTTGGTCTCGGCTTCCTGCACGCGCGATGCCGGAGATTTGAGCAAGCGAGTTTGCAGCTCTACTGCTGTGCTTGATCTCGGCTTCCTGCACGTGCGATGCAGGCTCGCAGCTCTGAGGCCTCATTTAGTAATACCGTTACGTCTAATATCGAGCTTAACGCTGACGCGCGCATGCGTAGTAATAATTTTTCAGCAAATACTATCGAATATCGCAAACGTTATCAGAGATCATGTTTACGTAACGACGAAAATCTTCTGAACTGAAGTGCCAAGTCGATTTTATCGACAAATTTTGCAACCAACTTGAAGCCTGGTTGTAAATCGTTCATTGAACTGTTAAACATTATATTATGCATGACATATGTATATACATTGACAGAAATGATTTCTCAAAGTAAGAGAATTACTCCAATTTGAGATCATTTAAATGAAAAACAACTTCTTAGATATAGGTAACTAGATGTTTAAACTAATTTCTTGCTTCACAGATTTTAAGTTATATCCAAGAGGATCGAGATATCTTTTCTGTCAGCGTATGTATATACATATATATATATATATATATATATGTATATATATATATATATATATATATATATATATATATATACATTTTAGAATGAAAATGAATATTTTTATTAAAAAAATTATCTATTTTTATTAAAAAAATTATCTATTTTAATTAATAATATCAACTCATAATATTTATTAAGAATATGAATTAATAATCATTAAAATAATATCATCGGATCAATTAATCAACTTCAATTAATAGAATTAAAGATGTAATATTAATTATTTAATCTATAAATTAATTCATAGATTATTATTAATAACTGTTTAATTACATTTAATTACGATTAAATTTTTTTTAATTTCTCAATAATTATTGTTTAAAATTCAATTCAATATAATTATTAATTGCAATTTGATAATAACGTATATACACATGGCGCAAATATATCATTATGAAGACATGCGCACGCATCATGCACATAGAAGATATCGAGAAAGAAAACAGAGAAAGAGAGAACATCATCGCATTGTCAACTCAGTTTGCCCTATTTTTATTTCTTAAAGAATCTCTGTAATTTTGAAGTAGCTTATTAATTTATTGTTGAAATAATTTTACATAGTGATAAAACATAATCATAGATAGATAAACATCAAAGTATCTTAATTTTCACATATTAATTAATTTTTTTTAACTTGAATTTCCCGCCTACATACTAACTTCTCAAAAAACATTAGACTTTCTAGAAATTTTTTAGATACTTTTTATTGCAGCGCAATTGGTGATAAAACTGTCCTGGGGATACGATAAAACTGTTTGGGATAAAATAATATATCGAAAAAAATTATTTCAGAATAAGACCCCTGTAAAAGTAAGCTTAAACATAAGATATGAATTTTTTTCTTTCATTTGATTTTTTCTTAATAAATAGTACTTAATTAATTATACTATTTATTATTAAGGTTACTTAACCTGTTAGTCTACTTTAGGTTCGTTCGCAAGCTTCATTCTCCCAAGCGAGGGGGGTGTGTGACGATTCAAAAATTGCGCTAGACTTAGTATTGGCGCTCAGTCACTACGAGGTGCTATTCCCGCAATGGGAAAAGCGAGCTTCGTAGCATATATAAGGCGAGCCGTCGAGCCAGCATCAGACTCTTCTCCCCTTCCTCTGTGCAAGAATGGGATTGCTCGATACAGTGGAAAGTATTCTTACCTACACTCCTGTCTCATGCTATGTAAGGGTGAAATTTCCCGACATAGCCTCCGACTTTACCGTCAGTGTAAGGGTGGGAATGCCCGACACCGACTCCTAGTTTCTACCTCCACCATATCCGGTCGGGGTAGACTGCTCCGTTGGTCTCAGACCAAGATCTCCCCCCTCTTCTCCACTCATGACTTGGAGGGTTACCTTCCTGAATTTTCCTGTATTACCTTACCTGACTCCAATACCGGCCGCGCTCTAACTCCATGTTAACTACCGTCGATAAAGCAGGTCGCGAACTTACCCGCCAAATTCATATTCTTGCGTAATTATTAACCGTTGTATTTTTCTTGTTTTATTTTGTTACAGCCGACAAATACGAAATCGCGCCACCTAGCGGCCAAGAAGATAACTAAAACCTTTCTTCCTTGATTCCTACCCATAGAATATTACTCAATACAAATAAATATGATTTCATCTTTGTTCCTTATTATTTAGTCGGCGTTGTGATTATTTTTTTTGTTATTGTGATTTTTTTTTTATTATTAATAAATGCAAAAAAAAAAGAAATAGTTTAAGTTGAAACCAAATCATCGTGTTTAATCTTAATCATCAGTCCGCAGTATCCATCCTGTTTCCCCTCGTTAACATTGTCATTTAGTATGTAAGAATAGGTTAGCTTTGTATAATTTATTTATATTTACTTAATACAGTTTTGATTGTTTATATTTTTTTTTCTTTTTTTTATATAAATATTTAATCACAATTAATTTATTTTAATTGATTTTCTCATCATAATTTTTCTTATTTTATTTTTTATTAATTTCTCCGTTTAATAAAATAAGGTTAGCTTTACCTTAGTATGTAAGTCCATTTGAACTTTGGCCTCCGAGAATCAACTATCTATACCGCCCTCTAAAGTCTGACGCCTACGACATCAAGAACTAACCGAGGCAAAAAGGCCAAATGTTACAAACCCAAATTCTATAGTTGGATAAAAAAAAGAGTTTTGTGCTCTTAAGTGTATATATTTATTGTTATGTCAAATGACATATTAAATCAATGATTTTTTGCTATAACAAGAATCTTAAAAAGTATTGAGAAATATAAAAATTGAATATTTTAAAAATAAGGCAGCGTTGGGCTCTCTAACACTGCAGATCATCTATGTCTTCTGAAATCTACTTATGACATTTGGTCTAAATCTGTGACCTAAAGATAAAACACTTACTGTGTATTATTCTTGATTACATAATCTGTCAACATTAAAGTTTATAGATTTTTCTTTCTCAAATATGAGTGAAATTAGACATATTAAAAATTTTTAAAATAGCTTACCGAAATAAAAATTAATTTTTTGGTATTAAAAATTCAATAATTATATCTATTGATACTGTATATAAACTTAACAATCAAAACATAATATTATATGATTTGGAAATATTAGCATACTGATTTAATTGAGATATAATCCCTTGGTAAATAATTTTTTTGAAAATAATTAAAAATAGTGCAACATATTATTACGCATGAAATCATATAATACAAAAATATCTCAAAACTTAATTTTTTAAAAATCTATTTGTTACGCATCTATGATGTTTTCACATTAGATATATTAGAGTTTCCTTTTTTCAAATTATTATTTAATAGATTCTTTTGTAGTTGTTTATGACAGAAAATCTTATAAATTCAAGCACATATAGATTTTCTATACTAGAATTACTGATTTAAAAATGAATATGTATAAAATGATAGAAATTAGAGGAAACATATAGTGATAATTGGAAACATATAGTGAATTTATGGAATGAAATCATTCTTAAATTTTAGAATACTTTTAATTTTTATTTATAAAAAATTTAAAATCCACCACAACTTTATGGAAAATAATATAATCAAGCTGTCAAAAATGATTACTTATTTCATATGGAAATAATTTTTATAAATAACTATTGATGATTGTTATTAATTGAAAAAACTGTGGGAATCGAGACAATTATTGATAGTTGTCAACGGTTATTAATAGTTTTTACACATTTTCTAAAACTATGAGATCAACGTAAAAAAAAATCTAAAAAAATAAAAATAATTCTATGAAACTGTTTACTTGATGACTTCATTCTATGAAAACAATTACGTTCTAATAACATCGAAGTGTGTCCAAAAAACTGTCGGAATCGTAAGATATTTTTCAAAAATATTTTTTCTTTTTAATTAATCACGAAGGTTATACAGGATCTTTAGTAAACATTTACGTACAATATATGTACATTATATTCAGGCGTCTTATTTTGGGAAAAGTTTTTGGCATATATCGAGTCAGTTTCAAAAGACCATTTGTTTACTTTTGCAAATAAATAAACAGGTTCATTTTTCTCCTTTACTAAAGTGAATTTAGTTTTATTACAGATTAATAATGTCATCGAGCAGCACTTCCTCTCGAAAAGATAAGTGTATCAAATGTGGTACAAGTAGGAAAAAAATTAGCGGCTTAATAAAGTACATTGATTCTAATGATTTAGTTAATGAAATTAATATCTCCTTTAACTTAAGCGCTGAAATTGGGAATTTTTCATGTGAAACATATCGCATGACTTTAATACTTCATAGATCTCAAATAAGTAGACAAAAAGCCGCCAATCAGCAATCAAAATCAAAATTACAACAATCACCAGGAAGCCAAAAAATAATGCCATCAAATTTTTCGAAAACATCTTCTCAGCAATCTTCTGGTAATGATCCAAGTTTATTCTATACAGAAACAATAAAAGAAGAGGAAGAATGTATTGAATTACCGATTGCTAGGCCAATTGCAACACACGCATATTGTTTTTTATGTAAAAATGTAACTGAAATAATACAAGTACCATTTGATGCTCGCTACCATGTTTATATGGCGAAAAATATATTCACTCCGGAAGGTAACCGTTGTTGCCCTCATCACTTTATTAAAAAAAATTCTATCTGAACAAAATAGATGCAATTTTTGTTAAATCTTACTACAATTCTATAAAAACATCAGAAGTATTAAAATTTTTTACTTACTTGAAAATTGATGCTGATAAAGAACTCACAGACAAAACAGGAGACTTTTTACTGTCTGAAGAAAATATTATTTTTCTACGTTACATGATGACATCTCTGAGAAATACTGAACCTCGAAATATTACTCAAGCGCTGGTTGTTTTTTTAATTCAAATTGCGGTCAGGAAACTCGGATAATTTTATTGCATTTTTACTTGGCCTTGATCGACCTCAGCAAGTATCTGATTTTTGTGCATCAGTTTTAAAATCCTTCTATAAAGACATTTTACCTACTCGTTTTGGGATTCAAGCTGCTTGTCGAGAGCATTTAATTAGTCAAACGGTGCCAGCTGCTATATTACTTTATGATATTAAAAATGACCAATTGAGTATTGTTTGTGATGGAACATATCTTTGTCACGAAAAGAGCTCTAACAATAGTTATAAAAAAAATCTTACTCTGGACAAAAAAAGTGCCTTTGTTCAAACCTTTCACGATATGCACAGCAAATGGCTACATTGTCGCCATTCTTGGTCCTTTCTATGCAAATGAAAATGATGCAAAAATTTTAGAGCTCATTTTGGGTGATGAAAATGGTTTGCTTACGCTTTTGAGAGAAGGAGATTTGTTTTTTCTTGATAGGAGTTTTCGCGACATTATTAGTAAATTGGAAGATCTTGAGTTCAAAGCATTTATGCCTGCTTTAGAAGTAGTCTAGTAGAATTAGTCAAAATGCATGATGTAATTAGTAACAGGTGCAGACCACCAAAAATGGCTTTGTTGGATGAATAGAAATAAAACTCTGGAATTACCCTTAAAATTTGAGCCGTCAGGAATTTGTAAACAATGATTTAAGGTGCAAAATTCGTAAAAATCACTGTTTTTTTGAGGTAGCTCAAAATCGTTTGCGATTTAGTATATGAAAATTATACTATTGGTAGGTATTTCAAAGACGATTGATTTGAAACGTCATTGATGAAAATCGGTTAATAACTTTTATAAATAATGATAAACAAAAATCGAAAATCGCGAAATTTTAAAATATTTGTCATTCGATAAAAAAAGGATGTACATATTTGTAATTTAACAAAAATGTGCCTCTTATTATCCTTAAGAGGACGCTGGATCTCTCTATCCTTTTCTAATTAAAAAATGTAAATTTTTGGGAAAACTAGTTATTATTGATAGAAATTAAGGGTTGTCCGCAACTTCTATAGCGAAAAACAATATTTTTTCTGATGAGAGCAAATTAATTTTGTTGCTTTTTTTTCAAGTAAAGTTTGACATACTTACAAAATCCTAAATTAGGCTAGAGAATACGTTATTTAAGTATGTCAAACTTTACTTGAAAAAAAAGCAACAAAATTAATTTGCTCTCATCAGACAAAATATTGTTTTTCGCTATAGAAGTTGCGGACAACCCTTAATTTCTATCAATAATAACTAGTTTTCTCAAAAATTTACATTTTTCAATTAGAAAAGGATAGAGAGATACAGCGTCCCCTTAAGTTACCATAAAAATTTCATAAAAAAATATTAATTATTTTAGGAGATATTCTATTTGTTTATTAAAAAGAGGTCAAATGTACGTTAAAAAATTCATTCAAAAACGTCATGGTAGAGACTTTATGATAATCATATAATATTTAGATATTAACGTAAATTTTATGAATTTGATGTGAAATCGTGTCCATTTTATTATTTTCAACCTGAATACAGCAAAAAAAAAACTAAATTTTTTTCTTAATGGTTTCTTTAATATTTTTGCAACTAATAAAAATATCATTATAGGGATTTGATATTCTTATTACTGGCAATTTTACGCAAATTTAAAAAAAAAGAATGCTCTAGCTCAATTAGAAGCCGAGATAATTTTTTTTTTTAAATTCGCCAGCTGTTTATTTATACACCGAAAAAAATCCGTTACACGAACACGCACGATTCCAGACTCGAATGATATAGCGTCGATGAGGTTTCACTAAAGCCTCATCGACGCTATATCATTCGAGTCTGGAATCGTGCGCATTCGTGTATTTTGACGGATCGTATTTCATTTACCCCCACCAGCCAACGTTCAGCACTCGAACTATTGCTGTATTTACAGTGAACTGCTCTGTTACTATACCTATCTAATAATGTGCGTCGCATATTTCAGACCGCTGTAGTTTCAACCTCGCGAACAATCATAGTTCTCGGAGGTATGGAACCACTGACGTAACGGATTTTCTCCGGTGTAAAGATTAAGGACTAAAATTTTTATCACAGCTAGTATAATACTTGAAGTTTATGATTCCATTATATCAGAGATGAAATGAACATTTTGAAATATTAAAAATTAATATTTAAGTAATCAAGATTGCTACTAGCAGTAAGAGTAATTTTTCCTACCTTGCAAGAAAATTGATCTGGCGAGTTATAATTTATGTTCCGATTAAAAATTCATTGTATCTCCGTTAATTACGGGTCAATTTCGACGCTTTTTTTTAAACGGGATAGCGCGTGAAAATAATAACAACTATTCTATTTGTTTTTAAATAATTATTTATTTAACAATAATTATTAAAAAAAAATTTTTTTAAACATATTTTTTTTAATATTAATTTTAGCAAAAAGCTTTAAGAATAAAATTTGTTCGTCTTAAAAAAATAAACAATATTTTATTTCAGTGTTTTTATGATAAAATCAATATTAAGAGGAGGCCGTATAGCTCCATCCTTGTCCAATTTAATTTTTCGTTATTATTAATAAATTAAATATTGTCATACAAAAGTGAGGGTATAGCCCAATAGATTTCAGGACGAGCAAACGATCCTATTCTATGAAAAAATATGAGATTTTGATTAGTTTCCGAGTGAGGTCTGAAACGGAATAACAGCTATCAAATTCAATTGTTTTTCCGTTTCAGACCTCACTCGGAAACTAATGAAAATTTCATATTTATTCATAGAATAGGATCGTTTGCTCGTTCTGGAATCTATTGGGCTATACCCTTACTTTTGCATAACAATATTTAATTTATTAATAATAACGAAAATTTAGATTAGACAAGGACAGAGCTATACGGCCTCCTCTAAGCCTGTTAATTTGGAAAACAAATTGGAAAACATTGTTGGTTTGAAATTTCAACACATGTAATACGTAAATTTACTTGTTTTTCAGATTAACAGGCTTAATATTGATTTTATCATGAAAATACTAGAATAAAATATTGTTTAGTTTTTTAAAACCAACAAACTTTATTCTTAAAGCTTTTTGTTAAAATTAATATTAAAAAAAATATGTTTAAAAATATTTTTTTTTGCAATAATTATTGTTGAATAAATAATTATTAAAAAACAAATAGAACAGTTGTGATTATTTTCACGCGCTACCCCGATTTAAAAAAAAAAAAAGGTCAAAATTGGTCCGGAATTAACGGAGATACAATGAATTTTTCATGAGAAACTAAATTTACGTTGAAATTCCAAACCAAAATTTTTTTAAAATTTGGTTTCCCTAATTAACAGGCTTAAGAGTCCGCTGTATCTCTGTCCTTTTCTAATTAAAAAATTGACTTTTTTCCAAAAATTAGCAACAAGAGGCAAAAATAAAGAGATGGTTTCGATGTAGTTAATAGAATGTAATATTTTCTTTGATTAGTATGAATTAATTTTATTGCTTCGTTTTTAAGAAAAGTTGGAATAACTTAAAAATTAGAAATTAGTGTCAAATAATGGGATTTTCAAGTTATTCCAACGTTTCTTGAAAATGAAGCGGTGGAATTAAATTATTCTTATCAGAGAAAATATTGCTTTCTATTACACGAATCGAAACCATCTCTTTATCTCTGCCTGAAGCTATTAGTTTTTATAAAAAATAAATTTTAAATAGATTCGGTAAAACAGGTAACTGTGTCGGTATACAGCTGACTCTTAATACTGATTTAATCATGAAAGCACTAGAATGAAATATTGTTTATTTTTTTAAGACGAACAAACTTTATTCCTAAAGCTTTTTGCTAAAATTAATATTAAAAAAAATATGTTTAAAAAATTTTTTTTTGCAATAATTAATGTTAAAAAAATAATTATTTAAAAACAAATACAACAGTTGTTATCATTTTTACGCGCTATCCCGTTTTAAAAAAAAAACGTCAAAATTGGTCCGTAATTAACGGAGATACAATGAATTTTTAATCGGAACATAAATTATAACTCGCCAGATGCAAAGTAGGAAAAATTACTCTTACTGCTAGTAGCAATCTTGATTACTTAAATATTAATTTTTAATATTTCAAAATGTTTATTTCATCTCTGATATAATGGAATCATAAACTTCAAGTATTATACTAGCTGTGATAAAAATTTCAGTCCTTAATCTTTATAAATAAACAATTAGCGAATTAAAAAAAAAATTATCTCGGCTTCTAATTGAGCTAGAGCATTCTTTTTTTTTTAAATTTGCGTAAAATTGCCAGTAATAAGAATATCAAATCCCTATATTGATATTTTTATTAGTTGCAAAAATATTAAAGAAACCATTAAGAAAAAAATTTAGTTTTTTTTTTGCTGTATTCAGGTTGAAAATAATAAAATAAACACGATTTCACATCAAATTCATAAAATTTACGTTAATATCTAAATATTATATGATTATCATAAAGTCTCTACCATGACATTTTTGAGTGAATTTTTTAACGTACATTTGACCTCTTTTTAATAAACAAATAGAATATCTCCTAAAATAATTAATATTTTTTTATGAAATTTTTATGGTAACTTAAGAATAATAAGAGGCACATTTTTGTTAAATTACAAATATGTACATCCTTTTTTTATCAAATGACAAATGTTTTAAAATTTCGCAATTTTCGATTTTTGTTTATCATTATTTATTAAAGTTATTAACCGATTTTCATCAATGACGTCTCAAATTATTTGTCTTTGAAATACCTACAAATTGTATAATTTTCATATACTAAATCACAAACGATTTCGAGCTTCCTCAAAAAACAGTGATTTTTACGAATTTTGCACTTTAAATCATTGTTTACAAATTCCTGACGGCTCAAATTTTTAGCGTAATTCTAGAGTTTTATTTCTAATCATCCAACAAAGCTATTTTTGGTGGTCTGCACCTGTTACTAATTACATTAAATTTTAGTTTTTTTTTTCGCTAATTCTAATGGACTTAAGGTAAAAGGAAGCAGCTGACAACCTCTAAAGCCAATGAGTCTTGAATGGTAACAATGGTACAATGGGTTGTAGAAGCCGTACACGGTGTTATAAGTCAAAAATATGCACTCCTACATAAACAATTTCACAATAAAGTTTATACTGTAGAATTGTAGGATTTTTAATCGACACTTTCGGAAAATGTTATATTTCAGATATTTCCAGTAGTGATAAAGTAATTGGAAGAGTTAAAAAAATAAGAAATCTGGTAAATACGCTGGCTGAAGAATCTGAAAATCGAAGATGGAATCGACGTAAGACAACTTTTGAACCTCTGACATTAAATGATGTTCTTGGTTTTTCGGAATTAACTGAGAAAGATTTGAAGATATTTTTCACCGGGACTTACCAATTGAAACAATGTATTTCATATCGAGCCAAATAAATTGATAAAGAGAATAAAATTAATTTACAGTATTTAAAGAAAACGCCTGAGATTTTAAAAATTCAAATTCGATCCAGACATGTTAAATCAAAGACATAATTGTTACATCCAGTATTTACCAGATACTATTGGCTCTAATGGTATCAAATGTTATTATTGTGAACGTGCCAATGAGTCACAAACATGTAACATTCCTTCCTATTATTTAGTTTAATTATTATTTATTTTAATAATTATTTCATTTATTGAGAGCGCGGCTGTCTCATTATAAATGACAATTCGTTTTAGAGAATCGTTACAAGCTAGCGCGTCATGTCTAGCTTGTGCAGACTCTTTGTGTATCTTTGTTGTTTTGTTAAAGTCGTTTATAGCTAGGACGTCTTGCCTAGCTATAGCTGACTTTTAAAATATATTTGTTAATAATATTGGATTTGTTATGTGGAAAGCCCGTTATTATTAAGGACCAAATGCCTTAATATTCGGGGCTTTGCACTGGGTTAATAGGATAGAGGTTTATCTTGGATTTGCTCTTTATTTATTTGATAAATCGGATAAATTACAATATGGAAAAGTACAATGTTTCGCGCTCAACAAAGAGTTGCTTGCTTGTAGCACGTGTTAGGCCATTCGCCACTTGTGTTACGAGCAAGCGTGTCTTGATGCTGAGAGAGCTGATCCAAGAGTGACGAGAGTCACGAGCTCCTCGCACTGCATGCATCAGCTCTCTTAGGTCTCTCTCCCACTCTTCTAACTTAGTAGAAGAGAGGGAGAGTCGCCGTATATTTTCAGCGGTACTTACACATGCAAGCGCGTATACGTACATACGCGCGCTTGCATGTTCAACCACTTTGGTCTTTTTGGGTGTTTGCGCGCGCATCTTCCAGTATCGTACGGTTTCAGGGCCGTACATACTCGGGCGCTCACAAACAGTAGTAGGATATTGCTCACATGTAGCTACGATAATTTATTATTTATCACATGCTCGATATCTGTCAAAAATATTACAGCCAGCGGAAACGTTGTCGAAAATATTTGATTCAAATTCGGTACCTGTGATTAATGAGGACAGTTATGATGATGATTAAATATTAGGTAAAATAGATTGTTTTTTTATGTACAAATTCTGTTCACTTTCTTTATATTCATAACTATCTTTAACAACCTTATTTCTTAATAATGATAAATATAAGAAGAATATTTTATAATTTATGAAATCATATATACTACGCTTAGCAGAACTATTTATAGTATTTAAAAACTTTTTTTAATAATCAAAAATACTGTTCACATTTTTTTCCTAAATTTTTTAATTTTTAAAAGTAGCTGAAATGATAAGGGTAACCGATAAAATCGAAATAAAATTGTTTTTCTAGGATAACTATTATCTTTATATGTTTATATCTTCATCAATGTATTAAATCTTTTATTCTAACGTCATTTTTCTATTTATAGTTAAAAGCAATAGAAATAAAATTTGAGAAAGGACTTTCTATTTTTCATTTAATGTTCCATTGTTCCGGAGCATTACGAGTAGTACATAGCATTTCCACCAAATATATAAATGTAGTGTATCTTTCATTTCAACCTTATTTTTATATAAATGATTTGAAAAAATTGAGAAAAAAGTGAAAAATATAAACATTTAACTTTTGTACCATGTTCCACTGTTCCCAAGGATTAGAAGTAGTACATAACATTTCTATCAACATTTAAAAGTATTGTATCTTTTATTTAAACGGTATTTTTTATTCACGGTTTGAAGAAATTAAAAAAAACATTAAAAACATGGAGTTTTTTATTTCAATTCTATGTTCCGCCGTCCCAAAGGATCAGAGACAGTAGATAACAATTATACCATAAATATGTGTTCTGAAGGATCAGAAGCAGTACTTAACATTTATATCAAACATATAGATGTATTGTTTCTTTTATTCTAATGTTTCTTTTTTATTAACGGTTGAAAAAAATTAAGAGAGACGTAAACGAAATGGATTTTTTTATTTTCATTCCACGTTACACTGTTTCCATGAATAAATAGTAGTACATAATACTTCTACTAGTCATAAAGACTCATTTAATTTTTTTTCCAATCTAATTTTTCTATTAACGGTCCAAAGAAATACAGAAAAACGTAAAAACAAATGGATTTTACCATCTTCGTTCCATGTTCCATCGTTCCTAGGTATCAGAAATAGTATATAATATTAATATTCAACATAAAGTTTTGTTTTATACCTAAAATAATCTTATTTTTCTGGTTACGGTCCAAAAAAATGAAGAAAAACACTAAAAAAATAGGTCTTTCCGTGTTTGAACCACGTTTTACCAATTTTAAATATCTGAAAAAATGTATGCTGATTTTTTATGTTAAAAAAGAGGCGTTTCATCACTATAATAACTATTTAATAACTATTTTCTGATAACTATCATACATATATTCTTTTCTATTGTTTACAAAGGACACCGCAGAAGCTCATTAGAGTTTAAACTATAGTCATATATACAGGTTTTACATTCTAGTTTATGAATATAACTTAAGTAACAATTGTATTATCTGTTTTTTATTCTTATCATAAAAAAGACCTAAACAAAATGAGGATCGAGTAACAATCGGTACTTCAAATGGATCTATGAATTTGAGCCATGGGTTCGAATTTATAGTCGATACTTAACACTCAGCACTTTGATCTCAAAACGCAGATCTATAAATTTCATTGTTTTGTGTTCTTTACCAAATATATCTATACTGGTGAAGAATAGAGAACAACGGGATTTGAAGTTCTGGTTTAGAAAAATGAAAAAATATAAAAAGAATACAATTTTATGTTCTCATTCTAAATTCCACGGTTCCAAAGAATCATAAGTAGTATCCAATATTTCTATCAAACATAGATGTATTGTATCTTTAAGCCTAATGTCATTTTTTTGTTGACTTATAACTTTAACATCGAAAGTCTCAAAATTGGAAGTATGTGACTTATGCCACTCTCATTCTAACCCAGACACTTAATAGCGATAAATTATAAGAAATGACTTTGTAACTTCACGTGACCAGCTAGAGGTCTAAAAATTTGGCTGAATGACTTTTTTTATGTTGGGCTATTTTAGACATTAATTAGGGGCTTAATGAAACCTATATAAAGTTGTTAAGAGTGATAAAAAAACATACCCTATATAAAATGAATACGAACAGAAAGAGAGGTTATAACAGCAAATTGTTTAATTTGTTGCTGAGATATTCCCTATTATTTATCCCAACACGCATTATGTTTATTGCTATAATTTTTTTTTGGCTGCACGTATTGAGTTTCATAAGGGCTTAAACTCTTCATCAAGGTTCAAATTTTCATATTTTGTTAAGAGCAAATTAGAAAATTGAATTGCAATATTTTTCATAACGCTGTAAAACGAGAGTGTTTTTTTTATAAATAAATGAAGCTGGGGCTTTATTTATTTTGTTATTTGAATATTCTTATAGCTGTGTTCGGAACAAAGATTTAAAAAAAAAGAAAGAACTCCCTAAGGCCAATAGGAGCCGAGATAAGATTTTTTTTTTAAATCACAGCCACTTTGTCTATAAAAATTAAGAAACGAATCAAGCGTCATTTTTTAGTTGAAGACTTATATTTTAAAAATCTATGATTAAATTTTCAAAAATGCAGCTCTTTATTATTAAAACTAAAATGAGAATATACAAATAATAACGTCAAAGGAAAGTTATGAAGGACCCCGTTCCAACAAAATTCGTGAAAATTAACCGTATCTCCGTAAATAATAGACGGATTTTGATAATTTTTTTAATCTGGGGTACCTTGAAAAATTATTAATATTGGTGCAAATAGTTTTTCTAAATAGGGTGTATTTAAGTTAAAACAACTGTACCTAATACGGACATCTTAAACGCAAATGATTGTTGTGGCTCACTAAATTAATATTTTTAGATGTGTAATGTCTCATTTTAAAGCTAAAAGAAAGAACTTTGAAATGAGATATCATTCGTTTTATTACGATCAATATTCACGAAATGCACGCGGATTTACGTAAATGTTGTAAACGAACTTACTTTATTATTCCTCGTGATTATTACATTTGGAATCTGGAGATAAGTTTAATTAAAATTTTTATTGATCCTATATTTTAACTAATTATTATAATGAATTTATAGTTTCAATAAATAAAAAAATTACTATTAATAATTGCAAAAATTTTAATAATAATAAAAAAATTGTTATCTCGTTTTTTTTACTTTTCTTTGTTTTTCATGCAAAAAAATTTGTTCATCATTAAATATATTTTTATTTTCTTTCTAAAATTAAATTACTAAAATTTTGATGTAAGAAACATTTTTAAAACAACACAGAAAAAATCGATAAACAAAAGGTAATCAGAAAATTTAAATTTGTATTTAAATAAACATTGAATTTCAGCAACAGCTTCTCATATATTATATGGATTAAAGTTATTACTTCTAGCAATTGTAATGGGGAGATTTGCTCTAATGTCGA
This sequence comes from Anastatus disparis, assembly GCA_017163975.1. Lineage (NCBI taxonomy): Eukaryota > Metazoa > Arthropoda > Insecta > Hymenoptera > Eupelmidae > Anastatus > Anastatus disparis. Next base: position 206,104 of record JAFFSR010000100.1, read on the forward strand.
GGTAATCGAAATTGAAAACGACGCATGCGAAGAAAGCGATAATACAAATTGGAATATTTTTATAGAGGAAAACGAAAGCGAGCCAACCGCAAAAAAAAGAAAAATTAATATTTAATAAAAATATATTTTACACGAAAGTAAACATTTTTTTATCCTTCTTCCATAACTTTTATCCTTTTGTATCATAGTTTTTTCGATACATATTAATATTTTATAATGAAATAAAAAATAAAAACAGTTCCAATTAAAAAGCAATTTTCATATCAATTTTTCTATTCTATTTAGGAAATATTCCTTACATAAAAATCTTAGTAGTTTAATTTTAAAAAGAAAATAAAAATATATTCAATGATGAAAAAATTTTTTTGCATGAAAAACAAAGAAAAGTAAAAAAAAAAAAAACGAGATAACAATTTTTACTACTATTATTAAAATTTTTGCAATTATTAATAATAATTTTTCTATTTATTGAAACTACAAATTAATTATAATAATAATAGTCCAGGCGGGATCTGTTTTAAAATGGGTAGATTTGGATGTTTTATATATAGTCGCTAATTTTTGCTTAAATGTCTCCGAAATTATGTTAGATATGATAATTTCGATATGCGCCAGTTGAAAAAGTTGTGCTAAATTCGCTATTAAACAAATAGTAAAAAAATCTCGAAAAATACTATTTTTTTCATTCTTTTTTTATTTATAGCTCCTTAAATATACATTTTAGAGAAAAATGTAAAAGAAAAAATAAGTAGGATGATAAAATTTTACATGAAATAATGAACTTTTGAAATAGAAAATTTAATTTTTTATAATAGAAAAACGACAACAATTGCGAAAAAACTGCCCAAAAATTAATGTTTTGTTAAATGATTTATTTAATTATTTAAATTTATCATATGATTTTAATATTAAGCCACAGAAAACTTTTTGATATGATAAAAAAGCCCAGCAAATTTCATTAGAATCGCTCTGTTCGTTGCTTCACAATAATTTAACAATTAAGCGTCCCGCAAAAAAATGCAAAAATTTCAAAACTTTATTGCAAATAAAATAATGTTTTCAGATGGGTGCTGATTTTTTTACATATAGCAGACTATTACAGCTTTCAAATGCACTTTGAAAAATTAAAATCGGTTAATTAGGAGAGTCTTGGGAATTATTAAAAAAATATAGTTAAATTTATGCTTATAAACAAATTGAATATCTTTTTCAATTTTAAATTAAATGAAACCCAAAAACTTTTGTTTGAAAATACTTTGAAAGACGCTCATTTAAAAAAAAGAAAAGTCATATTCCGCTTAATAGTTTTTAAGCTATGACTCACCAAAGTTAACTTGTGTTTATTATTAAACAATAAACAATAGAAAGTCAATTAGCGTTATTAGCTTTATTTGTCCAAGCACTTTTTAGGCAAAAGTTTTCAAAACATGCGCTCTTTGGAAACGCATGAAAAACATCGATTAAAATTACTCTGATCACTCGAAAAGCCGTTAAAAACGCAGAGGGTCACGTGATGGAGCAAGCTGATTGAAAAGTGAAATCAAGACTTGAAAACTACAGCGCGCTCTAAAAATGCGATTATCTCGGCTTCTAATGAACCGATTTTGATCTTTTTTTTTTTTAAATCGATGTGTCGGAAGTCAAGGAATTCAAATATTTTATGATAAATAATCAACTATGCGTATAATTTGTTATATTAACATAACTTTAAATCATGAGATAAAAAATTTGTATTTTTTTAAGCATTTATTCGTCTATTTTACATGGAAAGTGCTCAATCTTATGTAATTTTATCTACTAAATGAGAACTTATTTGATATTAATTTTTAATATTGTTTAAACAAATTAGAAAATTGAAAAATTGTGAAAAATTGAAAAAATGTTACATAATTTCAAAAGTATCATTTCAATCGTTAATGTATATAATAAACTAAATGAGAATTCTGTACTTATTATTAATGTTTTATAAACATTATTAATTTATTAATTAAGGAAAAAATTATAAAAGTGAAAAATTTATTTGAAAATTAGGAATTTTAAACGGATAATATAAAAGAAGAAATATGATGTGAAAAATAAATAAATTTATTATTATGTATAATTATATAATTTTCACTTTCGATTTATTCAGCTTCAAATTCTATATTATTTTCATTTAAAATTATTATTTCTTCAAATAGCAGAATTATAATGTAAAAAATAAAGTGACCATTGTATGCTTGAGTATTTACTGTAGATTCACTTGGATATCGTTAAGGTTACAATGTATTTCGAAAATAAATAAAAATAAAAGACTCAGCTAAAGCTTGATCGTAATAGAACTTTGACTTTGGCAAGGGTCAATGATTTTAATTCGCTTTATACAAATGTTTCTTTTTCATACATTTCAAACATTTTATATGAAAATATAAGCATTGTCTTAGACGATAATAGTCATAGTATATATCTGCCTGTGCCAAGAGAATAAACATCGCATCAGCAAATATTACTTTTAAAAGTATATATCATTTTAATTGAAAAAATGAGTATGAAAATATTATCAATATTATCAATATCATTATACATTCTTTATATTATTATTAAAATTTTATATCAACATTATTATTTATAAAGGTAAGTTCAAATATATTATTAAGACCTTAAAATTGACCTCACATATAAAATATTATTATTGAAATATCAATTTATTACTATTAAAATTAATGAATTCTAGTATTGTTTAGGAATTTTTTTAATGTCATTTATAATTTCATGTGAGGTTTCGTAAAATAATTTCTAAATGTGCTTTCTTATAATTTTAATTATGAATATTGTTATTTAAGTAACTTAAATTTAAATTTAATTAATACTATCAGCTTAGAAATTTTTTAAAACAATTTATAATTCGATTTTATTTGATTACCTTTATTTTTCAAACATACATTTCATACACATTTTTATTCGTTTGAAAATACATTTTAATAGATGATTATATTGTATTCTATTTATTAGGATCATCTTTCATCCAAGGATGTTTCATGCGAACATTGCGTCTGATTTTTACATCATCTTATAAAATGAAAAGAGACGGAGTCAGATTCAGCTTGCATCCCTGCGAAAGTGAAAACAATGATTGAATCTAGTCTGATTAAAAGTAATGTTAAATTATACAAATATGTTTTCTTTTATTTATTATATATAATAATAAATTTATTTATTTTTCACATCATATTTCTTCTTTTATATTATCCGTTTAAAATTCCTAATTTTCAAATAAATTTTTCACTTTTATAATTTTTTCCTTAATTAATAAATTAATAATGTTTATAAAATATTAATAATAAGTACAGAATTCTCATTTAGTTTATTATATACATTAACGATTGAAATGATACTTTTGAAATTATTTAACATTTTTTCAATTTTTCACAATTTTTCAATTTTCTAATTTGTTTAAACAATATTAAAAATTAATATCAAATAAGTTCTCATTTAGTAGATAAAATTACATAAGATTGAGCACTTTCCATGTAAAATAGACGAATAAATGCTTAAAAAAATACAAATTTTTTATCTCATGATTTAAAGTTATGTTAATATAACAAATTATACGCATAGTTGATTATTTATCATAAAATATTTGAATTCCTTGACTTCCGACACATCGATTTAAAAAAAAAAAGATCAAAATCGGTTCATTATAAGCCGAGATAATCGCATTTTTAGAGCGCGCTGTAGTTTTTAAGTCTTGATTTCACTTTTCAATCAGCTTGCTCCATCACGTGACCCTCTGCGTTTTTAACGGCTTTTCGAGTGATTAGATTGGATTAGATATTGTTTATTTTGTATTATAATTACAAAAAAAGCGTGAAAATTACAAATAAAGTTGAAAAAAAAATACATAAAAATACTTTAAATAGCCTTGCACATATAAAATCAAAAAAGTACAGTATGATATCACAGTCATAAAACATAATAGAGATAGTAATACTGTAATAGTAAGTCAATAAATTAAATAAAATCGGTATCACAGATAACACGAATGAATACAGTAAGTATAATAGTAGTATACAGTAAGTTAAAATCACAGCAAGTTGAATGTACAGTAATATACAAGTCAATCTGATAAAAATATAATCATTCACTCTATGCACACACATCCTACATACACGCCAATAAATACAATCATGCCTTAAATCTATAAAGGGTACATCACATAATAAATTAACACATATGATATAGTCCGAAAATAATACTGTTTAATCGAGGTCGAGTAAAAACCTCCTCAGAGCGGCTTTAAACCTGCTGATTGATGGAAGATTTTTAATATCAGCAGGTAGGGAGTTCCAAAAATGCGCACCTTGAACTTGAAAGGAATTTCTTCCAGTCTCAGTGCGCATGAAGATCAGGCACCGCAAGATCTTTAATCTCACCCCTAGTGGTCGCTCTGGGTATATATCTAGTGAAGAGACCCACTAGATATTCGGGAGTATTCATACGTACGATTTTGTACATAAGTACAGCCATAAAATACTGTCTCCTCGAATCAGTACGTAGCCAACCCAAAGCATGTCTATGGGGAGAGATGTGATCACCCATTCTCACGCCTAATACATATCTCACACATGAATTTTGCATTGTCTGTAGCCGTCTTCGTAACTCCTGCGAAGCATCGAGCAAAACCACTGAGCAGTAATCAAGATGTGGAAACAGCAGGGCGGTTGCGAGCTGCTTACGCAGAGCCTCAGTGGTGTACCGACGGAAAAACCGCAGGCTATAAATCACTCCATTGAATTTTTTAGTCAACATATTAATATGCGGTTCCCACGACAGTTTAGAGTCGAGTACAACACCAAGGCTCGTAACGGTGTCAGAGAAAGGAATACCGATACCGCTCCCCAGGTCAATCGTCCTTGGCTCACCCAAATAAAAATTTTTAATAAAACGATTACTTCCAAAGACGATCACCTTTGTTTTACTAGCATTCAAAGTGAGAGAAACACCAGCAACCCACCCCGACACCGCCCTGGCCGCCCTCTGTAAAATACGAATCCCCTCGTCCACATCATCATAAGGGACCTGTGTATAAATTTGAAGATCATCCACATACAGCAGATGCCCGACGCAACCAGAGTCCAGTGCGTCACGTACGTCATTTATGTAAAGGCAAAACAACAGAGGCCCTAGCACCGAACCCTGAGGTACTCCTAGATTGGTTGTTAGCCAATTCGATTCCTCCTTTAAATGTGTGGAAACCATTTGTTTCCTACCTGATAAATAGGAGTTAATCCATCCGAGTGCGGCCCTGGAGAACCCCATCGATCTAAGCCTCGCAAGAAGTTTGGAGGGAGAGATCGTGTCGAATGCCTTACTAAAGTCAAAAAGTAGCAGTAACGTGACAAGTTTCCTGTCTAGACCTGACCTTATATCGTCTGTAAGCTTAAGTACAGCAGTCTGCGTAGAATGGTTTTTCCTGAAGCCCGTCTGCATAGGATCGAGCAATTTTTTGGATGTAATGTACTCCTGCAGTTGGTCATGGGCGATCTTCTCAAGAACCTTTGAAAGAAAACATAAGATGGCTATAGGCCTAAAATCTTTTGGTTGCTCAGGCGCAGCACACTTTTTCAATGGTATAATACGTGCTTGCTTCCAACGGCAAGGGAAGACCCCCCGTGCAAAAGAGGAGTTGAACAGAGTCACAAGATGTTCACCAATAAATGGTAAAGCTTTAACTATCACGCTTTGCGGAATGCCATCCTCACCACAAGCCTGTGAGGAAAAATGTGAAATTGCAAGAACAACATCATTAAAACTAATTGGTTTAAAGGTAAACCCACTTTCATTGCATTGAGAAAGAATTCTCAATCGCTCTTCACTATCCTCCTGCGGCGAGACTGACACCCCAGCAACGTGCGCATTAAGCTCATCCGGAGTGAATCCATTCAAATCCCCTTGAGGTCCGGATAGCAGTCCCAGGTCTCTCAACTCCTTCCAGACATTACCACCCGCAAGAGCATCAAACAGTCTATTGTGAATATAAGTAGTCTTAGCATGGTCCGTGCGTTCGTCTACCACCCTACGCAACCGCAGAAATTCAAGGAGATACTGCTTGTCCTCTGTCCGTTTGTATCTACGATACGTAGCATCTCTCTTACGCCGCATCCGTGACAATTCTTCATCTACCCATGGAAACTTATTCTTATTAGGCTTGAGCGCTTTCAATGGCGCCAAATTCTCGATTGCAGCAGTGAGATTGTCACAGAGGCAACCAAGTGCAGATTCAGGGTCAGCTGCGTCAGTCATAAGCGGCGACCAATCACAGCCGGCAAGTTTCTCTCCCAATGCAGTTGGACAAATATTTTTATAGTTCCTATACATGATAGGTTTTTGATCAAAAGTTATAGTGTTGCAAGGCAAACAGACGTCAATTAAATTATGCCGACTGTGAAAGCTCGCCGGTAGGTTCCGTGCATCAAGCACTACGTCGTTGTCATCAACAAAGATCAGGTCAATCCACGTGTGAGACGTAGGAGTATGATGCGTAGCACCGTGCTGGACCAACTGTAACGAAAGCTCAGCCGACAGCTTACTAAGAAACTTAGCATCACTGCTCTCTTTAAGGAGATCGGCATTCAAGTCCCCCATTATAATTTTATGGGAATAGTCCGAACAAAAATTTCTCAAATCAATCAACAAATTAGAGTTTCTAGTAAACGAAACAGCAGGAGGACGATAAATGACAGAAACTAGCACGGGCTCGGAGCCGCCAACTTGCACAGAACAGAAAATATATTCAGGCACCTCCGGCTTACCGCTACTATTACTAGTTTGCGTCTCCGAAGTGGCCAAAATAGTGCATTTTAGATTATCCTTAATATACAAGGCAACTCCTCCACCACGCAAGTTTCTGTCCTGTCTAAACACTTTGTACCCCCCGACTCGAATGACGTTATCCGATACAGACGGACCCAGCCAGGTCTCAGCAACTCCAAATATGTCGTAAGAATGATAGCCACTTAAAAGTTCACGCACCTGCCCAATATGAGCTCTCAAAGAGGTCACATTCAGAAAGCACGCGCGCAGTTCACCCCTCCTCCCTATTCGACTCTCCGAAGAGGACCAGCGCAGTCATTGGGGAGAGGCTCTATCTAAGGATATTGCATGATTTTTAATTAATTCCTGATTCGAGCTCATCCCACTATTATGAGGTTTACATTTATCATTATCAGTAGTTCCATTATTTGTTAGAGCTTCATCGTGTTTCTCAAAATCAGTTATTTTAACATTTTTCTGTACAATACATTTAGATTTATCTAATATTTCATTCAAATCATGTTCACTGATCAGAGTAATTTTAATCGATGTTTTTCATGCGTTTCCAAAGAGCGCATGTTTTGAAAACTTTTGCCTAAAAAGTGCTTGGACAAATAAAGCTAATAACGCTTTAATTGACTTTCTATTGTTTATTGTTTAATAATAAACGCAAGTTAACTTTGGTGAGTCATAGCTTAAAAACTATTGAGCGGAATATGACTTCTCTTTTTTTTAACCTTTTAAGGACGGGGATTTTGACGTTGAAATTCGACTTTTTTTTTAAACAATATTTGTGCATAAAATGAAAAAATATATCACGTGGAGTGCCTGATAAAATTGGTGGTCGATATATCGACCAGTCCCGTCCTTAAAAGGTTAAATGAGCGTCTTTCAAAGTATTTTCAAACAAAAGTTTTTGGGTTTCATTTAATTTAAAATTGAAAAAGATATTCAATTTGTTTATAAGCATAAATTTAACTATATTTTTTTAAAAATTCCCAAGACTCCTAATTAACCGATTTTAATTTTTCAAAGTGCATTTGAAAGCTTTAATAGTCTGCTATATGTAAAAAAATCAGCACCCATCTGAAAACATTATTTTATTTGCAATAAAGTTTTGAAATTTTTGCATTTTTTTGCGGGACGCTTAATTGTTAAATTATTGTGAAGCAACGAACAGAGCGATTCTAATGAAATTTGCTGGGCTTTTTTATCATATCAAAAAGTTTTCTGTGGCTTAATATTAAAATCATATGATAAATTTAAATAATTAAATAAATCATTTAACAAAACATTAATTTTTGGGCAGTTTTTTCGCAATTGTTGTCGTTTTTCTATTATAAAAAATTAAATTTTCTATTTCAAAAGTTCATTATTTCATGTAAAATTTTATCATCCTACTTTTTTTTTCTTTTACATTTTTCTCTAAAATGTATATTTAAGGAGCTATAAATAAAAAAAGAATGAAAAAAATAGTATTTTTCGAGATTTTTTCACTATTTGTTTAATAGCGAATTTAGCACAACTTTTTCAACTGGCGCATATCGAAATTATCATATCTAACATAATTTCGGAGACATTTAAGCAAAAATTAGCGACTATATACGAAACATCCAAACCAAAACAGATCCCGCCTGGACTATAAGTTAAAATATAGAAACAATAAAAATTTTAATTAAACTTGTCTCCAGGTTCCAAATGTAATAATAACGAGGAATAATAGAGTAAGTTCGTTTACAACATTTACGTAAATCCCCGTGCATTTCGTAAATATTGATTGTAATGAAACTCATGATATCTCATTTCAAACTTTTTTTTTAGCTGTAAAATGAGACATTACACGTCTAAAATTATTGATTCAGTGAGCCACAACAATCATTTGCGTTTAAAGTGTCCATATTAGGTACAGTTGTTTCAACTTAAATACACCCTATTTTGAAAAACTATTTACACCAATATTAACAATTTTTCAAGGTACCCCAGATTTAAAAAAACATCAAAATCGGTCCATTATTTACTCATCCAAGAAATAGCCATTTTTTATGGTTTTTTGTCTTTTTTGCAATAACTAATTGACGAAAATAATCGCGCTAGTACTAAAATTGTAGGCTTTTTTATTCTCTAATACTTTTCTTAATTACTTTTTTTTGCTAAAATGCATAGGTTGCTTCAGAGAATTAAAAACGCTGTTTTGGAGAACTTTGCAGCCTCCTGGAGCATTTTCTACCGTTTTTTGTTTCGGTTTTATTTTATATAGGGTATGTTTTTTCATTGCCTTCAAAACTCTATGTAGGTTTCATTAAGCCTCTAATTAATATTCTCAAAATGTCTCTATTGATTGGATTATAATAAAATTAAAACATTATTTAAAATTAAAAAGTTCAATTTTTTATGATAGAATGTGTATGTGTGTAGGCGTGTATGTGTGTGTATTTGTATACATGTGCATGTATATATCAACGGTGGCCACGAAAACAATCACAGCTGTGTAATTGACTACGGAAAAAACACACCTCTAAAAGTGTCGCGAAAAAAACACATCTCCAAAAGTGCGGCCAAAAAAAACACATCTTCAAAAGTGCAGCCAAAAAAAACACATCTCCAAATGTGCGACAAAAAAAACATATCTTCAAAAGCGCGGCGAAAAAAACACATCTTTAAAAATGCGGCGAAGAAAAACATCCCTTGAAAACACGGTGAAAATTTTCAAGGGCTGTTTTTTTCGCCGCACTCTTGAAGATGTTTTTTTTTGCTGCGCTTTTGAAGATTTTTTTTTCGTAGTCAATTACACAGCTGTAATTGTTTTCGTAGCCACCATCGATATATACATGCTAATGTATACGAATACACACACATACACGCCTACACACATACACATTCTATCATAAAATATTGAACTTCTTAATTTTCAATAATGTTTTTATTTTATTAACACTCCTTTAATAATCTAGATGAAAAATTTTCAATTTATTTCAAAGATTTTTTCCAAATTAATTCTTTAAACGTAGATAATTAAATCATGCTCTAAATATTTTTGATTCTGTATTTTAACATCTTTTAAATTATGTAAAATAAAATTTCTGCCGTTTTCTTGTTAGAAATACATTTATATGAGAAATTCAATAAAAATCATAGTTATAAAAGTTGTTTTGTTTGTTTATACCATTTCAATGATTGTCCCATGATTGGGGTCGAATAAATTTTTAGGTCTGGTAAGGCCCAAATTACAGTTTTTCGTAAAAAAATTCATATATTTTATCAAATTAAAGTTCCACGTCGGGCTAGGCTTTCCTGGTCCCAAAGATTAGTCCTGATATAATTATAAGTTATATAAGACTTAAATAATATTTTATATACTTTAACATTTATCATCATAAAACAGGACTGTACAGAAGATTTTACGTTTGAAGATTCTACGTATGGAATAACAAAAAATATCTGTGCTTCCAATTAAAAATTTTTTTAATCCTCTCAGACGTTGCTGAATGTAACTTTGCTAAGTAAGAAAAAAGTGTCTTTTTTAGAAAAAAATCTGCCGATATTCCAATTCTTTACCAATCGTGATGAAACTTTTTGAAGGATACTAGTAATCGTTCTACTTTAACGTAGTATTACAAGTTTTTTAAAATTCTCATAATATACTGTCCAAACTTTTACTTAAAAATAATTCTCTATTAAATTCCACGAATGAAAGCTGCACAACTTATTATTTATAAATTTCATGAAAAAACATTTTACAATAACGCTAATAATTTACTTTGCTAAACCTAATCATTTCAATCTATTCAATCACTTTCACACACCCATGACTCCTAAAATCTTTGCTCGCTAAATCTCATCAATCTTATCATACATAATCTCAATAAACGCTAAAATTCATAATATTAAACCCATAAACGTTAAAACCTACGAACTCTTGAATTCAAATTAATATTAAGACCGTGGGTCCATAAACCATAGGATTCTAAGCCCGTAGACTCTCAATACATAAACCCTAAGCCCATGAACCCTGCACTCATCAACTCATATATCATAAACTCGTAAAGCATCAACCCATAAACCATGAAGCCATAAACGTTAAACCCATAACTATAAACTCATAAACTAATCACAAATGCATTTTTTTTAAACATAGTTCACAAAAAATATTTACTATCGTATCTTTCGCAAAATTTCGAACTTCTTGCATTATGTTTCGAGTAATATGATCTCTTAGTTCTTTTCGTAAATTCATGCTTTATCGTCGAAACTTTCTATTAATAATACTAAATTATTTTTATAGCAAATTCTTTCATTCCTCGTTTCTTATCAGGTTAAACAGTGTTCCACAAGACAGCTCTAATATTGATAATATTTGCTTATTTTTCTTAATATTCGGATTACACAGGCCCACAAAAAAAACAAAAGTGTCTGTGCACTTGATCAGACCTATATATTCTTATGTGTTTTTCGACGCTGAATCCAAATTTGCAATAAAAAAAGTAGGGTCCAGCTACCTTTTTATAGGGTTTTGCTAAAAAAACCTCATTTTTACGGTTTTTTCATGGTTTTTTTTAAATAAAAAAAAATAAAGACAAATTTTATTTTTTTAACTTCAGAATCAAATTCTACGGGAAAAAATACACCGAACACGATGCTTTGAATTTTTTTTTTACAAAAATTTCAACCCACCATACGGCGATGAAAAGGCAGAAAATCGCAAAAAGTGAAAATTTGCTTCAAATTTGATCAATATGACATTAAAATCAAGTTTTACGATTTTAAACCGATTTATAAACATTAAAAAAACTATACTAGGGGTTTTTGAGGTCGCTGATCACGAATTTTGAGTCATTTTTTTCAAAAAACAACTCCTAGTCGTCGTAAGTGGACAATAAACGTGATAAATTGATATTTTTTTCAAAAAATCGATGTTTTGGATACTGTTCTGGAGATTTTCCACTACATAAATCACCAAACTAGAAACTTTTTTGACTCTTGATCATAAAATAAGACTTAGAACTTATGTATAGCGATATTCATGAACTCCATTATAATATTTTTAGCTTCTTTTAAGAAATGCCTTAGAGTTTTAATGGGTTAATCAATTGAGTTTGTAGAATTTTCGCTAATACTTCGCAACTTCGATAGTGAGATGTTGGATACTAGATATTGACGATATCTATTTTTATTTTCGTCTTCCAAAAAAATATTTTAAATAAAGTTTTAAAGTGTTTTACGCTTACGCACACGTTTTTCATCAAATGACCGGCGTAAAGGATTTCCGACACGCTTTTGACCTCTTTTTGAAGATGTTTCTCTCTTCATCATCCAGCAGGAATCTGCCAACATATTTATACCCCATCGTCCTTGAAATCTGCGTTCAAATTCCTTCAAGTCTTGGTAAAACCTTTCTCCTTGCTCTTCAGTAAAGTCCCCGTTGTTCTCAGGAAATTGATCAATATGTGAATCAAGGAAATGAAGCTTCAAGTTCATTAGGCAGAAAATATCCATATAGAAGGTTTTGAAAATAAAGAATCACGAGATAGTTTTACAGCAGGTTCAGATTCTCTGTATGTGGACGATCATTCAACAAATCAGATTAATGTGAAAGAAACTGAACCAAGCGATAACACATCATCCGAAGATCTAAGCAAATCCGACGAAAGTGAAGAAAATCTCTCTTCAGATGATGATGAAGAATATGTATCTAAAGGTGTGGAGAAATCTGTGAAAAAATATGATCAAAAGAGTCTGAATAATTTATTTAGAAAGGCTGGTCTATCTAAAGAGCAATCTGAATTGATGGCTTCAGAGTTTAAAAAGCGAAATATGCTGACAAAGGGAACTAAAGTAAGTGAATATCGTGACTGAGAGAAAACCTTTCGAAATTATTTTAAAGAAGATTCAGGGCTAGTTTACTGTATTGACGTAAAAGGACTTCTTGACGAATTAAAACCAGGTATATATAAACCTGAGGATTGGCGCCTGTTCATTGATTCGTCTAAGCGTAGGCTTAAAGCAGTCCTTCTTCATAACACAAATAAGTACGCCCCTATACCATTAGCGCATTTAACTGTGCTTTAAGAAGAGTATTTCAGGTTCAAATGACTCTCTTAGTAGTCTTAGACTCTCTTAGAGTATTCCAGGTTGAAATGACTCTCTTAGTGGCCAAATTTTCTTTTTGTAGTGGTTTTCCCTATCTCTACTATCAAACAGACATAAATAATAAGGATATTTTGTAAATCCAGATTGTTGTCCTAGTATCATAGATAAAATTTTTAAGTCTCCACATATTAGTCATTATTTATTTATTAAAATCAGGTATATATAAACCTGAGGATTGGCGCCTGTTCATTGATTCGTCTAAGCGGAGGCTTAAAGCAGTCCTTCTTCATAACACAAATAAGTACGCTCCTATACCATTAGCGCATTCAACTGTGCTTTAAGAAGAGTATTCAAAAATTGAATTGGTTTCGTCAAAAATAAAATACGAGGATCATAATCCTCGTATTTTATTTTTGACATCATAATCCTCGTATTTTATTTTTGACAAAACCAATTCAATTTTTGAATACTCTTCTTAAAGCACAGTTGAATGCGCTAATGGTATAGGAGCGTACTTATTTGTGTTATGAAGAAGGACTGCTTTAAGCCTCCGCTTAGACGAATTAATGAACAGGCGCCAATCCTCAGGTTTATATATACCTGGTTTCAATAAATAAATAATGACTAATATGTTGAGACTTAAAAATTTTATCTATGATACTAGGACAACAATCTGGATTTACAAAATATCCTTGTTATTTATGTCTGTTTGATAGTAGAGATAGAGAAAACCACTACAAAAAGAAAATTTGGCCACTCAGAGAGTCATTTGAACCTGGCGAACAAAATATTGTAAAAGAGCCACTTGTGAATTCGTCCAAAATTTTGATACCACTTCTTCACATAAAGCTTGGTTTAAGGAAACAATTTATTAAGGCATTAGACCGAGATGGGGAATGCTACGAATATTTGAGCCAAGTATTTCACCACAAAACAGATGGTAAACTAAGCGCAGGTATTTTCGATGGACCTGAAATTCGTTCTCTATTTAGAGATGAAAACATTGAAAGAACTATAAAAGATGATGAGAAAGCAGCATGGTCTAGTTTTCAAATGTATCAACAAAATTTTTGGGTAGCACTAAAGACGTAAATTACAAAACTATTGTAAAAAAATGGTACGCAACTTTGAAAAACTGGGCTGCCTAATGAACTTGAAGCTTCATTTCCTTGATTCACATATTGATCAATTTCCTGAGAACAACGGGGACTTTACTGAAGAGCAAGGAGAAAGGTTTTACCAAGACTTGAAGGAATTTGAACGCAGATTTCAAGGACGATGGGGTATAAATATGTTGGCAGATTACTGCTGGATGATGAAGAGAGAAACATCTTCAAAAAGAGGTCAAAAGCGTGTCGGAAATCCTTTACGCCGGTCATTTGATGAAAAACGTGTGCGTAAGCGTAAAACACTTTAAAACTTTATTTAAAATATTTTTTTGGAAGACGAAAATAAAAATAGATATCGTCAATATCTAGTATCCAACATCTCACTATCGAAGTTGCGAAGTATTAGCGAAAATTCTACAAACTCAATTGATTAACCCATTAAAACTCTAAGGCATTTCTTAAAAGAAGCTAAAAATATTATAATGGAGTTCATGAATATCGCTATACATAAGTTCTAAGTCTTATTTTATGATCAAGAGTCAAAAAAGGTTCTAGTTTGGTGATTTATGTAGTGGAAAATCTCCAGAACAGTATCCAAAACATCGATTTTTTGAAAAAAATATCAATTTATCACGTTTATTGTCCACTTACGACGACTAGGAGTTATTTTTTGAAAAAAATGACTCAAAATTCGTGATCAGCAACCTCAAAAACCCCTAGTATAGTATTTTTAAGAGGAGGTCACGTATCTCTGTCCTTTTCTAATCAAAGAAATTATGTTTTTACAAAAACTAATAACTTTATCAAAAAATGAAGAGATAGCCGCATCTCGTATCAAAAAAAGCAATATTTTCTTTGATAAGAAAAAATTAAGTTTATTGCTTCGTTCTCAAGAAAATCTTGAAAAACCAAATTGTCCACCCTAACCTCTATGATTTAAGTTTTTCAAGGTTTTCATGAAAACGAAGCCATCAAATTAATTCTTTCTTATCAAAGAGAATATTGTTTTTTTCATTACGAGATGCGGCTTTCTCTTCATTTCTTGCTAAAGTTATTAGTTTCAGTAAAAAACTCAATTCTTTGATTAGAAAAGGACAGAGATACGCGACCTCCTCTTAATGTTTATAAATCGGTTTAAAATCGTAAAACTTGATTTTAATGTCATTTTGATCAAATTTCAAGCAAATTTTCACTTTTTGCGATTTTCTGCCTTTTTATCGCCGTATGGTGGGTTGAAATTTCTGTAAAAAAAAAATTCAAAGCATCGTGTTCGGTGTATTTTTTCCCGTAGAATTTGATTCTGAAGTTAAAAAAATAAAATTTGTCTTTATTTTTTTTTATTTAAAAAAAACCATGAAAAAACCGTAAAAATGAGGTTTTTTTAGCAAAACCCTATAAAAAAGTAGCTGGACCCTACTTTTTTTATTGCAAATTCGGATTTAGCGTCGAAAAACACATAAGAATATATAAGTCTGATCAAGTGCACAGACACTTTTGTTTTTTTTGTGGGCCTGTGTTATTTGCATTGAAATGACTTACGTCAATTTTTTAGATCCTAAAAAAGTAAGATTTTATTACAATACCGATAATGACTACTTACTTCACCCATAAATTTACTATACGTTTTGAAAGCATCGTGATATCTAATTTCTGTCTTCTGTTTTTCAGCCTCACTATATCTTTTCACATTAACAAGAGGGTTAATACCTGCTGCAGTGAACAAAATCGAAACAGGCTTCCAATCTTGTACAGTGATAGAATTTATTTTTCTATTTTGATTTTGTTGTGCAATGTAAGTCCCTTTCGAAGCTTCATTATCCAAAACATTTTTAATGTACATTCGATTCTCTCTAACTGTTCCTGTAGCTTTAACCGTAGGTCCACTTTTTTTAGATGAACTAGAAAATTTGGACTATGAAATGGACTGGGTCCCAGCATAAAAAAATGCATTTTATCCGTCAGGTAAAATACGAAAAAATAAAAGATCCGTATTCTTTTGTTTTTTAAAATATCATGAATTGCAAAAATTATAGCAGATATAAATTAATACAATTTGAATGTCACAAAGTTTTATCTATCGCTTCCTTTGTTTACTTTCAACATTTTTTTTAGATTTGAAGCTATTTTTTTGGCTGGCACCAACTCCAAAAACTCTAATATTTTTATGTATATATTGTCTTACCTATTAGCTAATTTCTTCGTTAACGGTAGGCCGGAGTAGAACCTGATACCGACCGAGTAACAATTGAGTTGTTTGTTATTTACTCAAGTTTTAATCGGTGTATCTTCAAATTAAAGGTCAAGCGCAATAAATATTATTATTATGAACATCTATGCACAAGAAAAAAAATATCTACTGGTTTGTTTTTGAGAAAAGTAAGTAACGCGAAAATATTATAAACATAAACTTTTACTTTGGCGTTACTTACTTTTCTCAAAAACAAACCAGTAAATATTTTTTTTCTTGTGCATAGATGTTCATTATAATAATATCTATTGCGCTCGACCTTTAATTTGAAGATGCACCGATTAAAACTTGAGTGAATAACAAAAATGCCAATTAGACAAGGACAGCGAATCCGGCCTGCTCGTTATTATTAATAACATATTATTAGCTAATTTCTTTATTAAATCAATAATTTTTTTGTCGATTTTTAAAAAACTTCTGTCACGTGTATAATTTTTAGCAGCTAGCAAATATTTTTCAGGATTTCTCAAGTCATATCTAGAATGGCTTCTATTTTTTGAATATTTTTCATGTCTCTCTCGTCGATTGCGAGGAAGAAATTGTCATTTAATTTTTTATTGTAGAAAGGTGTCATTTTAATTTTGGTTAAAGACAGGTGTCATTTCATTTTTGGTTGAAAGAAATACTTTAGTTTCATTTTAATTTAAAAAAAAAGTACTATGTCGCAAAAAAAATTTTTTTTATTTAATCATGTAGTAGATCCCAAAAAAAATTAATTAATTACGAAATTATAATAAATTAAATAAATTAATTAAATATATAAATTGAGAATCACAAGCCTCTTTTTAACCCAAAATGAAATGACACCTTCCTTCAAACAAAATTGAAATGACGCTTCTCTAAAATCAAAAATAAAATGACACCTTCTTTCCCGTGATCGTTGATCTCTTTTAGATCTTTTATCATATTTGATGTAACTTCTGTTTCAAAGTTCTTTATCTTGTTTTGTCTAGTTGTCTAGAAGCACGGCTAATTTGATTAATAAATGCACTTACATCTGTTGATTTGTCATATTCTCGTATTTCCGTTAAAAGTTCGCGTATTAATAAGTGATGTTCCCTCATTAGTCCCGGAAGCGCATTTAATTTAGGGTTGTTGTTTCTAACTGCAGATGGTCCACTTGGGAGTGGTGGTGGATTTTTGATTTTCATCATTTGAGTTATTAAAATTTCTAACTGTTCCATCAGCAACCTTAATTATTTCTCTAAGGCATCTGCTTTTCATTTTAATCGTTGTAATTCCTGCACTATATTTTGTTCTTCTTGATCACACTGCGTTATGTCTTCATTAGACTTAATTTTTTCATTAAATCACTTATTTTGCGAGGTTTTAATTCTACTTTTAATTTATATACTTTGTCGGTAGTATCGTAAAAATTATTAAATACGTCAGAGAGGGAAGCAGTTAATTGAATAGAGCATAGAAATGTATAGAACTTATAAATAAAATGTAACAGAGAGTTAGACTTGCCTTAATTTTCGGTTTGTCCAGCTCTGTACTTAAAAATTATTGTACGACTCACTTTAGGTTTTTTTAAGAGATAATGTTCCTGAAGATTTAGATGGCTGCGTCTCTTTTAAATGCTCGCGTTGCAGATGTCCTCTTTTATTGTAAAAATGATTCTCTCTCTATTCCTAGAGATGTAGACGTAGCTTGATGAAGCCCCGAACTACTGGTAGTTAACTCCTAAGAGTGTGAACTGTCGTTACCAGCTTTGTAATTTCTTTGAATTTTTTAAAGTTCTTCTTTTTCTCTTCTTTCAGGAAAAAATATCATAAGCTGTCAGATTATACGTTTTGTTTTAATGACCTTTTATCACTTGACTTTGCTATCCTCTTAAGCTGCCACCAACTTATGTAATTAGTTAAGACCAATTTTTATTTATTGTAAAAGTTTGATTTATTAAACTTTATTAAATAAAATTTAATATAAGAAATTTCACTATTCTTAGAAATTTTTTATTATTATTATTATGATTTCTTTCTTAAGTCGAGACGTCGTTTTCTCTTAAATAACCCTGTTGAAAATAATGACGTCTTTCTAGTACGTCTTTGAAAAACTTTTCTAAAGACGTCTTTGAAGACGTCTTTAGTCGTGTCTTAGATTGGAACAAAATAAGACGTTATTTTTTTAATGTTCAGGAAATATAGTAACCAAATTATGTCTTTTTGCTTTCTCATAGAGAAAGCATTGTATTGGTAAAAAAATTTTTTTTCTATTTTTTCATTAATTTGTACATATTTAGACTCAGGGAGTCGAAAAAAGTGGTTTCCAGAAAATGTCTGTATGTATGTGTGTGTGTGTGTGTGTGTGTGTGTGTGTGTGTGTGTGTGTGTGTGTGTGTGTGTGTGTGTGTGTGTGTGTGTGTGTGTGTGTGTGTGTGTGTGTGTGTGTGTGTGTGTGTGTGTGTGTGTGTGTGTGTGTGTGCATGTATGTGTGTGTGTATGTATGTATTCAGTACGCCAATAAGATCTCGAGAACTACTCGATGGATTAACTTCAAATTTTGCATGCAATTTATTTTTCTATCTAACTGGGGGGGAAGCTATTGAAAATTGATCTTCTTAGCTCAGTTTTTTTTTAGAGCCATTTTAAGAATTTTAAAAAAATTTTAATTTTTCATTTTTTTGATATTTTACGTAAACTACTCCAAGAATTTTCTTGAAAATTTGTATGAACATTATTTGCTACTGCCAAAAGAAGAAAAACTTTTACCAACTGATTTTCTTAGCGCACTTTTAATTTTAGAGCATTTTGAAAATTTTGAAAAAAAAATTTTTTTTTCATTTATTTTTTATTTTACGACAACCATTCGATAGATTTGCTTCTAAATTTGTATGCAAATTATTCGCTATTGTCTAAAGAAAACAAGCTTTGGAACACTTATTTTCTTAGATTAGTTTTAATTTTAGAGCATTTTGAAAATTTTGGAAAAAATCTCTATTTTTCATTTTTTTTCTATTACACAAAAACCATTCGATAGATTTGCTCGAAAATTTTTATGGAAATCATTTACAATGGCCTAAATAAAACAAGCTTTGAAAAACTTATTTTCTCAGCGCAGTTTTAATTTTAGAGCATTTTGAAAATTTTGAATAAAATTTTTCTAATTTTTTTTATATTTTACGTAAACTACTCGATGAAGGAGCTTCAAATTATGTATGGGAATTATTTATGATTGTCAAAATAAAATGAACTTTTGAGAACTAATTTTCTTCAATTTTCTTAGCGCACATTTAATTTTAGAGCATTTTGAAAATTTTGAAAAAATTTTTTATTTTTAATTTCTTTTCTAATGCACAAAAATCCCTCGATAAACTTGCTCAAAAATTTTCATGCAAATTATTCACTATTATCTAAATAAATCAAGCTTTGGAAAACTTATTTTCTTAGCGCAGTTCTAATTTTAGAGCATTTTGAAAATTTTGGAAAAAATGTTCATTTTTCATTTTTTTTTATTACACAAAAGCCATTCGATAGATTTGCTCAAAAATTTTCATACAAATTATTTGTTATTGCCGAATTAAAGCAAGCTTGGGAAAACTTATTTTCTTAGCGCAGTTTTAATTTTAGAGCATTTTGTAAATTTTAAATAGAATTTCACTTATTTTTTGGTATTTTACGTAAACTACTCGATGAAGTAGCTTAAAATTATGTATAGAAATTATTTACGATTGCCTAAATAAAATGAACTTTTGAAAACTGGTTTTCTTAGCGTAGTTGTAACGTTAAAGCGTTTTGAAAATTTGAAAACAATGTTTATTTTTCAATTATTTGGTATTTTTTGTAAACTATTCGATGAAAATGTTCAAAAATTTGTATGCAAGTTATTGGTTATAGTGTTAAGAAGACAAGCTTGGAAAAATTAATTTTATAAACGCATTTTTAATTTTAGAGCATCATAAAATCACATTATGCAAATGGCAAAAGTAAGAAAGAGTAAAATTCATATAGTTTTCGTAGGTATTAAGACAGCCTTCAATACAGAGGATAGGGACATTTATATTAAAATCGTATTTAAAAAAATAAAATCAAAATACTCTAACTCAATGCGCTCTATGAGAAAGCATTGCGTCAAAGCACTTGGCAACGTTTTATAAAAGTAAAATAATTTCAAAGACGTATTTTTCCAATAAATACTCATAGTAAAAGTCGTAAATTTTCAAAAAAAAATTTTTTTTTTAAACGAATGACGTCTTTCTAAGACGTCTTTGAAGACATCTTTGGTCGTGTCTTGGATTGAACCAAAAAAAGACGTAATTTTTCCAATGTTTAGAAAAGTTATTTAACAAATGACGTCTTTTTATAATTTCAAAGACGTATTTTTTTAATAAAAATTCGCAAGAAAAGACGTCATTTTTATAAAAAAAATACGTTTTTGAAATAATAAAAAGACTTCATTTGTTAAATAGCTTTTCTAAACATTGGAAAAATGACGTCTTTTTTGTTCCAAGACACGGCCAAAGACGTCTTCAAAGAAGTCTTTCAAAGATGTCATTTTCTCCAAATTTAGAAAAAAAAACGTCATTTTTCATGAATTATGTCATTGAAAAATGACTTTACATGATGATCATTTTCCATTTAAAGGAAAACACAAAAACGAGGTAAACCTCGTAGTTTCAACTCTTCGAAAAACGAAGAGCATTTGCGATTGAGCTGAGATCATTCTGGCCTTATATATCTGCGTCTTTGAAATTTGTATAAGGGATCGCAAAACTTGAAAATCGCCACCTAGTGACTTACAGTCAAATTGATGGTTGATTGCGTCAATTTAATTTTAACTCACCAGGTGGCGATTTTCAAGTTTTGCTATCCCTTATACAAATTTCAAAGGCGCAGATATATAAGGCCAGAACGATCTCAGTTCAATCGCAAATGCTCTTCGTTTTTCGAAGAGTTGAAACTACGAGGTTTACCTCGTTGTTGTTTTTTCCTTTAAATAGAAAATGATTATCATGTAAAGTCATTTTTCAATGACATAATTCATGAAAAATGACGTTATTTTTTCCTATATTTGGAGAAAATGACGTCTTTGAAAGACTTCTTTGAAGACGTCTTTGGTCGTGTCTTAAGAGGCGGCCGTATCATTCTGTCCTTGTCTAATCTAAATTTTCGTTATTATAAATGAATAAAATATTTTCATAGAAAAGTAAGACAACCGCCCAATAGAGCAAAAGACAAGCAAACGATTCTTTTCTATGAAAAAATATGAATTTTTTATTATTTTTCGAGTGAAGTCTGAAACGAAAAAACAGTTCAATCAGCTCAATCAAGTTCGATTGTTTTTCCGTTTCAGACTTCACTCGAAAAATAATAAAAATTTCATATTTTTTCATAGAAAAGAATCGTTTGCTTGTCTTTTGCTCTATTGGGCGGTTGTCTTACTTTTCTATGAAAATATTTTATTTATTTATAATAACGAAAATTTAGATTAGACAAGGACAGAATGATACGGCCTCCTCTTAATTTGGAACAAAAAAAACGTAATTTTTTCAATGATTAGAAAAGCTATTTAACAAATAACGTCTTTTTATTATTTCAAAGACGTTATTTTTTTTATAAAAATACGTCTTTAAAATAATAAAAAGACGTATTTTTTAAATAAAAATTCGTAAGAAAAGACGTCATCTTTATAGAAAAATAAGTTTTTGAAATAATAAAAAGACATTATTTGTTAAATAACTTTTCTAAACATTGGAAAAATGACGTCTTTTTTTGTTTCAATCTAAGACGTCTTCAAAGACGTCTTAGAAAGACGTCATTATTTTCAACAGGGAACACGCCATTCGTTTTAAAAAAAAAATTTTTTTTTTTACATTTACGTCTTTTACTATGAGTATTTATTAGAAAAATACGTCTTTGAAATTATTTTACTTATGAAAAAGACGTAATCTGGTTACTATATTTCCTGAACATTAAAAAAATTAACGTCTTATTTTGTTCCAATCTAAGACACGACCACAAACGTCTTTTAAAGACGTACTGGAATGACGTCATTATTTTCAACAGGGAAGAATCTGAAAGTCAACAGGTAGGTAATAACATAGTTGAACTGCTACAAGTAGGAGTGTGGTTGGGACTTACCACATTTTATTATAAAGTTTTTTATTTGATAATACAAAAGATTGTAATGAGAAATTATTACTTATCATGGAATTCTAGCGTGTATATGTAATTTACTTCATGAAAATTAATAATAGTCGATGAAAATCGATGATGATTGATTAAAGTCTATGAGAGTCGGTGAAAAATCAATAAAAGTCGCTAGTGTTAATAAACTTAACCAATAAAGTCAATAGATTTAATCAATTCAATTTTATGTATATTTATTAATTATGAGCTAAAGGTTATTCTATGCCTAAAAACGTATCAGTACTTTTACATAATGTAACGAGCGCGTTTTGCTGGATGCACGGTCGCCAGATGATTTTTATAATGAATTACCAAAATGTAGATTAAAGTTTCATTAATAAGTTCTTGATTTACATTAGTCACATAATCCATACAGCAGGAAGGATTAAAACACCAGAATCAACGATCTCCTCTAGATGCTTTACTGTCAGAGATGCGATAATTGGTATTTTAATAATTATGCAAGGATATGTAATCGACAACCTACGCTAGATGCTTTATTATTGGAAGTGCGATATTATATCCTTGTCATAAATGCAACTTATGAAAGTACAATAATCGACGACGTTCGCTGGATGCTTTACCATTGAACGTGCGATAATGTAAACTTTAAAAATATGATGCATTATTACCTTTATTATCTAAAATTAGTGTAAAAAAGATTTAATTTAAAGAATTTAGAGTCATTTTTATTCATTTTAACTTATTAAATTTATTTAATATAATCAATCCTTTTTTAAATAAATTACAAATATATAATAATTTGTTCAAATAAACAATTAAATGAAATGAGAATCTTACAGTAAACAAGTTTTCATTTTACCGTGTAGAGAATCGGATCAAGAATCCAATAGGATCCATCTTAGATGTTACAAGATCGAACATCTAAGAGAGAATGAGAGAGCTTGAATGGATCCACGCTCTTTTTTATTATTTCATAAACCTTCTATGAACTTCTATTTTTTACTATAGAATGTTCCATAATATTTATTTTATATATTTCCAAACGAAATATATTTGTAAAAGAAACATTCTATTTCCTTTACATTCCAAAAGACTATTTTTAATAATTTATCTTATTTATTAACTGAAAAAGCTAATCTTTTATATTTTTATTTCCATCTTCAAACTTTAAATAGAATAATAATTTTCATACATATTTTAGGAATGTAATGTTATATTTATGTATAAGCAATTATATTAAAAAGTTACGTCTTATATATTTTATTATTAACAATCAAATATTGATAATACTTTTCATTAAAAGAAATAGAACATTGCATTTCTATATTCATTTTTTATATATATATATATATATATATATATATATATATATATATACATATATATATACATTTTGAGTTATCTTCGTTATCGGCCTCAATAGGTAACTATAGAACCATACTTATACTTTTAACGTAATATAAATTTATTATTACAGAAATTCATTTCATGTTTTAAATGATGTCCAATTATTTATAAAATATTCATATTAAATTTAATGATTCTATTCAAAATTGATATGAGCCGTTACATAGCCTCCCAGATAGAGTTGAAAATTTTTTGCATATAAAATACCATTTAATCAAGAAAAGAAATTTTGAATTCTATCTCTGAAATGTTTTTTAATTACACTAAACGCTATATGATTGATTGCTTATATTTATTGTTATAATAAATATCAACTCTGAATCAAAATAAGCTTAATTCGTAAATATAAACATTCAATATTATTTACAAACAAATATGATTTCAATTCTCAATTATCATTTCATTATTTTCATCAATTTTCATTAATCTGAAATTTGAATTGTTTACAATTTGAACATTTATTTAGTTTTAAGAAATTACGTACTTACAAATAAATATAATTTAAATTATTTTCTTTTCAAATAAATGAGCAATTGAGTGTGTAAATTGCTTAATCCTAGCGATATTCAAACTACTCTAAAATGTTTCATAGCCTCCCGCTAAAAGATGAAATTTAAATTCTATTTTTTGATATGAGTAAACAATCAAATAATCATTTAATCGCATTTTTAACAAACAATATTTTATAGCTAAGCTAAGCCCTCTCACAGCCTCTCTCTTATGATAAAATTAAAATTTTTTTATAATACATTTAAAAAACAATAATTTTTTAAATGCTATATTTATAAGTTTACAACAAACAATTTTTTATATTCGACGCATTTTAAGTAAAGTCTTATGAATACAAATGTATATCAACTGTAGTTTTTACTATTGGAATAAAGTCTATTTCAAACTACTGATATATAACAAAGAAAATCATTAATTTTTTATTCAAATAATAAAATTGAATAATAGAATCAAATCAATACTAGTATTAGTTATCTTATATTAAATTTATATCAATTAATCTAAAATTACAAAAGATCTGCTTTCTTCTCTCTTCTTTCTTTCATATTTATATCTGTATTACAATTTTCAATAAAGCTATTTTATTTCTTTTGTACTTCTCTATATGCTGAGAAAAGCTTCTTTATTTAAGGATTTTGGTCCCTCTAAGGATAGTACATGACTTGAAAGTTGTACTTTCTTTAACACAAAACTAGATTTACTAAAATTTGATCTTAAATTGTGCTTTTCTAATCTTTTGAACAATTCTTTTAAATTCTCTAAGTGTTGTTCAAAACTTTAGGATATGCACAATAAATTATCAACAAAGGTTATTACTGAGTTCTGCAGATCTCCTATGACTAGATCTAGTCCTTTTCTAAGAGCTGCACTACTAAGAGATGTACTAAAAGGCACAACATTGAACTCATGAACTTTGTTATTTACCATATAAGCAGTGTATTTTTTGCCGTTTTCATGTAAACCAATTAGCCAAAAACTACTTGTTAAATGAAAGTTTGACATATATTTTATGTCCTAGCATCTTTAAAATATTTCTCGATCCCAGCTAGCGTTTCATGATCTTTAATGAAGCTCTTCATAAAGTTTTCTAGCATCCAGGCATAATCGAACGGAGCCATCTTTATCAATTACAATAACCAAAGGGTTAATGTATTGGCTTGTTGACCTTCTGATGATATTTAATTCAAGCATTTTTTGGATTTCCTTGTCTACCTTTTCCTTATAATTAATAGAAATCGGTTAAGGCTTGATAAAAAATTGTTTATTGTCCGTGAGCTGCAATTCATGCTCATAAACGTCTA
This sequence comes from Anastatus disparis, assembly GCA_017163975.1. Lineage (NCBI taxonomy): Eukaryota > Metazoa > Arthropoda > Insecta > Hymenoptera > Eupelmidae > Anastatus > Anastatus disparis. The sequence continues at coordinate 231,653 of JAFFSR010000100.1, forward strand.
GCAAACCTGGTTTTTTATTAAATTTCCACAATATTAGAATATTAACATAATTAACTTTTGTTTTTGTTCATCTGTAAGGCTTTCATTTGTCAGTATTTTTGTTCGATCTCTTGGTACATTAAAGTGTACTCAAGATCATTTAAAATTTTATTGTTTGGTTTTAAGACACTTCCGCTGTACATATATATATATATAAATTACATTAAAATATATATAAATTATTTATAAATAAAAACTAAATTAAAATATATATTTATAAATAACTTATATATATATAATTATATAAATAATGCAAACATACATACAATAGTTCAAGACCATTCTTATAATACATCGATAAACAAATTTATCTTATGCTTTGATAACAAAGAAGACATGAAAATAAAGTTTATCAAGGTGTTTTCAGCCGTTTATCGATTCATTTCGTGATCGCTTTATAGCTTGAAATAAAAATTACTAGATTTTTCTATGATGGCTACTAACCATCCTACTAAAGTTACTACAATCGGTGATGAAATACTTACTAAATACATTATTGCGTCTATCCAAACATTTTATCGAGTTGATAAAACGGTTTATCAAAAAAAATTATTTCAGAATAAGGCCCCAGGTAAGAGAAACAAGCTAATCTAAACTATCTCGCGAGAAGATTTATGTGCAGAATGCTTCCACAAAAAAAAATAAATGGAAGTTATAATCTTACCAAACGTGTTGTGTGTTTTTACAGCTCTTACTAGTGTTTCGGTGGACGTCCGACTTGAATGATGTCTTCCACTGTTGCACATCTCAGGTGATGGTACTGGTCCTGTCGATGGGAACGCAGGCCGTGTGGGTAGTTGGTCAGTCATCGTAGTCAACGATCGAGGGATGTGCGAAGATGTTGCGGGCACGGTTCGAGCTTTGGCAGCTCTGCGTGCTCGCGTCAGGTCTCCTCAATTGATGACGCAGATTTCAGATAAAGTGGTGATGCTGACAATCCCGGGCTTATTGCATGGACAACCAGCGAGTTGATTTATTGGTTTAAGATCTTTCGTACGCACATGACGGGTGATCAAGTCGTCATGTGCTTTTAAGATCAGAAGATTTATTTTTCTTAGCCGGACCGATAGCTTTGCGGCTTAGTCGGCGGTCTCGCGCTGTCACGTGAAAACTTTGTGTGATATTCTTTCTCGCGAGTTGGAGCGCATCTTTTAGCCTACTGAGTTTGTCTGGGTGGTTCTGTAATGCTCCAGGGGCTATAAAATCCCTATCGTCCTTCGGATAGGTGGGCGTGGAATCGATAGATTTTCCACGAGTGGAAACCATTTCACAACAGTCTTTTTGGTCGCCGATGTATTGAGTAACCATGATCTCGGCGACGCGATTCACTGGTTCTTAAATGCTGCACTGAGGTGCGGCTAGCGGTTGCTGTTTAATAGGCGCGGGATTCGACGATTCGATTTGACTGTTGTTCTCTTCGTTTTGAGAAAAAGGTTTTAAGGCGGATGTCGTATTGATGAGAAAAATCTGTCTAGCAGGATCACGGATTGGTTTTATCGTTTGTCCATCCATCGAGATACGCATCCCTATTTTAACTAGTAGGTCCATTCCGAGTAATAGATCGAAACATAGATTTTTTAATATCAAGAAATTATGTTCAAAACGGCGGTTTTTATGCATGAAGACCCCAGAGATAGTTTGTGTCGATTCTGATTCAGATCCGTTCGCTAGACCGATTATGGGTTGCTCCTTTTTAGGCACGACCGCTATACGGAAGTGCCTTATATTTTCGACATCGCGAAAAATGTAACCCTTTAAAATATGTTTTTTTATGATAAAAAACTTATTTTTATAGCAAAATAAGATTATTACGAGGCTTCCTTAAAATGTATGTATGGATGTATGTGTGTGAGAAATCAAGTTTATGAATTCTCTCGACGAGTTTTTATCCGATCTGAATAATTCAAACGGGGAATTGTTTCAAATAATAACACAAGTAAACGTTCCTATTTTGAAAAAAATCGTTGGAAGCGTTTTTAAATAGGCGCCTTTTAAATGGTCAAAAAAATGGATTTTTGGTAATAACTTGAAAAATACGATTTTTTTTCAAAAAGTATATAGAATAAAAGTTATAGAATATAAAAAAATAAATCTTTTTTATATTATACATTTTTCTCTGAAGTTAATATTTTTCAAATTGTTCATGAAAAATGTTGAAATTAAAGGCTTTTTAATGATAATTTGATAAATATTATTTTTAAAAAAATATATATAATATTCAAAAGATGTATCTTATTTTTTTCTATAAATTTTATTTTATATACTTTTTTTCAAAATTCGTTTTTTTCAAGTTATCACCAAAAAATCATTTTTTTAACCTCTAAAGGGATAACAGTTTTAAAACCGCTCGAACGATTTTTTTTAAACTGCCAATATTTATTTGTATTATTGTTTTAAATCATCCCCCGTCGGAATGATTCAGATCAAATAAAAACTTTATACAAAACTTTACTTTTAAGCCACTGAACTATTTTTTTTCTTATAACTTTTGATAGATTATCCTATCCAAAACTTTAAAAAATATACATTAATGAAAATATGTCTTTTTCACATAACATAAATTTTTTTGAAATCAATCAACTTAATTCACAAGAAAAATTTAAATAATTATAAATTGGTTTTTTCAAATAAATACAATAAATTCAAACCTCCTGTTGAAAGATACGGTAAAAAATACAATGAAAAAAAGAAATAAGATTAACTTTTAAGGCTTTTGCGTTTGTAAATGATTTGTTTTAATATTCTTGAAATATTAAATAGCGAGCGCGAAGCGCGAGCGTTTTCGGTCGTGCCTTATATGCAAGAAGCGGAGCTTTTTGCATGCCTTGCATCGCTTCGCGATGCAAGGTCCGAGGGCATTTCAGAGCTGAGCGAAGCGAAGCTCTGAAAGGACCGAGGTGCGAGCCACAGCGGCCCAAAGGGCCGCTGTGGCGAGCTAGTTAAGAGTCCAACCGGATCGTAAACAATGATAGATGACTTGTGGTTTTGCGGAAGTTATTGACCCCAAATCCACTAAAGCCTTTACTGACTTGTTACCTATTCGGAAATACAGGAAATTGCGGTTTTCGTAGGCCTCGTGAGGGTTACGAGTTAATATAATCGGTCGGGCTCCTAGTTCTGGCAGATTTACTCGGAGTGTTTCCACCCCTTTACAGTGACAATTTTTAGTCATGGTACCGTTTTTACCACAAAATGAACAGAAAATCTTTCCGGGGTTGGTGCAATCGAAACGATGGTGCCCTTTGCCCTTGCACTTCCAACAATTCCGCGAGCGCGAGTATTGCTGTGTGGTTAATGCCATCGTGTTTGGACGCGTTGGTTTAGCCGGTGACCGACTGTCCTTCATCTGGAGTTTAACTTCTTCGATTTCTTCGACGCGTTGGATTAATTGTTCGATGGAAGAAAAACCCGACCTACGTATGTGGAGGCGCAAAACGGGTCGCATGTTGCTGTAAATATTTTCTAGTTGTTGCTGTGCCGTTATGTCGCCACGTCGTCGCATTAAGGTGGCAAGAGAAGTTACGTATTTACGGATGTCCTCGTTTTCACCTTGCTTCCTGTTTATGATTAGCCGATCAAGATAGCGTAATTCACTAAGAGGCAAATGATAGTCACGTATACGCGTTATTAATTGCTGGAAATTGTTCATTTCAGGAGCACAGTTTCTATACCATAATTGTGCATCTCCACGTAATAACTCGGGAAATCCTTGGAGGAATTTTGCGTCCCGAATTTCATATGTGATTTTTAGATCTTGAACTCTTTCGAAGAAGGTATACACGTCCCGAGCGTCAAAATGTACGTTCCATTTTCTCATTTGGTCGATTGCGCGAGCGGTGTCGTTAGGAAGTTGAACGATGATTGGTGTACTGCTGGTTAAATTTCCGGTGTTTGGTAAAGATAATGGCGCGTTTACGGTTAGCGAGCTGGGGCTCGTTTTTCTATTTGCATTGATTCAACCTGATAATTCGGCGAATAATAAACGATCGGTGTTCTTATCCGTTTCTTCGTCGTAATTGGTGGGATCGTCGGATGCGTTTCCGTACAAATCTGGGTGACAGGATACGTAGTCTAAAAATACAGCGCGTTGTTCTATGAGTGTTCCGGTTGTCGATAGACAAGCGTCGCGCAAGTGTTCCGCGAGTTCGATGGGGGTCAATTTGTAGACCCAGTGTTTCTCCATTTCGATATTTATGTATGTACGGCGGAAAAAAAAATTTATAACCTATTGACTAAGCCGACCAAGAAGAGTATGACTTATTCACCAGTTTAACATAAAGAGATTTTTCCCATCTAGGATTCGCTGTCGCTGGGAGCATTAAACAAAAAAAAACATACCAAAAGATGCGGTAGAGGAAAAAGAAAGAACGATCGGATAGAGAAAGAGAAAATTTATTATTAAAGCGGAAAAAGAAAAAAGAAGTTATTGCGAAATGCAAAGAAAAGGGCAGACCGCTGTCTGTTGACAATTATTAGATAATTATGCAGGTTTACGGACGGTTTTTATTTATTTCATAACTGCAGCAAAAACAAATGTATACGTTTGCTGAGGTAACAAAAGAAAAAAGAAGAATCAGAGCCAAAAAACGGAGTTGCGGAGGGGTAAAGAGTTTAATAATCGATTGAAAATTGGGAAAACTAGGTCTTTATCGGAATTACGGGTGAGGTTTTCGGGCGCCATGCAACTTAAGTTGCAGAATTGAAAAGTTAAATTAGAATTTAAATTTACTCGGACGGAAAGGAATTACAAGAAAAGATTTTCGGTCCCTGTTCGGTAGCGCCATGTATCGTTTGGCCTTTTTGCCTTGGTTAAATCTTGATGTCGTAGGCGTCAGACTTTTAGAGATGGCTGTAGATAGTTGATTCTTGGAGGCCCAAGTTCAAATTAACTTACATACTAAGGTAAAGCTAACATTACTTTATTAAACAAAGAAATTAATAAAAATAATAATAAGAAAAATTATGATGAAAAAATCAATTAAAATAAATTAATTGTAATTAAATATTTATATAAAAAAAAAGAATAAAATATAGATAATCAAAACTGTATTAAGTAAATATAAATAAATTATACAAAGTTAACCTATTCCTACGTACTAAGTGACAATGTTAATGAGAGGAAACAGGATGGGTACTGCGGACTGGTGATTAAGTTTAAACACGATAATTTGGTTTCAACTTACTAGAAGAGTGTCACACCTCCGGATTACGGATTTTGCTCAAACTTCGGAATAAGTTTTCAGATGATAAAATATGGGAAAAGTCAAAGTTATAGTCATAAATACTCAATATTTCCCTAGTTACAGGCAATTAAAGAAAATCACTAAAAAAGTTACTAGATTTTTAAACGCATATAGTTCTTTAGCATTGATAGCTACAAGCTTGAAACTTTTTTAAATTAAAGCTGAGCTCAAATCCTTTCGAATTAGTAGTTATAGCATGTAAAAATATTATTTTTTCCCAAAGTTAGAGTGTGATAAACATTGGACCTGATTTTTCTTTTAAAAACATTAATTAATAATAAAAGCTGAAATTAGGTCCAATCCTTATTACGCTCTAACTTTGGGAAAAAATAATATTTTTACATGCTATAACTACTAATTCGAAAGGATTTGAGCTCAGCTTTAATTTATAAAAAGTTTCAAGCTTGTAGCTATCGACGCTAAAGAACTATATGCGTTTAAAAATCTAGTAACTTTTTTAGTAGTTTTCTTCAATTGCCTGTAACTAGGGAAATATTGAGTATTTATGACTATAACTTTAGCTTTTTCCATATTTTATCATCTAAAAACTTATCCCGAAGTTTGAGCAAAATCCGTGATACGGAGGTGTGACACTCTCCTAGTTAAACTATTTCTTATTTTTGCATTTATTAATGATGAAAAAAAATAATCACAACACCGAAAAAATAATAAGGAACAAAGATGAAATCATGTTTATTTGTATTAAGTAATATTCCATGTGTAGGAGTCAAAGAAGAAAGGTTTTAGTTATCTTCTTGGCCACTAGGTGGCGCGAGTTCGTATTTGTCGGCTGTAATAAAATAAAACAAAAAAAAATACAACGGTTAGTAATCATGCAAGAATGTGAATTTGGCAGGTAAGTTCGCGACCTGCTTTATCTACAGTAGTTAACACGGAGTTAGAGCACTGCCGGTATTCGAGCAAGGTAAGGTAATACAGGAAAATTCAGGAAGGTAACTCTCTAAGCCATGAATGGAGAAGAGGGGGGAGATCTTGGTCAGAGACCAACAGAGGAGTCTACCCCGACCGGAGATGGTGGAGGTAGGAACTAGGAGTCGGTGTCGGGCAATCCCATCCTTACATAGCTTAAGACAGTAGTGTAGGTAAGGATACCTCCCACTGTGTCCAGCAATCCCACTCTTACACAGAGGAAGGAAAAAAGAGTCTGATGCTGGCTTGGTGGCTCGCTTTATATATGCTACGGAGCTCGCTATTTCCATTGCAGGAGTAGCTCCTTGTAGCGGCTGAGCGCCAGTACTAAGTCTAGCACGATTTTTGAATCGTCGCAGGTTTATTGCTTTTTTTGTAGAATAAGCTCAAACAAGCTTTTTACCGTATCTCATTTAGTTTCGTTTTTATGAAGATAAACTTTTAATTGATTTTTTTGTTAATTTTGCTATTTTGAGATTTTTCTCAAATTTTTTGCTAATCTTATTAAAACACTATAAAAAACTAATTTTTTATTGCTTGATCCAATAATTCATAAATCATTAATTAATCTCCATAAAGTATTTTTTAAGAGATTTAATTTTGTTTTTATTTATTAAGTCTATAATCATATAATTTTTACAAATTTTAAAAATTATAAGGATTATTTTAAATTGAATTTTTTAATTTTTTATTGATTTTTTTTTTATTTTAATTTGAAAAAAGTTTATTTTCTAATTTTAACAAAATATTTATCTTGATTTGCACTTAGTTCGTTTACTTGTATTGCATTTAAAAAATTATTATTAGGTTTTGTGGTCTAATTTTACATCAAATTATTAGTTTTTGAGAAATTACACATTCGCGAGTTATTTCGTATTTTATTATATGCGCCTGAAATTCTACATTTGTGTAAATAAAAAGTGTATTTAAAGCGTAAAATCTTAGATTGACATTAAGATTACCAACATCAAAAATGTCAAATAACCAAAGAGATACAAGAGGCAGATTTGTTTACCAAAATCAAACGATCTACAGGGAGATTTAAAAATAGGGCAAGGATATCTCTTGGTAAGAGTGAACAAAATTCTCCTGAAGCTAAAAAAAGTAGACCCTTTACTCCTTTTTCTAAACCGAATAAAACAAAATTCTAAGACCTACGACAAAAATTAGAAATGTTGATATCAACATTCTATCTCCTATGTTAGAAAAATTGTATTGCAGTGTGTGCCATCATAAGATAAAATCTATTGAAACCTCTTTCCGAGGATGAGGATTCAAAATTAATATGACTTGTGATTTTTGTGATCAATAAGCAGCTGTAAACTCTAACAAGAGAAAAAGTGCCATGGATAATACGTATGAAGTTAACAGATATAATACTCTTGCTTTTCATGCACTTGGTCATAAACTTGCAAGTTTGTCTAGTGTTTTTAGTTCAATAGATTCATTAAAGCCAGTTGCCCAGTCAACGTTCAGTGCTATAAATGGTCAAATAACAAAAGTATACGAGCAAGTGGCAGAAGGTTCTACATATGAAGCTGTTAAAAAATAATTTGAATCGACCTCCCCAAATAATGCTGATCTTGATATAACTTTCTCAAGATGTTGGAGAAATTGAACTTGGAAATGTATCTGTCGAGTGGGTCAGGACTTTGAATGATAGAAGATAATTCAATGTAGAGTGATCAAGTTAGTTTCATTCAAAAGAAGCACATACTCTGAAAAGAAAAGTACGAATAGGTGTGATGGATTCCTTTACACCGGGTGCATATTAAATTCATGTAAGTGTATAATTCTCTTTATTATTATTAGATGTAAATTCTATTTAAAAATTTTAATATTAATTATAAAATAAATTTTGAATCTAAATTTTATTTCTTAATTTTGAATAGTAAAATAAAATATAAAGTGATTACTCCTCATTAAATATTATTTTTTAGTTTTCAGTTGATTTAAAGTTAGTATTAATTCTAACAACCATCAGTATAGCAGTTAACTATGTATTTGTTGACCCTTACAACAAATACATAGTTTCATTGGTGAAAAAGGATGAGTACTAATAAAATATCTTACAATAAGATAAATTATTATCAATGCTTATTTTAATAACTTATATATTTTTGCATTTTAGCTTTATCGAGTTGATAACAAAGTTCTCTTGTCTGGTATCTCTTTTTTATATTAAGAGACGGTGGGAACCAAATCGGTGACTTAGTTCAGTGCTTACTATAAATGCTTATAATGATTTATTTATTCATTTGCACGGCAAAAATACAGTCATTTCCTCTAACCATTATCATGATGAATAATTTGAAACGGTTATAGCAACAAAAAAATATAAAATATTGTCATAAAGTGAAAAATGCTAATTTGAAATCTATTGCATGCAAATAACAGCCGCATCGACTGTTAGATGGCATTTTTTGCTTTATGTCAATATTTTATATTTTTTTGTCACTGAAACTATTTCAAATAATTTTATATACATGATTAGAGGAAATGACTATATTTTTGCCGTGCGAATAGATAAATAAATCATTATAAGCATTTATTGTAAGCATTGAACTAAGTCACCGATTTAGTTCCGATCACCTCTTAAAGGCTAATATAAACAAGAGATACCAGGCAAAAATTATTCTACAAAAGATAAGTATCTCATTAATAATTAAAGTTATTTATAATAACTTGAATCTTTAAAGCTGTTTTCTCTAATAATGAATTTTTAAAATTTTAGGTGCTGGGCCGTAATGTTTAAACTGAAACCATGGATGGATTTGACTTTTCCAAACGGTTAGAGCTCCATAATTAGTATCATTCTCGCATAAATGGAGGATTTTAAAATCGATTGACTGGAAGTGATTAAAAAATCAAAAAATAAGATAAAAATATTAAAATTTTTCAAGTAAAACTTTTTTTGTATTTTAGAAATTTCTTCATTCATGCGAAAATGATACTAATATTGAAGCCAAAACTATTTGGAAAAGTTAAATCTATCCATGGGTTCAGCTTAAACTTTACGGTCAAGAGCTTACAATTACAAAGGTTCATCGAATGATTGTAGGCTTATATCTAAAGCAAAATTGGCTTATAATAGCTCAAATGAAAGGTATTTTAGTCTTTTTTAGGATATTTTATTCATTAAAAAAAAATTCAATATAATGTATATTGAATATTTTTGTTTGCAGGTTATAAAAGTGTTTCATCCCCTTATGCTTTTATTATATATATATATATATATATATATATATATATATATATATATATATATATATATATATATATAGGGCATTCTTTGTAAATCGGCACCCCTCCTTCTCCAAAATTGTAGTGGACTAAAAAAATTGTATGACGACTTGAAATCTTCCTTTTATCATCTAGTTTCAGATACAGAGTGGCGTTTTCGAAAATTCAATATGGTGGCTTCAATATGGTGGTCAAAACTTGGGAAGTTCGTAAAATTTTTCGAAATTTCATAACTCGCTTAGTTTTGAATTTTTCGTTTTTTTCTCACTAAAAATGAATAAAGCCCAAAATTTTACATAGAAATATGGTATTATAGTCAAGATCAAATCACATTTTAAAGGTTATTTTTTGCAATCCTTATTTTGAATCGCTTAGCTATTATTTCGGCTGAAAACGGATCTTGAATCAGTAAGCTCTCACATTCTTGAGATCGCCGCTTACTATCCTCATGTCCATACGATTCCAGCATATTTCGGTTAAAGTTAAATGGAGGTCAAACACCTCAATTCGAATAATATAATTTTTTTTACTTCTAATTCTTAATGAACAGGAGATTCCACGTCGGGATAAGTTTAGATATCATGGGTAAAAGTCCCTGTAAAGATTATTTCAAGGTAATCCTGAGGTCGAATCCTTCTTTTGATTTTCTCAACTGATATTCAGACTAAAAACGAGTCTCATAAGGATAAGTTGACCTCCCATCACGACCCCAGCACGTTTTGGTCGTACTGTGTTCAATATCTAGTTTTAAGTATGAGGCATAATTAATAATTTGATTTTGTGAATTATTCCGAAGGTTAACCGTAGATCATGATAATTTTTTTCTACTCAGATTAATCATAATCCGTCATTTTTCAAGCTTACAGACATATGTATGCGGTGCTCCATACATATCTCCATCGATAAAAGTCCTTATCTGCACTCTAATCTGAGTCTCTAGATAATGAATTAATGAATCAAATTATGACATAGAATAGAATAAGAATAGAAAATTTAACGACGGGAACTGTTTCATTAAATTAGATAATCAGTGAAATGAATCTGGATTCTGTATCAATTAATCTTTATTTATAATCAATATACTATTATTACATAATATATTTCTACAAATATAATAACCCTTATGAAAATAATCTGCAGATGAAACTGTAGAAAAATCTGCAGGAAAATCTGTAGAATATCTACAGAAAACCTACAGAAAATTTACAGAAAAATCTGAGATGACACTTCAGGATTTTCTGTAGGAAAGATTATGAGGAAATCTAAAGGTAAAACGTAGATGAATTTGCAAAAAAATTCGCAAGATACCTGCAGGATTACCTGCAGCTAAAACTGTAGAAAAGTCTACGAAACACCTACAGGTCTCCTACAGAGTAATATACAGGATTAATGTAGGATTTTTTGCTAAATTTTTACAGGGTTTTCGCCCACATTATTTCTTGAAGAATTTACTACAGTTTTCTGTAAACCACCACGTAAGATTTAGTACAGAAAATATTTAAGAATTTCCTACATAATTACCTAAAGAAAATTTTTTCATTATTTAAATATTTTCAAATTTTATTCTTCATGAAAAAATATTCCTCTCAATAATTGTCTGCATGATTTTCTATAGAATTTCCTACAGACTTTCCGACAGAAAATTTCAACAAATATCCTGCAGGATCACCAAATGAAAATTTTGCTTTATTTATTTTGATTCATAAAAAAATTTTCCAGAAATTCTATAAAATATTATGTAGAATATCCTGAATGAAACTTGATTGATATTAAATTATTTAGTTTTTTTTAAATTAAGTACAATAAACAATTACGAGTTAATAACTCGATAATTATTTTCCTATTATAGGATAAGACCAAAAACAAGATAAACCTCGTAGTGTAAGCCCTTCGAAAATCGAAGAGCTCACGATTCAACACTAAGTGCTTTGGTCTTATATACCTGTGGCTTGAAAATTTGTACAAGCGATCGTAAAACTTCGAAAAACGCCACCTAGCGATTTTAAATTAAATTGACATAATATAGAAAAATCTGCAGGAAAATCAATAGCAAATTCTGCATGAAAAACTGAAAAAAATTCTGAAGGATATACGATACGAGATCGATAAAGACGATTTAATTTTAGGTTGCTAGGTGGCGTTTATCTAAGTTTTGCGATCACTTGTACACTCGACGGACACTGATTCGCGACCCCATTTTCGCGCCTTTAAACGTTATCCATTGAGTTTAGGATGGTTGCGCGACCATGTTTAAAAAATAAGTTTCCATCTAGATAAATATAATTCATGCTAACTATAAAACAAGGGAACATAAATAAAGAAATGGCGGTAAAATTCAAATGGACATTAATTCGAATATAAAAAATGATTAATGATAAAACAATAAATAAATGTTAAAGTGAGCATATTTTTATAAAGCATTCTTATATATATTATGTAACCATATGCGATGACAATCATAAGAAATCATAGCTTTTTCATTACTTCAGTATTAAATATTTGCTCATTTAAATTTTACCACCATTTCTTTATTTATGTTCCCTTGTCTTATAGTTAGCATGAATTATATTTATTTAGATGAAAACTCATTTTCGAAACATGATCGCGCAAGCTAACCTATATTTCAAAAACTCAACGGATAACGTTGCAGATATTCAAAAAAGGGGTCGCGAATCAGTGTCCGTCGAGTGTACAAATTTTCAAGCCGCAGGTATATAAGACCAGAACACTTAGTGTTGAATCGTGAACTCTTCGATGGGTTCACACTACGAGGTTTATCTCGTTTTTGGTCTTTTCCTATAATAGGAAAATAATTATCGAGTTATTAACTCGTAATTATTTACTATACTTAAATAAAAAAAAACTAAATAATTTAATATCAATCAAGTTTCATTCAGGATATTCTACATAATATTTTATAGAAATTCTGGAAAATTTTTTTATAAATCAAAATAAATAAAGCAAAATTTTCATTTGGTGATCCTGCAGGATATTCGTTGAAATTTTCTGTCGGAAAGTCTGTAGGAAATTCTATAGAAAATCATGCAGACAATTTGTCGAGAATAGCTCCAACAATTATTTACTGCGACGACTATGGGAGCGCCACCTTCTACTACCGTGCTCAGACCGACTCTCTCTGTCTCCATCTTTCTCCCCATCTACTGGTCGCGACGCGCCACATTCATTCTCTTGTTGGACTGCACCCGCTGCACATTAACTCAAGAGTTATAAAACCTCTTTTTTGTATTCATTTAGTATTATATTCCTTTTTATTTAAGGCGTGTAAATAGACGCTAGTGTAATCAATTAATAAAGTTTAGTTTGTATTAAATTCGGAGGTACGGTGTACGCTCTCTCTTTTACAACATCTCACAGGTTATCGGCCCAGCCACGCTTAATCGTTTTTTTTTCCTTTTGGATTGAAAAGAAGGAGGTTGCAGTCTCAAAGCATTAGCGTGGTAAGTAGAGTGCAGTTTTTCAGAAGAAAGTTTTATTCAGATGTGAAAAACGTGCGCGATAAAATTCGGAAGTGACATGAAGTGTCACAATTTTTTTTTCTCTTCGTTATTCTTTTTCGTTCAGAGGTATTTTTTTTTAATAATAAAAAGTGCGAAATAAAAGCGAAGTAGTGTATAAGAAAGGAAAAGGAGAGAGAAAGCGCACGTTGTGCAATGGACAGTTTTTTTTCTTTCTTTTTCTCGAAATGTGGTGTGTCGCGTCAGAGTTTCGGACATTATTTTTGTTCAGAGATGTGAATCGTGTATTTACGCGGCAGTGAAATAGTATTAAAAAAAAAAAAAAAAAAACAAAAAAGTGAAGTGAAAGAGAAAGAAAGAAAAAGAGAGAAGTGAGACGCGCGCGCTGTGCGATAGACCGCCATTTTTGTTTTCTTTTTCTCTATGCTTTTCTATCTCGCTTCTCTCCTCGCGTACATTGTTGCGTCGAATATTCAGACGTTCTTTTTTTCTTTTTTTTTCTCTCTCTTCAGAAGTGAATTTTTTTTCTCCTATACTTGTTGTGTTCATTTAAAATTGAAACCTAATTTTTTTATTATCAAATTACGGCATCAAAAAAAAAAAAAAGCATAGAGAGAGACAGAGATAGAGAAGCACGTTAGCTAAGGGTGCGCGACGCGCAATCTCCCGCCATGTTTTTTTGTACGTTCGTGTTCTTTTTCTAAGAAAAGTCACACACGTTAAAACAATTTTTTTTTATTCTGGTTCATTTGAATTTTTGCTTAAAGGGGAGGTCTTTTAGAGCTGCAATTGCTGCCAGTGTTGAGCTTTACAAAAAGTATTGACTCCACTGAAGACATAATTATAATACAAGATACTTGCATTCGGTATACTTGTATTGCCTATATGCATATATAAACACATACGTATATATACATGTTTACGGTGTTGGGGCCACAAGGTCTAGTGTGTTAAACGGCATCTTGTATGTGTGAGTGATCACCTCTCTCGCATTAATAGTGTGATTGCGTTCGTCACACTCACGCCGAGAGAACGCATATAGACGATACTACAAACACACAGATGAAATATTCTAATAAAGTGACACGTTAACTTGTCGTACGGTTCCGTGTACACTAGGATATTTTTGTTTCAGCAAATTAAAAGTGCATGTTCCTTAAGACATTTATTTTTTTTCTTTCTCTTTCTATAAGGAAATTAATAAATACATGAATAGACTTGAATTTAAGTTTTTTTTTAAAAAAAAAAAAATTTTTTTAATTAAATTTTAATTAAAACTATCGATTAAATTAAAATGTTTTATTTATAATGCACTAACTTGTTGTACGGTTGTGCAGATAGATAAACATCTCTACACAAGTAAATTAAGAGAGAAAATTCTTTTTTATTTCAAAATTAGAATTTTTTATTTTCAGAGAATAGAATTGTTTTTCTATAATCTTGAATCTGATATAATTACCTAATACACTGCAACAACTTGCTGTGCGGTTTTGCATGTATTAGGAGGTAAAATAGTATTCAAGCTAATTATTTGTTTTTTCTTTCAGAGGTTATAAACAAAAAAAAACAATGGAAAAAAACCATGCTGAAAACGCCGGCTACGGCTCTAACACTAAAGACGTCAACGTCACTGAAGAAGTAAGAGATGAAGCGACAAACGGTAATTGAATTTATCTTTGTTAAAACATTGTTCTGTTTATATAACTCAACATTCAAGAGTTCAGATTTTTATCAAAAATAAACAAAAATTCAAAAACCAGAGACTCATATAGCTATCTATCTATAGCTCAAGGAGTCAACGCTGAACAGCAAGTCTCATCAACTCCTCCAGGGACACCCCCAGCTTTCACTCTGGTACCTCCATCAGAGAGAATAGCGATGGACAACCTCTGGACACTTCGTCAACTGACGCAATTAGCAGAAGACACCAAGGCTGCCCAGGAGATTATGGCAGATAACATGGATAGGCTGGAGAAGTTTGGGGACCAAATGATCCGCGCACTGTCCAAAGCGGAGAAGCTGACAGCTAACGTTCTGGAGGCGGAGAAGTTGCGGTGTAAAGCCATGGAGGTAACATTCCCTATTATGAACTCTACCGATTATAATTTCAGAGATGATTCAATTGAGAATATACATACCCCCTCCAGAGTTAACTTGTCAAACAATAACATTAGTTCGGATGTAATAGTAGGTCTAAATGAAACATTTAAAAATATGCACAAAGCAATCGAAGGGAGTACGAATAGTCAGAAGTTTTCAATAAAAAGAAACTACAAGTTAACTCAAAAGACTGGATTGCATCTCTGGTTGGACTATTTAGATTCAAAGTTAAGAGCGTCAAACCTATCAGATGTTCTAGATAAAGAAAATACAAATACATTAAATTTTGATTCAAATGAAATAGAAAAACGTAAAAGATTGGTAAGGGATATTATAATTAATAGATTGGATGAATATTATCATAAAATAATAAATTTAAAAGATCCTATTGAAATAATAAACAAAATAAAAGAAAGTAAAAGAATAGAAATGAATGTAACAGCAACGTCAGTAAGGGCTAAATTATATAAACTAAATATTAAAATAGGGAAAAAGGTTGAGACATTTATTGATAGGTTTGATGCAATTATAAGGGATTATGAAAATAGTAATCCAACAGAGAAGCTCTCCACGGAGGGAAAGAGGTCTGCCTTTTATTCGGCAGTGTCAGGACACTATCAGGAATTGAGATCAGCCACACTGATAAGAAGACAAAGCAATCAAACGGAAATGACAATTGATGAAATAAAAAACTTTTTACTACAGCTGGAAACCGAAAAGAAAGAAGACAAACATTCAGAAGCAAGAGCCAATGCAGCCCAAGGGAGGGCACAAACCAATATAAAATGCTACAGATGTAATAAAATGGGGCATGCCCAGGCTGAATGCCCACTGACTCAATACAACGCGTGGTTCTGTTACTATTGTAACAAAGTAACAGACCACAAAGGAACGGAATGTTTCCAAAGAGGCAGTGGCACTTCAGGATCAGGTGGATCAAGTGCAAAACCATCCAGAGGAGGGTATGTAAATAATTATAATAAATATAACAATATAAGAGGTAGAGGTAACAACCATACTAACAAGAAAGATAAGAGGGAAAACTCGAATACATTCAGAAGTAGGGTATTCAAAAATACTAAAAACAACTCCGCCCCAGAACGCTCACAGAAAAAGAAAACAGATAGAGCTTTCCTAACAGGTAACAATAATATAACAAATACTAACAACAATATAACCTTTTTAGCAGACTCAGGTGCGACAGAGCACATTGTAAAGAAAAGTCTAATCTTGAGTAATTTTAAAAAATGCTCGGGAAAAATAATTAAAAGCGCGAATAAAAATAAAACAGCAGATATTACCATAGATGGAAAAGGTAATCTTATGCTGATCTCAAACAGAAACAATTCAGATGTAGTTAAATTAACAAATGTGTTAGCAGCTTCAGAAGTTTCACATAATCTGATTTCACTGAGGAAATTCGCAGACGCTGGTCTAGGCATTTATCTAGACAACAACATGCTAGAAATTTTTGACAAATACACTGGAGTCAGATATCTAAAAGGAAAATACGTAAAACCAAATTGGTTAATTTCACTGGACGTAGTAACCAAAAATGAAGATAAATTTCAAGAAAATCACGAAGAATATGAATGCGAAGCAAGAATAGTTTCCGTGGACGACTTCATGCAACAATCTCAGTCTGAGATGTTAAACCTGGAACAAACCACAGAAATCCCAGCTGAGATTGGGAGGGAGAATATGAAATCTGAAGTCGACAAAGATCAAGAAATACAGGCTATAAATTCAGATTTTCTAAAAGGAAAAATTACAGACTTAAACAACATAACTGATCCGCAAATATTAGAAAATCTACTCGATACATGTGGAAAATCAAAGACTAAAAGCAGCGAATTAGATGAAGGTATGCTATGGCATATGAGACTAGGGCACATGTCCCTAAGCTATTTAAAACATCTGCAGAAGTCAACTGATTACTTAAAGGAGATCAAATTCAGAGACAACATATTAGACTGCGAACCTTGTATATTGGGAAAAATGGAAAATCTTCCTTTCTCGGAAATAAGAGAAAGAGCAACCAGATGCCTAGAGTTAATTCACACAGATGTTATGGGTCCTATAAAACCACTATCTTATCCTGGAGAAAACAAGTTTATAGTGGTGTTTATAGACGACTACTCCAGATTCGCCAAGGTCTACTCAATTAAACACAAAAACGAGACAGGTGACTGCCTAGAAAGATTTCTCAAAACTATGAGAAATTTATTGAAAGAAGATGCAAAAGTATGCTACATAAGAGCAGATAATGGCACAGAATTTACTGGAGGTAAATTCTCAGAAATAATGACAAAAGAAAAAATTGAAAACAACTTTGGACCACCCCATACACCACAACTCAACGGAACAGCAGAAAGGTTCAACAAGACAATTCAGAACAAAATCAGAACAATGATGATCGACTCAGGTCTACCTGGCAGCATGTGGATTCTGGCAGCAGAAGCAGCAGTGCACATATATAACAGGTCACCACATCGTTCCTTAGAATTCAAAACTCCTCTAGACGTAATTCTGCCAAATCATAAACACCATGAAGAGAAAATTCGAAGGTTTGGAAGTATAGCATATGCTAAAATCCCAATCACAATATCAAAGTTTTCAGAAAGAGCAGTCAAAGCTGTCACGGTGGGATATACAACAACAGGCTACATCTTATGGCATCCTGGAACAAGGAAATTCATAAACTCAAGAAATGTCAGGTTTAATGAAAAACTAGTATATAAAGATATGTTTAAGCGAATGCCACAGGACTTGGAAACGATTGAAATTTCTGATATAAAAGAAACAGAAGAAACTAACTTCAGAAGACCAGAAAGTCACCCAAATGACTTAAATAAAAATCCAGAGACACTAAATAAAAATACAGAAGCCATGAAAAAACTCAAAAGAGGGAGACCAAAGAAAAGACCCTCAGATGAACAACACAAAAACGAACCAGTCAATAAGAAAGCTAAACGACCTGAAAGGGTAGCCAAAACCAACTGGAAGCTCAACATAAGAGCGAGAGAAGTACAACCAGACAAGCCAATAGATGGTGAACCGTACTACGCTATACTTGCCGAAGTCAACCAAGATCCAAGAAGTTATAAAGAGGCTATGTCATCAACAGAAAGAAATGAATGGCAGAGCGCAGTGGAAGAAGAACTACGTTCTATGAAAGAAAATGAAGTCTGGGAAATAATTGACAGACCAAGCAATACGTCAGAAGGAAACAAAACAAACATAATAGACTCCAGATGGGTATTTAAGAAGAAAATTGACGAAACGGACAAAACCAGCTATAAAGCTAGGTTAGTTGTCAGAGGATTCAAAGACAAAACAGAGTATAGTCAGAGCGAAACGTATGCTCCAGTGTCAAGAATGTCGCTGATTAGATCAGCCCTCTGCATCATCAACAAATACGACTTGGAAGCTACACAGCTGGACGTCAAAACAGCGTTTCTACATGGAACTTTAGAAGAAGATATCTACATGAAGATTTTAGATGGACTTGAATGTGATGAGGCAACAAAACGCACTAAAGTATGTAACGTACACAAGTCTTTATACGGACTGAAAGTAAGTCCAAAAAGATGGAACAAAAGGTTTTCAGAAGAAGCCCAGAAATTAGGATTGGAAAAGGATGTCAACGAGCCTTGTCTTTTCACCTGGAGAAAAGATGGACAAGTTGTCTTCATAATATTGTATGTAGACGATGCAATATTGGCCGGAAACAACCGAGCCAAAATGCAAGAGGTCAAAACTAAATTGAGCTCTGTATTCAGAATGAAAGACTTAGGTGAACCCAGATGTTTCCTGGGAATGAATATCACGAGAGACCGTTCGAATCAAACACTGAAGTTAAACCAGAAGGATTGCACAGAAAAGGTGTTAGAACGGTTCAACATGAAAGAGAGTAAACCACAATCAACACCTATGATTACCAGACAAGTCAGGAACAGAGAACACAAACAGCCTGACGATAATACTTCAGAAGAGAGGAAACTGTAAAAGAAAATTCTATTCAGAGAAGCCATAGGAAGCCTACTATACTTGGCTGGCACAACCAGACCAGACATAGCGTATGCTGTTAACTACCTATCCAGAAGACAAACACAAGCCACAGAAGAGGATTGGAAAGACGTGAAAAGGATTTTTCGATACCTCAGAGGAACAACTGATTTAGGGCTCACCTATACTGGAGTTGGCAGTTCACTAGAGGCTATGACTGACGCAAGTTTCAGAGACTTGCAGGACTCTTCATCTACAGGAGGATACGTAATAAAACTGTTTGATGACACAATCTCATGGAGAAGTCACAAACAGAATAACGTGACGCTATCTACATGCCAAGCAGAGTACCTGGCTATGAGCGACGCTTGTCAAGAACTGGTTTCCATTGATAAAGCAACAAGAGATATCATTGGAAAGACTCTATATCCTGTAACCATATGGTGTGACAACAAGTCAGCTGGTGACTGTACCCAAATGGACGGCAGCCATAGACTGAAGAACTTTGATGACGATATACTGACCATCAAAGCTAAATTGGAATCTAGAGAACGTACTGGAAGCAAAAGTCACATGGCAACAACCCATGGCGACTACATAAAACAGTGTTTCATCGAAGGAAAAGTTAATGTCAGATGGATCTCTACTAATGAGAATGAAGCTGACATCATGACTAAATCCTTACCTGCAGAGAAACACAACTATCTTCGAAATAAAATTTTCAAACTGAGATAAAAGAGTATATATAAAATTCAAAGCCTTTTCAGATGACTCAATAATCTAACACTAACCAAGTTAACTTGATACATAAGTTTACTAATAAAATATACTGTTTACATATGCAGATATACAAACATTCAGAAGATAATTCTTTTTCTTTCAGATGGTACTAGGAATGATAAGTGCGAAGAGCCAAAGTAAATGGAATTATTGGAGGGAGGGAGTGTCGAGGATAGCTCCAACAATTATTTACTGCGACGACTATGGAAGCGCCACCTTCTACTACCGTGCTCAGACCGACTCTCTCTTTCTCCGTCTTTCTCCCCATCTACTGGTCGCGACGCGCCACATTCATTCTTTTGTTGGACTGCACCCGCTGCACATTAACTCAAGAGTTATAAAACTTCTTTTTTGTATTCACTTAGTATTATATTCCTTTTTATTTGAGGCGTGTAAATAGACGCAAGTGTAATTAATTAATAAAGTTTAGTTTGTATTAAATTCGGAGGTACGGTGTACGCTCTCTCTTTTACAACATCTCACACAATTATTGAGAGGAATATTTTTTCATAAAGAATAAAATTTGAAAATATTTAAATAATGAAAAAATTTCCTTTAGGTAATTATGTAGGAAATTCTTAAATATTGTCTGTACTAAATCTTACGTGGTGGTTTACAGAAAACTGTAGTAAATTCTTCAGGAAATAACGTGGGCAAAAACCCTGTAAAAATTTAGCAAAAAATCCTACATAAATCCTGTATATTACTCCGTAGGAGACCTGCAGGTGTTTCGTAGACTTTTCTACAGTTTTAGCTGCAGGTAATCCTGCAGGTATCTTGCGAATTTTTCTGCAAATTCATCTACGTTTTACCTTTAGATTTCCTCATAATCTTCCCTACAGAAAATCCTGCAGTGTCATCTTAGATTTTTCTGTAGATTTTCTGTAGGTTTTCTGTAGATATTCTACAGATTTTCCTGCAGATTTTTCTACAGTTTTATCTACAGATTATTTTCATAAGGGAATACAATAGACAATAAGCACAAGTGACCTCAAGCGGGAACAGGAAAAGTAAGGTTTCTAAAAAACAAAACGTTTATTTGACAAATTATATTTGTCCCATTTATTGTTTTAACATATTAAGAGCAGGTCGTATATCTCTGTCCTTTTCTAATCGAAGAAGTAATTTTTTCGCAACAACTAATAATTGTAGCAAAAAATAAGGAGATAGCCTTATCTCGTATAATAAAAAGCAAGATTTTCTTTGATGAGGAAAAATTATTTTTATCGATTTGTTTTGAAGAAAACCTTGAAAAACTTAAAAAATAGATGTTAGGATGGACAATTCAGTTTTTCAAGGCTTTCTTAAAAACGAAGCGATAAAAATAATTTTTCCTTATAAAAGAGAATCTTGCTTTTTATTATACGAGATGGGGCTTTCTTCTTATTTTTTGCTACAATTACTAATTTTTGTGAAAAAATCAATTCTTTGATTAGAAAAGGACAGATATACTCGACCTCCTCTTAACATACAGAATGAATTGTTTCATTACTAATATTTTAGCTCTGATCCCATACGAGCATTTGAGTATCTTGACCTCCGATTGACCTCAACCTAAACATGCTGAAATCGTATGGTTATGAGGATCGTATGCGGCGATCTCAAGAATGTGAGAGCTTACTGATTCAAGATCCGTTTTCAGCCAAAATAATAGCTAAGCGATTCAAAATAAGGATTGCAAAAAATAACCTTTAAAATGTGGTTTGACCTTGACTATATTACTATATTCCTATGAAAAATTTTGTGCTTTATTCATTTTCAGTGAGAAAAAAACGCAAAATCCAAAACTGAGCAAATTGTCATGAAATTTCGAAAAATTTTTACGAACTTTCCAAGTTTTGGCCACCATATTGAATTTTCGAAAACGCCACTCTGCATCTGAAACTAGATGATAAAAGGAAGATTTCAAGCCATCATACAATTTTTTTAGTCCACTAAAATTTTAGAGAAGGGGGGGGGTACCGATTCACAAAGAATGCCCTACATATATATTTAATCAATAAGAGCTGATTGAATTATTAATATCCATCGCCTGATTCAATAAAATATTTTCATACATCCTGCGCACTACGCTTAATAGTTGTAACATTTTTGAATGCTTTTGGGAAATTGAAATTAATTTTGGGAAATGTATTTCAGTCGTCTTGAATCTACTTGTGGAGTTAGGTCTAAATCTATGACTGGAAGGTGAAACACTCTCCTCCTTAGATGATTTTCAAACTTTGATAGAATTAAACTATAATTATTCATTTAATTTATAACTTCATTTTATGCTCAATAAATTACTTCACATTAGAAGTACAAAAATACATCCAAAGTCCATTCTAAAAGAATAAGTTTTGATTATCTATTCTTTTACCCCAAAAATCGTTTTTTGTGATATCTTGGCCGCTACTTAATATTTTTTGATAAAACAAAGTGCAAAATAATTTTCATAAGAAGCGTAAGATACTAGATGAATTTATGACCCAAGGGGTTGCAACCCTTATGTTATATTTTAAGAAAAAATGATTTTTTAAGCTTTTTTCTCTATAAAAACCAGAATATGAGGTCAAAAAAATAAAATAAACCACTTTTGTCTACTTCATCGAATATTTCAACTGACGAGCTTTAGCATTTTTCAAGTTACCACCTCAAACATCGTCAATTATCCCTTAAAATAATTGACCGTATGTAAATGACTAAATAGTACTTTTTCACCCTCAGAAAAATAACTTTGACCAAAATAGAAAAATACTTTTCGTACCAGGTCGGAATAGTATTTTTTATCATACGAACCTCAAAACTAATATCAAAGTCGTCATTTTGAAGTTAAAATGACGAAAAATTGATTTCTTAAGATTCATTGCACGTAGAAGCGGAATGTTAATTATATCAAAAGCCATCATGTTATACATTTTTTTAAGTCCACTCCAGGAATCGAGTAATAAAATAGACTGTGGCCCTACATTTGGATATAATATTTTTTCTAACCAAATTTTGAAGATGTCTGATTAAAAAAACATATTCATCAATTTTTTCCTTTGTAATTGCATTATAATAAACGAAAAATGACTTACCTGTAGTTCATTTTCCCAACTTTGATGCTTCTTCTTAGATTAGATTAGATTAGATTAGATATTGTTTATTTTGTATTATAATTACAAAAAAGCGATCTTGCACGTTTTCTGGTCTAAATAATTTTTTTTTCTACAATAGGACCGAATTGACTAGATGATTTTTTTAAAACAAGAAAAAGTGGTGAGAGAAGTTGTCCAGTAGCTGATATGAGTGGTTGTATCGTGTAGCTATAAGTTGTTGATGAAATCGACTGTACTAGGCATTGCACTTGTTTTTCTCCTTCGACTGCTAATGTTCTTTCAGAATGCATTTTCAATTAAAAACCACTCTGATTTGAATTATACGCATTTTTGATCCCAATTAATGACATGCAAGATTTCACGTCAGCAACAAATATTTCAGCTTTCGTTTAAAGCTCTAAATTATTTTCTAATGTTTTCTAAATGATAAATTTAGTTATTTTTCTAGGCAATATTCTGTGAACCTTTTTAAATTTCGTTAACCAATTTTTTGAAGCTTTGAATCTGTAATCTTCAGATCCAATTTCTTTTTGAGCTTGTAACACCCATTTACGTAGATTGCGATCGTGAATTATGAAAACCACTTTTAATTGCAGCTTTAAAATTATCTAGTGTATATTAACAGATTTCGACAATTTTTTTCCTATTCGTACCACCTTTATTAATAGTATGAGCCCAACGTTTGAGCTGGCTCTTTGATGACATTTTCTTAAATCTTTTTTGCACTATTTCAATTTTTAAGTTTCCTTTTTTCCCGCTTCTCCAATATTCTACAGTTTTTTTGTTTGTAATCAAAATCAACGTCTTCAGTATCATGCGTACACTGATTTGTTGGTACAAAGTCGGGATCAGGAAAATGATGTAGGACTTTATCCTCAACTATTTTAGCATCACAACCTTTAAAATCTTGTTGTAAATCTAGTGTTTCTTCAGAAACCATTACCGCTATTTGGTATTTGCAAAGTTTAGAAATATGAAATATAAAATACTCACGTAAGTACCCAAAAATTAGAAGATTAATGGTAGAAATAACTGTAAAACCTATTCCATATAGATTTATTTTAGAAACTTATAAAAGATTAAATGTTTTCAGTAGTCAGTATTTAAAGTAAATGATTATTTCATTTCTCTGGGAATTCATTTGATAAAGATAAAATGAATAAATTTTTTTTGTATGCTTTAAGCAGAATTAACATATTTTCAATAAGATATCTTCCTTTATTAGTGTATAAACTAGATAATATACATAAATATCTTCCGGCTTTGATAAGTAAACATAATACTGATATTTTTAATTTCGTAAGCTGTTGTATTTTAAAAATGAAATTAAAATATTTCAAATAATCCGATTGTAATGTCTATTACAACAAAAATGCAAAATTAGATTGAATAAAATATTTATACTTTTGTCTATAAAAAATAATAACAGCAACAACATAAATAATAATAATAATAAAAATAATAATGATATTAATAATAATAATAATGAAAGTAAACAGCTATGCTGATTATAAAAAGTAACTAACATAATATAACAAAATATTATGTTATAATAACTCTTTAAATGTAAGTACTAAATAGAAATTACAAAATTAAAAATTTTATGAAAATATTGCAAAAAACGTATAACGTAGTTGCTATTGTTCTAATTCACATTCCGTTTTCACGTGTAACGAATCTTGAGAAAAAAATTAATTTTTCATTATCTACATGCGGTCAATAACTTTAAGGCGTAGTTTACGATGTTTGGGGTGGTGATTTAAAAATGCTAAAACACGTCGTTTGAAATATTAGATAAAGTAAACAATAATACTTTATTTTATTTTTTCGAACTTATATCCTGGTTTTTATAGAGACAAAAAAAGCATAAAAATTTTTTTTTAAAATATAACATAAGGGTTGCAATTCCTTGGGTCATAAATACTTCTAGTATCTTACGCCTCTTATGAAAAATATTTTGCACTTGGATTTATCAAAAAATATTAATTAGAAGCCGAGATATGACAAAACAACGATTTTTTGGAATAAAATTTACAAAAAATTAAGAAATGATTTACCATTTATTTTGCATTTAGAATTCTTCTTGTCTTTGAAATGATAAATAGAAACCAATATTTTTGTAAATTAATTAAATTTTAATCTTCCTATTATATTTCAATAAGATAATATAGTGAATAAAATTAAATGTCATATAAAATTAGGTATCGCTGTGTTTATTTTTATAGTAAAATTAATTTATTAATCCTAATTCATTCATTCTTCAGTTAACTAATTTTTTTTAAGTAACTTTTTCTTATTTTTTCATCTTAATCATCATCAAAAAAATGCTAATAACATTTTTGTTTTCTATATTTTTGAATTTCCTTCTTTGATCCTGCCACTTTGGCCAACATAACAAAGTCGAAGTGTTATGCCTGGAACTACTAGCACATTATATAGTAGCAAAGTGGGGACTAGAAGCGAGCGAGGGGTGGGCTCCTATAATTGGTTTCCAGCCGGTATTACTGTATACATACACATATACACAGACATATATATACATTCACACATACGCACTTACATACACACCCTTAAACACTTGTACATACACACGTACACACTTATACTTATATGCAGTGCTGTGCTAGGATGGATCTCAATATGACGGACTATGGGTTCCCCCACAAACTTCTCATTGAGAGCTAGTTTTTAATTGAAGTTCGGTGTTGAAATTTCTTTTAAGCGATGTAGAAGAATATAATAATCTATTCGAAAAGTCGATTCGGGGGATAACCTATAGGACACTATATTTAAGGGCATATATTGTTGTAAATGTCTAAAAAAAAGCAATAACTAAATGCACGAAAAATAATAAGAAAATTCAAAAATGCTCCTCTAGAAATGAATTTATTTCCTATATTTATGCTTAAACTAACAGTTTATGAAATAAAAAAGACACCTCATTTTAAGCTCTAAGTGCCCAAAAAATGTCAAAAACGCATTTTTCATGAAATTTAACCCTCAATAACTCCATCAATTTTCAATGTTTTCGTGCGTTTAAAACGTCAAATTAAAGCTGCTCTAAAACTGGCTAGTAATTTGCAGGCTGGGTTAACTTTATAGATAATTAATTGTTATAGCTGAGTTACAGGAAATAAGAAATCCATGAGAGCACTTTGCTCGATATAAGTTGCTACAGCTTGGGTTTTTATGGTTAGCGTTTTATCGGTGGGGTCAGATTGTTTAATAGGAGTAGTAGAAGGACTGGTAGGTGGTTGAGTATCGTCTGAGTCTTTGTTAATTGACTCTAGTAGAGGCTGGTAACGTATAGTCGTACTTAGTCGATAGTGGCGTTTTGACTTTAGGAATGTAACCAGCATCCATGTCAGGACAATTATTATTCCTACGCAGAGTATACTTCCTAGACCGTAACTGTCATATGAAGAGGTTCCTATACTGTTCTGTTCTCTATTATGCTGTGTCATGTCCCTGAGTTGATTCGATATCTGTATAAGGCTTTTTCCATTCCATTCATTGTCTTGTGGAGATGCCAGTTCCTCAGGTAAGGTGGTTCCTTGGATATGGTTTTCGTCCATGGTTGTCAAAAATAAAGGGTACCCCCCATTAAGATAGGTAAAATGCCCTCATAGCAAAATTCAAATTTTCGTTCAAATTTAGTAGGTACATGCTGAAAAATGAAATTTGAAGCTGCGACTTGCTTCCCCCTCCTCCTCAACTACTCCTAACCTAAAAAAAACGTGTTTTTCCAAAAATAATTTTTTCCGACACTATATTAACGAATAAGAGATTTGAAAAAATTCGAGCATATTCTACATAAAAATACACATTTACTGCAATTTTTTCAGCTATTTTTGGCCTCAAGAACTAACTTAGAACACAAAATATTCTTAAAATTGCTCTCACGATTTGTAAAAAGAGGGTGCCACCTCAAAAATTGGTGGAAAGTTGAGAATTTGTGTCCTTAATCTGCCCTTTTTTCAGACTCATTGGAGTGGTGCGCCATATTTAAAAGTGAAAAAAACCTGTTTCTTAGCTATTTTTTATCCATTTTTTGCTTTTTTCGCCTTACCAGAAATAATAACAACAAAACTGATGGCACTATCGAATTCTACGCCAAAAAATACATAAAGAATATGCATAACACTTTGTTTCCATATTTTTAGATCACTAGCTATAATACGATAATGGAAAAGAGGCTGCTATGAGCATGTTAGGGCAACTCATTTTTTCTCTGAAATATTATATTTAATATGAAATTTTGTCATGTGTTAGCACTTGGAAAACTGGTATTAAATTATAATTTATAATAATTGTTTTCATTTAAATTTATTTTAGATTTATTTTTAATAATGTATATTCCCATCGAGAAGGATCTGCAAAATTATAGGTAAATGTATGAAGATGAAAAAAAAAATTGAAACGAACTATGAGTGTTTCGGAAAACTGAAATAAAACCATTATTTGAATATATATTTCTCATTCCACGCGCGCACGCACGCACATGCACACACACACACACACACACACACACACACACACACACACACACACACACACACACACACTCAGCCATATACAGACACATATGTATATACATACTGTAACGTTTTTATTTCCCGCGGGTGGGAAATATTACGTCTTTACCTCCTGTTGCCAGACGCTTCAGTGAGTGACCAGGGTTCGAGGCAGGAGGTCGGTTAGGACGGACGGTGAAAAGATAAAGGATAGTAAACGGTTTGACACGTTTGTTTATGCTAGGGAGTACCAGGGCTTTATTGTACTCTGAACTCATATTTTACAACGACGTATAACAATAATGAAAGGTAATAAACTAACCTTAATTATATAAATCAATAACTAACCTAATATATGTACGCGAGATACAAAGAAATAAAGATTGAATTTAATATAAGCCTCTTGACGGCTTTTATGCGCCTCTTGTTGGCGATAAAAATAAATGAAATCAAAAGTAATAGAAATAAACTTTATCTTTAATAATAAGTCAAATTAGACTAACGACGGTTAACGGCCTGGATGATTCTAATAAACAAACAAAGTTATAATGATTATAATATTAATAAACTATTCTATATAACGGTGGGTAGACCGCACCCTTAATGCGGTGACACGGAATATGGCTGAAGGCCTGTGATTCTCTAACACGCGACAACCACACGTGGTTAGAGAAATCTTAGCTTGCCTCTTTCCGGCGGCGGCAATAGGTGGGAAACACCCTTAATACTAACTTAATACTACGGTTATAGTAGGTGGAAAAACACCTTAAAGTTATTATAAACTAATTTTAGACAGAATGTCTTATATACGGATCGGCGCGGTGACTCGGCGGTATACAACGGTTCGGTGTAAATCAACCTTAATCTTAAATGTTAATTGATAAAGAATTAAATAAAGTGGCTATTTACAAAACGGCCGGTACGGCGGCTCGGCAGTACAAACTAATATTAAGTTAAACTAATCTAATATATACAGGACGGGCGGTACGGCGGTACAGCGGTACGGCGGTGCGGAAGTGCATTGGTGGTTCTCTCGGTCGCGTTTTATCTAAGCCAGCGAGCACACTCGGCAAAGATTAATTGCGTCTCGACTTGCTTCTAATGGTTTGATACATTAGAGCGAGCGAGAGAGAGTGGCTTTTCTTATAAGGCATAGGAGCCTCCTATAAGAAAGCCAGTACTGTGTACTGCTTTCTCTCTCTATGCCAGCGAGCGCACTCGGCTAAGAGAGAGGGAGAGCACAGTATCCAATGCCTCGACTCTTCGCTGAGCCTTAGCTCTTATATCTACCCGAGCTCGCTGTTCCTCTTGCGGAAGCAGCAAAAACTGACGGCACCTGGCGGTTGAGCCTGTTACTATCGTGCCTCGCAGGAGATTTGAATATCCTGTCTGCACGATTATGAATAATCGTTGCACATGCACACACACACACACACACACACACACACACACACACACACACACACACACACACACACACACACACACACACACACACACACACACACTCAGCCATATACAGACACATATGTATATACATACATACATAAATATATATATACACCGACAATTACACTGAAAATCTCACTAAAGCAGAGAAAAATATACTGATACACACACACACACACATATACACAAAAGACTCATGATAAAATTTACACACCTATCGTAATTCACATACTTATCAACAGACACACATATCGATATATACGCTACAACCAAAACCTAAATAAACACACATGCATACTAACTTATGAACAGGCACTTATCAAACACAAACATTTACTTTGCTAAAAACACATATTAACTGACATTGACGAATCCACTTACACACACAAAAACATACACCTAGAGCTACAAATACTATACAAGACACTTTTCAACCGAGATAAGCACTTTATCGATAAACACTTCTACACCATACATTTACAAAAACATACATGAACGCACATACACATACATATACACACACGCAATAATACATGTACACACACTTACATACACTCACATACCGGCGCTTAAATACCCACATACACACACACACCAATTCATACGCAGTTAAATAACATAAACTTCTGTACTGCTATAGAAATATACTAACGGACACCGACAAACCCACAACACACATAAAAACGTACACATACGTAACAATACTACACAATACGACTTACTTTTTAGCTGGCACGAGTACACTATCATACAGGCGCACTACATATAGTGCCCTTATTAACTTATATGCTTATAGACAAAAACGAACCAACTAATACGTACACAGAAACATACACAGTGGCACGAATACAAAATGACACACTTTTTGACTGAAGTAAACACTTTTACTAATACACGTACACACGATATAGACGCACACATATACATGCACATACATACACTCACATACCATATATACACACAATACACATTCATATACATACTCACATTATACATAGAAAAATAAATACACACACACACCTACATAATATATGCATACACAGCCCTCCCTCGATATAGCCACTCCTCAAATTACATGGTAATTCTTCTTCTTTTATTTTTATTATTTAACGTCGCTGTATTTTAAGCTATCATTGCGATGCTAATTAGCGACGAATGGTCGTCAGTGTGTTTGTGAACAAAGCACATGTAACTTACGATGGTGCTTGTATCATTCAGCCGAGAGCGGGAATCGAACTTAGAGCCTCGAGATTACGAATCCATCGCTCTACCAAATAAGCCACTGACGACCTTAAATTCTTTTTCTAAATTGTTATTCACGTTATTCGACACCAAAAGGCCTCTCTTTGCCCCTCCCCCTAAAAACTCACACACACCCTATAATATGTTATTAAAATTAGCTTGGCGCAGTTCCAAGGAATCAATAAAAAAAAATTACTACTATTATATTAAAGTAAAGAATCAGGACTTTTTTTTCTTACGTAAATATCTTTTGCATTATCGTCACATACATACATACACATACACACGTACACCTTTAACATACACATACACATACACTTACTCATATACACACACATACATAATATCCGTCACTCTATCCCCGTCTCTCCATCTCTCCGTCTTCATCTCTTCTACTCCGTCGCACCGTCTTCGTCTTTCCGTCTCACCGTTTGGGTCTCTCTATCTCCGTCTGTCAGTCTCCGTTTTTCTGTCTCTTTATTTTCATCTCCATCTCTCCGTATCCGTTATTACTTTATTATATTACTCATATATAATCTTATATTATATTACTACCATTATATTAATGTGAAGAATTAAGCCTTTTTTTCCCGAGAATATCGTTTGCATAATTGTCATATATATATATATATATATATATATATATATATGCACTCACACACTTGCACCTACACCTATGCACATATACACATACGCACATTCACATGCGTACATACACACATACACTTATACACATACATATACACACACATATATGTATATATATATATATATATATATATATATATATATATATATATATATATATATATTCCTATGTACATTTTCCATATACATTTTATATAAACACATACATTCATACACATAAACACATACACACATACACATACACATATACACATATGCACATACCCATACAGAACATTTGCCTATCCATCTTCATCTTTTTGTCTCCGTCTCTTCGTCTCTTCATCTCCGTAACTCCGTCTTTCTATCTCTTTCTCTCCGTCTCTATGTCTTCGTTTCTCCATCTCCACCTCTCCGTCTCTCTATCTCCGTGCCTATGTCTATGTCTCTTCGTCTCTGTCTCTCCGTCTCCGTCCCTCTATCTATGTCTCTCTGTCTATGTCTCTCTGTCTCCGTTCCAACGACTTCTTTTTTTCGTCTTTGTTTCTCTGTCTTTCCGTTTTCGTCTCTCCGTCCCTCTGTCCATGTCTCTTCGTCTCCGTCTCTTCGTTTTTGTCTTTCCGTCTATGTCTCTCTGTCTTCTTCTCTCTGTCTCTCCGTCTCTGTCTCTGTGTCTTCATCTCTACTTCTCCGTTCGTACATCTCCGTTTTTTCATCTCTGTCCCTCTGTCTGAAACACATAATTAAAAAGAATGGATTCCCATCATACTATTTCATTAATTTAAATAAAATTAAGTAAAACAAATTGTTAATTTATCATGATCATATGATTTGTATTTAAACAATTTTTATGCATATTGGAATTTTAATTAATCTTTTTTTTCAAATTTATAAAAACCCAATTCAAAAAAGAACTGCAATATAAGAATGTATAAATTAAGGTGATTTTTTTAATTTTAAAATTAGCTACATATTAATACAATATATGAAAATTTAACCGAATGACGTTAGGAGCAAGGTAAATTAAGCTCGTATGGATTAAAAACAAATTTTTGCGAAGAAAAGATTTTGGTTAGATGTTACATCATTAATTGATTCTATAAATATTAAATTTTATAAAAAATGGTTTTTTGAAGAAATTTTTATATAAGAACAAAAAAATTAACAAATCGAAATGAACAAACTATCAAAAAAAGTTAAGTTTAAAACTTTAAATGAACAATGTTCAATGATGAACATTGAACATTGTTTTTATGATGTTTATGTTTTTTTATGTTTATGTATTCAATAAATGGTAATTTATTAAAATTTCAAGAATAATTATCAATTAGAATTTTTAATTATCTATATAAATAACATTTGAAATTCTTATTTTAGGATCTTTCATAGTTTTTCAGAAGTCTTCAAAATTCTTACATTAAATGATTTTAATTTAGAAGTATACATGAATTTATTATTTTCATAGAATGAATTTAACCAAATAAGAAAAATTAATTATAATAGATGAAGATGGATATGCTGGGCAATTGAGTATGATAAATAAACACATTAAAAAATTTAATCAAATTTTGACTAATCATACAAATTTTTCAATGCTTCCAACAATATTTTCACAAAGGCCCGGAAATATTAATCCAATTCCATTAAATCAAGATTACATACAAATACTTTCCTCCAGAAATCGGCATTTTGGTCACTGGATTTTTATCTATTATTTACAAAATGTAATTCATGTTTATGATAGTTAAAATAGTAATGGATTAAATAATAAACGAAAAAGTTACATTAATAAACTATTACCAATTCGTGAAAACTTACAAATATGTATTGAAAGAGTTCAATTTCAGATTAATCCTTTTGATTGTGGCATTTTTTCAATAGCGTTTGCAACAGCAATTGTTAATAATTTGTGTCCTTGTGGAATAGAGTTTTATATCGAAAAAATGCGTGGACATTAGCTAACTATGTATGAAACAAATTTAATTGTCATGTTTCCATTAGCAAAGAACAATTATACTCATATCAATTATAAAGCGATATCCAGAAATCAAGAAATTGTACATCACAAGGAATTGTCAATGATGAAATTAAATTTTCAAAATATAAATTTTGAATATCTTAAAGGAAAAAAATTACAAGAATTGGCACTACAACAATTAGATTTATTAAATATCATAAAATGTTTAGAGGCAAAAAATTATAAACCAAAAACTTATCTACAAAAAATTTACCAAAACAGTAATAAAAGAAAATATAAACAAACTAAAGAAAAAATTTTAAAAAGTAATTGAAAAAAACCTAAATACAATAACATTGAAGAATCTGAAAATGATATTGAACAAGAACCAATTCTGACATTTAGAAATGAATTTAATGATAAAGAATTATTAAAATTAACAAAAGTTTCGATTGAGAAATTGAAAAATTTAAATATAACGCAACAGAATCAAATTAATTCTCAAAACAATGTAATTACGAAACTTGAAAATAATTTCAAGAGAGATAAAAATTTAAAAAATTATAATAGTTACAATTAAAAAATTAACAATTATTAATATATTGCAACAAAAAAGTCAAATTTCTTACCAAAATGAATTTATAAAAAACAATTATGAATCCTCAAACAAAAATAAAAATTTAACATATCAACAAAATCACAACTATGTTAGACGCATTCATGACAAATCGTATTATAAATATAATAAACATCAAGTTTAAAAAAATAGAAAATAATATTAATTGAAAAACAAACAAATATTGAAACGTTAAAATGAATCTTATGAAAAAACATTTAAGAAAAAGATGTTAATTTAATAACTTTAGTAAGAAATAAAAATTATTATAAAAAAACCAAAGGTAAATTCAAAACAAAAAGAATCAAAATGATATAAATTATTATCAAATAGCTAAAGATACATTAATTAATAATAATAAAAATTATATCATGGATAATAATATTGGTGATTTGAATTTTATTTGTGATTTTTGTGGTGCTAGATATTTTGCATTCGAAATGTCAAACAATAAGAAATTTACATCATGTTGTAAGCAAGAAAATAAAATATTAGAAGAAGACCCAGAATATCCTAAAGAGATTAAGAAATTACTTACGGGAAATTCTATGATAAGTAATAATTTAAAAAAATGCATAAGATCATATAATAACACCTTAGCATTTGCTAGTTTTGGTGCAGCATTTGATAAATTATTTAATAAAGGTCCTTAAGTTATAAGTATTTGTAGACAAATATACCATAATACATATGCATTACATGCAAATAAAAATGAATCAAGAAAGTATGTACAATTATACATATTTGATAACGAAGAAGCAAATAAATGCCGCATAGATAACGATCTGAATTGTTCCATTGAATTATTGAATATATTAGATTCTATGATTAGGAGCAATAATCCTTACGCAGCTGCTTATAAAATGATGCATGAAGTAGAAATTAAAGAAGATAATCGTTTTATTAGAAATGGAACTATATCTAGGGATGTTAAAATGTTTATAAGACAAAGCGATAACTTTGATAAGCATTGATATAATAAAGCTAAATATAATGAAGTAGCAGTAATTTTTGTAGAAAATGAATTACCCATTGAAAGAGACATATGTATTTATTCGAAAGTAGAAAAACATATGAGAATCCTATATATAAGTAAATACGTAGATCACATAATTATATACCCACTTATATTCATGGGTTCAAATGAAAAATTTAAGATTATACTTTATAAAGAAAAAACAAGATTCTTTAAGAACAGAACTTTATCAAGATGTAATGGATTTCTTAAAAAATAAAAAAACGAAATCAATGATAGTTTAAAAATTTGAAAAATGTTTTATATTACCATCAACTTTTACAGGAAGTCTGCGTTCCTTACATCAAAATGTTCTTGATTTCATGATATTAGTACGAAGAATTGAAAAACCAGATTTTTTCATTACTATGACATGCAATCCGAAATGGGTAGAAATCACAAATAATACAGGACAAAGTAAAGAAGTAATAGATAGATTAGATATTGTTGTTGAAGTATATTATCAAAAATTAAAAATATCAATACAGCAAATTACTAAAAACGTTTTGGGAAAATGCATTGGATATTCATACGTAGTAGAATTTTAAAAGAGAGGATTACCGCATGCACATATGCTAATACTTTAGATAAAGATTATGAAATTAACAATAGTGATGACGTTGATGAATTTATAGTAGCTGAAATTCTAAATGAAAATAAAAATTTTAGATTATATGAAATAGTCAAGCCATTTATGATCCATGGTCTTTGTGGAGATCAGAATAAAAACTCACTGTGTATGGATAAAGAATCAGAAAAGTGTACAGAAAATTTTCCGAAACGATTTAATGAAACTACAATGATAACAAATATATATAAATGGTTATCCTATCTATCGACGAAGAAATAATAAAAATAAGATATTATACACAAAAAACCAGTGGGCAGACAATAGATTTGTTGTTTTTTGTAACCCGTATTTATTACTAAAGTTTAATTGTCATATTAAAATTAAATTATGTTCAACAATAGGAGTTATAAAATACTTATTTAAATACTCCTTCAAAGGACATGATTGTGCATTTATAGAAATGAAAGCACATGAAATGAATACTGAAAGTAATACTAATGACGAAATGGACGAAACGAATGATTTGGATATGTTTTATGATGAAATTAAACAATAAATAATCACAAGATACGTTTGTCCGCCAGAAGCTATGCATCGCATTTCGGAATATAATATTAGTAAACTTTCACATACGATTTATAGATAAGCTGTTCATAATGAAATCAAACAATATGTGTATTTTGAAGAAGGATTCGAACACTAAATTAATAAGAAAAATGTAAATACAACACTAACAGCGTGATTTGAACTTAATAAAAGTGACCCAGAGACACATAATTACTTTTATTCTGATATACCGCAACATTATGTTTTTAATCGAATATATAAAACATGGACATGAAGAATAAAAACTATGAAACCTATTCTAACCAGAATGTACTCACAAGGCAAGCACCCCACCTCCAGGGAACGGATTCGGCTGAAACTGCAAGATATGATTTTTTTATGAAAAATATGAACCCATGTTTTTTCTTTTCGTCGAATAGGCCCCCTAGACAAGGATATAGACATTTCTTTAAAAATATGGTGAATAAGAGCCTTTATAAGAACCCAAATAACCAAAGAAATAAGACTCTTACAGAAAAATGCATAATAAATAAAATGAAGCTCGAATTAAATGCTTTAATTAAAGCTTTGTTGCATTAAAAAATCTTTAGTGGTTCAAAAGTTACAGGCGATTAAAATATGTTAATGAAATGACGTGAAAAATAGATCATTGCTTCACGTTAGAACTGCAACATCTTTTGAAAGCTTATAAACTTTTGATGGGATTACATACCCAACATTCTTTGAAGAAGCAAAAGTAAGAAATTTAGTTGATATAGATGATGAATGAGAGAAATGTTTGTAAGAAAAATGTAAATCTTGATTTTTGTTGCGTCGCAATATAAATTCTCCGAGTTCATCGGAGCCGGCTTTTGTGAGTCCATTCGAGAGGGCGACGCCTCGCCCGCCAAGTTCGTTCATTTCCTAGAAATTTTCAATTTTAACGTAAGCAAGTCAAGGCATGAAACGCGCGATTAGAAAAAGTCAGTCTTTATTGAATCGCCGTTGAGAAAGCATCTCTCTAATAAACTCGTTCGTATAAAGCCAACTTTCTCAAAGGTTGCAATCAGTAATCTAATTACTCTGCTTCTTTAAGCATTTCATTTTATAAATAAAGTGTTACTTGAATTGCACTCATTTCATACGCGCGCGCACGCTTCTAGTTAGCTAACATAGCTGACATCTGCGTCAAAGGCTCTTATGCCTTTCGACCACGTCCAATTACATACAAATTGGTCATTTCTTTTAAAATATTGTGTGCGTGTAAATCAATGGTGTAATTGCGTTCATATTTTTTTGCGTTCAGTTAATGTTTTGTTTTTTTTAATAAAAGGGTTTTTTATGCCATGATAGGCTTTTTCCCTTATATATTAGTGTTTTATTTATTTGTTCCTTTGTACCTTTAATTAATAATCAGTGTAGTGTTTAATTTGAGTTAATTAATTTCTAAAAATTTAAGTTCAATTTCATTCAGTGTTTAGTCATTTATTTGATATTATTTGTGTGTTGCGTGTTCCTTTTTATCAATTCAATAGTAAACCTAAATTCCAAATTTTGACATAGTTTAAACTTATTTTTTTTAATTACAAGTTTATTTTTCCTTTATTTTTATTCAGATAAAAATTTTCATTTAAGTTTTTTTTTTCTTCTTTTATTAATTTATTTTTTTTTATAATTTGGTTATACCTGCCACCTACGGCAAGATAGCCGATCATTTAACATTTTCTAAAGCTCTTTGTCAATTATTCAATTACATTTGTACATTTTACAATCCAATTCATGCTCGAGAATTATATGAGAAATATAAAATCTATTTTTATTATATTACCAAAAATGAATCAACAAAAAGGTGAAGAATAAGCATTAAGAGGCGGTCGGAACCAAATCGGTGACTTAGTTCGGTGCTTGTAATAAATGCTTATGATAATTTATTCATTTATTAATATGGTAAAAATATAGTCATTTCCTCTAGTCATGTATATAAAGAATAATTTAAAATAGTCAAAGCCACAAAAATATACAAAATATTGTTATAAAGCGAAAAATGCCACCTAACAATCGACACGACAGTTTTTTGCATGCGGTATATGTCAAGTCAGTTTGATATTTGCAATAAATGCTTATAATAATTTATTTACTTATTCATATGGTAAAAATATAGTCATTTCCTCTAGTCATGTATATAAAGAATGATTTGAAACGATTTGGTTCCGACCGCCTCTTAAGCATAATTAATGATATTCCAACTAATAATGGATTCCAATTCAGTGACTTTAATTTACCTACTTTAGAATACTACATTAAAAATATTGAATATAGTACAGTAAATAATGTTAATAATATTCGGTCATTATTAGTAGTCCAACAAATGCCTAAATATCTAGTTTTAATAAGATAATAAATTCATTAAATACAAATTGCGCTGGAAAGCATATGTATATATATATATATATATATATTAGGGTGTCCCTTATTTACCAATGTTTTTTTTTTCGTTGTGCCGCCCTCTGGATCTTTAATTTATGCTAAAAAATGAAGATTTTACTCGGAAAAAGTGAGAAAAAGACGTTTTAAACCGTGCCTATTTCGCAAAACGAGATTTTAGTCCACGTATACACGTTATACTTAATCTAACGTATTTCATTTCTCTACTATGTTTAAAAAGAGCTTCAAACAGTTCAACTATTACATTTTTTTATGTAAAATTTGGCATAGAATTCGAATTTTTACTCATTTTAAATCAAAACGTACATATAGTAAGGGAAGAGACACTTTTACATCAGTTAAGGTCAGTTTTTTTAATGATTATTTGTTTTTTATTAATAATGAATGTTATTTATGATTTGTCTGATTATTTTGAGTAATAATCCCGGTTTATAAATATTGTGATTACCCAAATATGAAAATGATTGTGCTTCACCTGCATCTTTGATTCTCGATAAAATCATAATTGTACATCTTTTTATTTTTTTGTAAATCGAAAATGAGTTTTGGGTGCTGAAATAAGTTTCGAATTGATTCAATCGGTAGTTATTGTCTTTATATTGGTTTTGATCATAACAATGCATTGCGCGTCTTTTGAGCTTTAAGATTATATTATCATTAGCAGTGTGTCCAATTAACGGCATGTCGGAGCTGCAGCAATCGAGTTTTGCTTTTTTTATTTTATCAATATCTTTTTAAATTCTTAAATTAATGACTTGTCCGCACTAAAGCTATATTTATACAATAATTTTTGTTAAAATAAAAAATCATTTGGACTTGTTATTTTTTTATGAGCTTGGATTGGAAATTAGATATCAAACTCGACAAACCTAACCTTAAAATACGACATATTGAAAGTTTTTATTATAACTTTGTATGTATAATATTTTGGTGGATTTCTTAAGTTGTCCGCACTAGAGTTTAATCTTACAAATTTTTTCTTTGTAGCAAAGAAACTCGATTAAACGCATCGTTTATTCATAAGTTAAGATTGGAAATATTATTAGAAGGCGGACAGCTTCGTCATGCTCTTAAGGCCC
Source organism: Anastatus disparis (assembly GCA_017163975.1). Lineage (NCBI taxonomy): Eukaryota > Metazoa > Arthropoda > Insecta > Hymenoptera > Eupelmidae > Anastatus > Anastatus disparis. Next base: position 270,613 of record JAFFSR010000100.1, read on the forward strand.
GAATTTATAGTCGACACTTGGCACTCAGCACTCAGTTTACATGTAACAAACATCATTCTATCTTATTCTACTTCCATAAGAAAAATAAGGATAGAATGATGTTTGTTACATGTAAACTGAGTGCTGAGTGCCAAGTGTCGACTATAAATTCGGGCCTAAGAAATTATAACTTTAATAATATTTTAATTTTTCTATGACAACCGTAACGAAAATCCATCACGCGCTTGCGCAAGCGCGTGCCGTCATTCGGTCAAAAGATTAAAAAAATCATACCGCATTAATTTAACTAAAGGCTATCACAAGATTGAGTTAATGGACAAATGTTAAAGAAAATAGTGATTCGTTCTCGCAAATTTAAAGGAAAATAATAATTAAATGATGTTATCAAGACTTATCACCGCTCTCATTTTAGCTAATATCAGTTACAATGTAGTTCATATTGTCTTTAAAATGTTGAGAAAAAATAAGAAATATACTTCTTAAAAACCTCCCGCATCTATTGGAACCAGAGAAAATTGTCAATCGTACGAAATATAAAAGAAATATACTTTTTGCATATAGATTTATCATATACTTTATGATCACGATTATCGATAAGGGTGAAATTAGATGGAGCGGAAAATAGACGACGGAACGTCACAAAACATTCATTCCATCGCCTTGTTTTCCGTCAAATTTTTTACCTATGTTCACATGGCGCAGAATGTAACTGAAAAATTGTTAGAAATAGCATACAAATGTATCCGCGAATTTTAAATTAACAACAAAAATGTTAAAAAAGTTGGAAATAATCACTTATTGTTATTGTAATGAGATTCTTTTTTTATAAAAATAAAATATAGTTTGTTATTATAACCAAATATTTCAATTAACATCATTATTTTTTAATTACAAAATTGCTGATCAACGTCACAGAACTTCTATTCCGCTCCATGTGAATATAGGGAAACAAATTTGACGGGATAATAGAAGCGTCACAGACTTTTTGAAATTGTTTAAACAAATAGTTAACCAAAATAGAATTTAAAAGTTTGATTGAAATTAAAAGTACAGCTATGGAAAGCAAATTAAAAATATTACGTGAGGTTATTGAAGCACTAATAATTTCTTTAAACAAAATAAAAATTGATGTCTATTACGTCGTCTTTACTCCGTTGGCGGAATACAAAGATGCGGAATTGAGGTTCTGTGACGTTCCGTCGCCTATTTTCCGCTCCATCTGATTTCACCCTAAGATCTGATAACGTTAATTAGATTATTAAAATGTTTCTAAATATGTAAAAACGGTTTAATAATGCAAAAATTTTTAATAAATTAATTAAAAACTTGAATACATCGAAGGTAGGGGAAATCGGGGTAAATCGGACCCCCGGGGAAATCGGACCGGCATCACTTTATGTAAAAATATAATAAATTTTTATTTGACCAATAAGATTTTAATATTGTTACATTGAATTACTTTTATTGCTAAAGTTTTTTTATGTAGTTTTAATCTTCTAATATTTACGTATATTCATATAAAGTAATGCTGGTCTGGTTTGTCCCATGGGTCCAATTTACCCCGGTTACCCCTAATATTATAAAAAAAATATTATCATACGCTTAAACGAACTATTGTAAACAAAAATTGTTTTTGAAAACAATCTTAGAAATTTCATAATGTACAAAATATGTTAATTTATAATTGTTGTGAATTTTTATGTCTATTTTTTGAAAATTATTACTCAAAATAATCAGGCAAATCATAAATAACTTTCATTATTAATCAAAAAAGCAAAAAATAATTTAAAAAACTGACCTTAATTAATGCAAAAGTGTCTCTTACCTTACTATATGTACGTTTTGATTTAAAATAAGTAAAACTTCTTTCTTATGCCAAATTTTACATTAAAAAAATCTAATAGTTGAACTGTTCAAAGCTCTTTTTTAACATAGTAGAGAAATGAAATACGTTAGATTAAGTATAACGTGTATACGTGGACTAAAATCTCGTTTTGCGAAATAGGCACGGTTTAAAACGTCTTTTTCTTACTTTTTCCGAGTAGAATCTTCATTTTTTAGCATAAATTAAAGATCTAGGGGGCGGCACAACGAAAAAAAAACATTGGTAAATAAGGGACACCCTAATATATATATATATGTATATATTTATACATATACATATACATGGGGTATTTCACGCCAACTGAAAGAGCAAAAAAATAAAAATCGCTGAAAATTTAAAAATATATTCTTTCTGTTACCCAAAATATGTAAAAAAATTTTTAAGGATCTAAATTCGAAGAATCAAGAGCTATAGATCCTTGAGGTTTGAAAATTTTTCAAAATTTTTGAAAAAGTTCCAGCTTTATGATTTTTTTTCTAAAAATCCTGATGTTTCAAACAGAAATTTATACGGATTCTTCTTGTTGTAAATGAAGAGAGGAGTCAGCATGATTTTTTACAGACCTGAATTTTGAAGTTTTCTATTGGTTCTTACACGTATTACATGGTAATTAAAATTATTCATTGTTTGCCACTTCAAAAATTGCTTTTTGAGGGCTTATTTTCTTTTATTTTTCATTAACTTTGAAATAAATTTTTGATTTTGTAAGAAAGAGCCAACAATAAGGAGTTATGACAGTTTAAAATATATATTTTCAATATGAAAAATAAATCAATACGTGAAAATATATATTTCAAACTATTTTTTCTTACACTCTTTCTTACACAATCAAAAATTTATTCTGAAGTTAGTAAAAAATAGAAGAAAATAAGCCCTCGAAAAATTTCTGAAGTGGCAAACAATGAGTAATTTCAATTACCACGTAATACATGTACGAACCAATAGAAAACTTTAAAATTCAGGTCTTTAAAAAATCATGCTAACTCTCCTTTCCATTTACTAATAAGATGTATTTTTAGGAATTTCTCTCTGAAACATCAGGATTTTCAGAAATAAAATCATAAAGTTTGGACTTTTTCAAAAAATTTTTAAAATTTTCAAATTTCAAGGATCTGTAGCTCTTGATCCTCTCAATCTAAATTATTGAAAATTTTTTCACATATTTTGGATAACAGAAAGAATATATTCTCAAAGTTTTAGCGATTTTTTTTTTTGATCTCTCAGTTGGCGTTAAGAGGAGGTCACGTATCTCTGTCCTTTTCTAATCAAAGAATTGAGTTTTTTACACAAACTAACAACTTAAGCAAAAAATGAAGAGAAAGCCTCATCTCGTAATAAAAAAAGCAATATTTTCTTTGATAAGAAAGAATTAATTTTATTGCTTCGTTTTCAAAAAAACCTTGAAAAACCAAATTGTCCACCCTAACCTCTATGATTTAAGTTTTTCAAGGTTTTTTTGAAAACGAAGCAATAAAATTAATTCTTTCTTATCAAAGAAAATATTGCTTTTTTATTACGAGATGCGGCTTTCTCTTCATTTTTTGCTAAAGTTGTTAGTTTGTGTAAAAAACTCAATTCTTTGATTAGAAAAGGACAGAGATACGTGACCTCCTCTTAAATGTCCGATATATGTATATATATATATATATATATATATATATATATATATATATATATATATATATATCTATATCTATATAGGCGGTCCAAGTGGAAGTGGTAAAAGCTACTTATTAAATACAATCATAACTTATTTAAAAATTCATGGAATCAACTATTCAGTTGTATCATGGACAGGTATAGCGGCTAATTTATTACAAGATGATGTAACAGTACATACAGCATTTAAATTACCGTTGAACATATCCGAAGACACAATATATAATATTAGTGCAAACAGCGCAATAGGTAGAAAAATGAAAAATGTATAGATTGTTATTCGGGATAAAATCCCAATGACATTAAAATACGCTTTTGAAGCCGTCTATTGCATGTTTAAAGATGTATGTGATAATAATTACTTGTTTAAGGGAAAACATTTACCATATCAGGTGATTTTAGACAAACATTACTAACAGTGAAACGTGGAAATAGAACACAGATAGTAGAAAATTGTTTAAAAAAACTATTGAAACATTTTCAAAGTATGTCTTCGAAAGAAAATAAACTTTTATTGGAATCAGATAATAAATTTGGAAATTGGTTACTGAATATAGGAACTGGTAATTTTCATTCGAAATATAAAAAAGGGAAATAAAGTTATACAAATTTCAAAAGAAATATTGTCAAAGGGCAATCTAATTGATAAAATTTGCGGGCATAATATAAATATTGAAAATTGTGACTATTACGAAAATATTATATTAGCACCGAAAAACGTAGATGTAACAGAAATGAATGAAAAAATTTCATTAAAAATAAATAAACCAGTAATAGAGTACATGAGCATTGACTCCGCAAAAGATGTAAATGACGAAAGTTTAGCTGCAATTTGGCCAACAGAATTTCTAAATTCTTTAACGCCCAACAGTTCACCTCCATATAGATTATAATTAAAAAAAGGAGCTATAGTAATGCTTCTAAGGAATGTTAATTTAAATGAAGGACTTTGTAACGCAATTCAATTAACGAAAATAGAACAATTTACTATTATTGCACAAATATTAACAGAAAGTAAAAAAGGGAGCACTATATTCTTACCACGTATGACTTCATCAGCAAATGATGAACTGTCATTCCAGATGACCACAAAACAATTTTCTATAAAACTTGCTCATGCAATGGCTATTGATAAGTCGCAAAGGCAATCATTTAAAAAAGTAGAAGTGTATTTACCAACATTAACTTTCAGTCATGGGCAGTTATACGTGGCACTTTCGAGGACAACTAATAAAAAAGAATTGAAAATATTGTTAATAAAAAAATCAAGAAAAGTTAAAGACGAAATGGTCTATACTAAAAACATCGTTTACAAAGAAATATTATAATACCACAATACAAAAATTAAATATAATGAATGAGAAAATAATATCAAATATATTCGAGACTTTAATATAGTATTAAATATGAAAAAATAAAAAATTATAAGGTAGAGTTTAGCGCTGTGTGTTTATAAAACATGGCTGCTATTTTTAGTTCTGTGCCATTGAAAAAACGCGATTGCTTTTTTAAATACTGTGTCTTTAAATAAAACATGGCTGCTATTGTCAGTTCTGTGATGGGAAAAAAAGTTAAGACTATTGTAAGCGCTGTGTAATTAGAAATTTGCAACTGCTTTTCAGAGAACTATCTGGTTTGAAAAACGCGGATACCGTTTTAAGACCTAAAGATGAAAAACGCATTAACTATTGTAAGCGCTGTAATAACAAATTCACAGCTGCTATTTTGAGCGCTGTGTGGTTAAAAAAACGTAGCTGCTATTGTAAGCGCTGTGTAATTGAGAATTCACAAATATTATCTTCGGCGCTGTGTATTTACGAATTTGTGGCTGCTATTTTAAGCGCTGTGTAGTAAAAAAAAAGGCAGCTGTTATTGTAAGCGTTGTGTAATTGAGAATTCAGGGTTGCAATGGTCAGTACTGAGACAAAGAGACAAAAACGGAAGAAAGAAGACGAAGAGTCGGAGACGGAGAAACAGAAACGGAGAGAAGGAGGAACGGAGACAGAGCGACAGTAACGGAGAGTAGAAGACGGAAAAACGGAGACGGAGAGACGGAGAAAAGAGACGGAGACGGAGAGGCAGAGACGGAGGGTAAAAGAAGGAGACAGACTGACGGAGAGATGGAGATGAAGAGACAAAAACGAAAAGACGAAGGCGGAGACGGAGATATGGAGACGGAGATATGGAGACGGAGAGATGGAGAGACGGGGACGGAGAAACAGAGATGAAGAGACGGTGACAAAGAAATGGGGAGATGGAGACGGATAGAAAGGGACGGAAAGACGGAGAGGGAAAGATGGAGATGGAGGGACGGAGACGGAGGGACGGAGACGGAGAAACAAATACATACAGACGGAGACAGACAGACGTAGAAGGAGAAATGGAGACAAAGAGACGAAAACGGAACGGTGAAGACGGAGAGACGGAGACGGAGGGACAAGGAGACTGTGACAGACAAACGGAGACGGAGAAATGGAGACATAGATGGAGAGACGAAGAGACTGAGACAGACAGACCAAGACGGAGAAATGGAGACAAAGAGACGGAGAGACGGTGACAAAGAAATGGGGAGACATAGACGGATAGACAAAGACGGAGAGACGGGGACAAAGGGACGGGGAGACGGAGACGGAGAGACGAGGATGGAGAGAGAGTGACGATGACGGAAAGTCGGAGACGCAGGAACGGAGACGGAGAGACAAATACATACAGACGGAGAAATGGGGACAAAGAGACGGAAACGGGAAGGCGAAGATGGAGAGGCAGAGAGACGGAGACGGTGGGACAAGGGGACTGAGACAGACAGCTGGAGACGGAGACGAAGACAGAGCGACGAAGAGACTAACACAGACAGACGCAGACGGAGAAACGGAGACGGAGAGACGGAGATAGGGAGATGGAAATGGAAGGCCGGAGACGGAGAGACGAATATTGTGCATGTGTGTATATTAGTAAGTGTATGTGTATGTGTATGTGTATAAGTGTGTATGTGTGTATTTGTATGTTAAAGATGCACGTGTGTATGTGTAAGTATGTATGTTACAATAATGCAAAAGATATTTACGAATGAAAAAAACGTCTTAATTTTTTACTTTAATATAACAAAATATATACATGTATATATTTATATAAAAGTAGTAATATACATATATATATGTATATATATATATATATCCTATTTCTTTTAAATTCAGAGATATTCATACATCGAAAAAAGCCTTATTTTTAATATAAAATCTTATAACTCCAGTTTAAAAGGTCGAATCGAGACGTTCAACATTGAATTTTCATTGTCAAAATGTAAGCTTTAAAATATATTTTGTTTTGTATTAATGTAACGATTTTCACTAAAATTGAACACTTTTTTACAAAGTTAAAATAAGTTAAAAAAGTTTTTTATCAAACAAGAATAAGAGATACGAAAAAAATGTTTTTTTTTATATCAAATTAATGGTTTTTGAAAGAATTTCCAATAATCTTTCGAATTCTGTTGGAATATTTAGACTACGACTTTTTTTCCAGAGTTATTAAACTTTAAAGATGAGTCGATTTTAGACGAAGGGGGGCAAAAGTAGCTCGGCGGCAGTGTATATCAACATGTGAAATTAAATACTGATAAAATTAAGTTTCAACAATATATATATATATATATATATATATATATATATATATATATTGTTATATAAAAGTGAAAATTTATATTAAATACAGATATTTATATATACAAATTTTTTTTTTGAAATTAAAATTTGGTGGCTTCCACGTTTATCTTTACGATCTTAACGTATTACCCCACACCTTTATTTATACTTCTAATTTTGTTTTTCACTCGTCCCATTTTATGTCGTCCCATTCCGCATTCGCCTAGGGTAATGCCCATGAAAAGGGGAAAACCCATAGGCAAACCCAGTGGGATAAAACCTGGGAAAACCCTCACTGGAATGGGTCAGTGTATATAGCAGATTTGGTATTAGGCATCCTTATATCAGAATACCTACACCGTATCTGCCACACCTCGTGCTCACATTGTCATGTGGCCAGCACGCCCAAGCGATTGTCACACAAAGCAAGTCCAGATTGAACGCACAGCGTTCCTTGGAGCGGTCATCCATCCAAGTACTAACCGTGGCCAATGCTGCTTAACTTTGCCGATCGCCTGGCGCGCGTCGAACCACTCGGCTAATGCGTCGGTCATATATATTCATATATATATATATATATATATATATATAATATATATCAACTTGTGGAATTGAATACTAATAAAATTAAGTTTCAACATGAAGCTCATTATCTAAGTTTAAATTCTATTTTATAAAATAATATAACAATTTATTTTTTTATTAAGTTATTGAATATAATAATTGTGTAAACTTTTGATTCATAGTTTCAAATAATATTAAATATGTGATTATACTTTTCATAGTTTATTTAAAATATTATGAAAATTGTATAAGCATAAATTATTTAAAAAGAAATATAATGTAACTTTGACAACAAATCCAACCCAATAGAACAATTGTAATTTTCAATTATTATATTTAATACAAATTTTAGAGTGATATTAAAAAATATTATTTATTTTCCGCATTCTTAATAAATGTTTCGTAATTCATAAGTAAATTTTCTTTGGAATGTTTACTAAGTAATTAGATAAATTCTGAAAATTAATATGTTTCTCTTTATAAAAATATTATTGCTCTAATGAAATTATTATTAATACATTCAATTCTTAACAATTTTCACATGAATGACAATTCATATGAATACGAACACACGTACATATGAATATCTAATTAAGGTTACATAAATGATATTAATAAAGAATTGTTTACAAGTAAATTTGTAAATACTAATGTATTTTTATGAAATTGATTTAAGTACTTTATTCTCTGAATGATAATTGAATAAATTATGTTATACAATTCTAAGTATATGAAATCATTTAACCGTTCATCAAATAAAATTATAATTCATTAAATATATTATTCTTACGTATATATTACACAAATAATAATTACAATAGATGACAGTTATAAAAAAATTTTTATTTTAATAATCATAGCGTTGAAATTTATTCTGATGAAAACGTTATTCGATTGACATTTTCAGTTGTGTTTTAATACAAATATAACTATATTCAAAGAGTTACTTTTCACCAATAAAAAAAAATTTGAATTGTTTAAATAATAATTTTTTATTAATATTAAGAATTCATTCATAAATCATAATATCAATGTTATGGAAATAAAAACAAACAAATATAAAATTGAATATAATATTACCTTCCTTGTGATACATACATTTCGTAAAATTTATATTTCATTAAGAATTTTCATTTGATGCCAATAGAATTGTAGGGTAGTTGCAAAAAGTCGTATTATTATTTTAAAATATTCAAATTTCAAAATAACCAAAATATTACATTTTAATATTATAATTGTGTATTTAAATTCAGTATTTTATATGTATAAAATACATATGTAAAGATATTATAATTAGAAATGAACACGAAATTAGTTTTTAAGCATGTTTCACGTAAAAAGGTTATTTTTAATTACATGGTTCAAATTAGATAGATATTAGATAGATATTATTTATTTTGTATAAGAGTACAAAAACGTGTAATACAATTATAAATATAGAAACAATAAATATTGCACAAAATATTATAAAAAAGTATAAATATATATGTAAATGGAAATATTGCACAATTAATATCACAGTCAGTCCCCAAATCTCATAATACTGAATAAGTAAGACACAAACAAAAATAAATATAAGTGATATTACAGAGTAATCATAAAATAAACGCAATATAAATAAAAATAATCATATAAATAAAAATCAGTCATACAATATTTATCAGTCACAATATTAAAATTTAAAAGAATTAAATTTAATGCATAATAAAATAAGCGTATGCAATAGCATAAAACGCAGTCAAGAATAAAATCAAATAAAAACTCTCACTCACCAACCATTCAGCCAACACTCATACAATAAATACACTCACACCTCAAGCCTATATACAGGACGTTACAAGAATAAATTAAATAAATTAGCATAGATTAATAGTAAAAAATAATAATCAAGGTCGAGCAAGTACCTTCTCACCGCTGCTTTGAACCTGCTAAGAGATGGAAGATGTTTAATCTCAGCAGGCAGGGAGTTCCAAAAATGCGCACCTTGAACTCTGAAGGAATTCCTGCCAGTTTCAGTACGCATAAAGGGCACTACTAGCTCCTTAATCTTTCCTCTAGTAGTCGCCTTAGATACACATCTAGTGAAGAGACCCGCCAGATGCTCCGGAGTATTCATGCATACGATTTTGTACATAAGTACGGCCAAAAAATATATATTATTCTCCAATATACTATTCGAAGTGGAATATTCTTGGAAACAAAGCTTAAATTTTCTATTTTTTTCAATGTTACTGGTTCTATTCCATTACTTTATATTATTCAGTTTGACTGATTTTTAGTATAAAGTAAATTGATGTTCAAAATTTATTTTTTGATGTTGTTTTTGCTAATTTTATTTCAAATATTTGACTACATATATTTGCTTTTTAATGAGAAGGTGGAGTTAATCATTTACGTGTAATCGAACAGAACTACATGACATTCCAATTATGACATATTTAAACTTAGCCTTATATTGTACGTGTAATAAGCTTTTCTTTAATATTTGCTTACATATATAATAACGCATATTTAAATTCAATATTCAAAAGTTAATTTACTTTTCAGTAAATTTTAAATATTATCGTAATTAAAATTCTACCACCTTTTTCTACGAATCTCTGGTTCTTCGAACTCGTGCATTTTTAAGGTATGCATTTCGAGCATATACATGGAGGCAGCATGTTATGTGGAAAAGTGGTGGCTATTTTAACGATGATGTGAAAGAGAAAGAAAATAACTACTTACATACTGTCTCACTAGTGCAGCGCTTACGGAAGCGTTACGCGAAAGAGATAGGATGTAACTTAATATTTTCTTTTTCTTTGCCTAAAGTTGCCACCACTTTTCAACTCGGCATGCTTCCTCCATACTATATATGCTCTGAGGGAATGTGTAATTTTTCTAGTGATGAGGATTGCCTTTTCTGTTGGTTTCTATATAATTTGTAGTTATTAAATATTTAATTGAAACTACCTTTTTCTACAGTTCTTGGCTCCTACGGATCTGCGCATTTTTTCATAATAAGAAAAGCAATTTTTATTGAGTCCTATATGATAAGCCCTCACAAGAAAATAAGATGATTAAAATTATAATATTATACTACATTCAATTACAATTTTATTAAAATCAATTATAATCTGCTTATAGCAATGATTATAGTAAAATTATAATTATTTTGCAGTATTATAATCATTGACTATGATTATTCATTAAGATAATGATCATGATAGCATAGAAATATCTGATATGATTATTATTATTATAATTTATTATAATCATTATCATAAAGTTATGATCACTAATTACTGCTGATCGTACTTCTTTACCACATTTAATTATCATCATTTATGGTTTATGGGTTTATAGTTTATGATTCATAGGTTTATGGTTCATGAGTTTATGGTTCATGGGTTTATGGTTTATGAGTTTATAGTTTATAGGTTTATGGTTTATTGGTTAATGGGTTTGTGGTTTATGGATTCATAGTTTATGGGTTTGTGGTTTATGGATTTATGGTTTATAAATTTTTGGTTTATGGGTTCATGGTTTCTGGGTTTATGGTTTATGGATTCATAGCTTATGGGTTTATAGGTTTATATTTTATGGGTCTATAAGTTTATAGTTCATGGGTTTATGGTTTATGGAATTATGGTTAATAGGTTTATGGTTAATGCGTTTATGGTTCATGTGCTTACGGTTTATGGATCCATAGTTTATGGGTTTATGGTTTATGCGTTTATGGTTTATGGGTTCATGGTTTATGGGATCATGGTTTATGGGTTTATGGCTTATGAGTTTATATTTTATGGGTTTATGGGTTTATCGTTTATGGGTTTATGATTTATGAGTTTATGGTATATGCGTTCATAGTTTATGGGTTTGTGGTTTATGGATTTATGGTTTATGGGTTCATGGTTTGCGGGTTTATGGTTTATGGGTTTGTGGTTGATAAGTTTATGGGTTTATGGTTTATAAGTCTATAAGTTTAGTGTTTATGGGTTAATGGTTTATGGAATTATCGTTTATAGGCCTATGGTTTATAACCTTACTTACCAGGAGAGTATCACATCTCCGGATCACGGATTTTGCTCTAACTTTGAGATAGGTTTTCAGATTTAAAAATATGGAAAAAGCCAGAGTTATAGACCCCAACGCTCAATATTTCTCTAGTTGCCGGCAATTAAAGAAAATCACTAAAAAAGTTACTAGATTTTTAAAGGCTTATAATTCTTCAGCATTAATAGCTAGACGCTTGTAACTGTTTTTAAATGAAAGCTACGTTCAAATCCTTTCGAAAAAGCACCTATAGCATATCAAAATATTATTTTTTCCTAAAGTTACAGCGTTATAAGAATTTGAGTTGAATTTCCTTTTAAAAATATTAATTAATGATAAATGCTAAAATGTAGTACAATTTTCATAACGCTGTAACTTTGGGAAAAAATAATATTTTGATATGCTTTGGGTGCTTTTTCGAAAGGATTTGAACGTAGCTTTCATTTAAAAACAATTACAAGCGTCTAGCTATTAATGCTAAAGAATTATAAGCGTTTGAAAATCTAGTAACTTTTTTAGTGATTTTCTTTAATTGCCGGCAACTAGAAAAATATTGAGCGTTGGGGTCTATAACTCTGGCTTTTTCCATATTTTTACATCTGAAAACCTATCTCAAAGTTAGAGCAAAATCCGTGATCCGGAGATGTGATACTCTCCTAGTTAAATGTAACATGAAGAAATGTAATTTGGGAGAGAATAAGCTAAAAAAAAGAATAAAATAATAGATAATTACCAACAAACTTATTCTTCTTCGAATTTGAAACACTACGTTAAAGGCGTAGAGAATCTAATTATAATCGTGTCTTTCTTCATCTTGTGCGTTGGCGCGGCGTAGCAATCAGAAGTTATACTGACGCGCGAGATAGAAATTAATATAAGATATGTGCGCGCTTGTATGTGTGTCAATAAACGCCTATAAAGTGACGTACGCTAGCACACATCTAAGTGTACCTGTAATAGTATCATGTAGATTATGTCAATGCATCCCTTCTACTCAGCAGTAGAAGAGAACTGCGGTCGCGGTGGCTTGATGGACGCTTAAGGAGATCGAAGCCGAATCATTGTACGGCACTCTTTAGCCTGCTCTTTTCAAATGAAGTTTAACTTAAAATTAATAAGTCGTTATGTAGTGTTTCTTATTTTCGTCTGTTCTGCAGGTCCGCGAGGAGTTGGACAACCACCAACTCTGTACCGGTAGCAGTAGCAGCGAATAAAACTTATTAAATTCAGAGTTTATAAGCTTAAATATTAAGTAACAATTAAATTAAATATTTACATTCACTTGTATTTCATTTCGTGGATGTTGAGTAAAATACTTTTAATTAAAAGTCACTATTACTTTATTAAGCTCAATATTAGTGGATTAAATAGTGTTAATTAGTTAGTGATTTGTTTAAAGAATTAAATAAATTAAAATTTGATTAGTATACTCTTTATAAGACTGTGAGTCTTTGGAGTTTTATGGCTTTAAGAGGCATTCACTATTTACTAACAATTATTATACAAACATAAAGACCCCGGACTAGTCACAGCATGATGTCTGTGCTAAAAATGGGTCGAATGTAAAAAACCTTCCTTATTCCTTATCCTCATTTATGTGCACTGAATGCAATCCTTTATGAGTAATTTAATAGGTAGGAAAGAGGAGGTTACAGGTTAATGCGTTTATGGTTTATATTTTTATGGTTAATGGGTTTATAGTCAATGCATTTATGGTTTATGGGTTTCAAAAATATTGGTTTATGGGTTTATGGTCTATGGGTTGATGGTTTATGGTCTAAGGGTTAATGGTTTATAGGATCATGGTTAATGGATTTGTGGTTAATGATTTAATGGTATATGGGAATACGGTTTATATATCATGGTTTCTGGGATTATGGTTTATGAGTTTATGGTTTATGGGTTCATGATTTATCGGTTTTTAGGTTATATGTTTATAATTTCTAGATTTATGGCTTATGAATTTATGGTTTATTGGTTTATGGGTTTATTGTTTATGGGTTCATGGTTTATGGGTTTATAGTTGATGGGTTTATGGTTTATGGACCTGTGTCTCATGGGTTCATGAATTTATGGTTGATAAGTCTGAAAGTTTATAGTTTATGTGTATATGGCTTATGAGATTATGGTTTATAGGTTTATGGTTGATGCATTTATGGTTTATAGGTTTATATTTGATAGGTTTATAGTCAATGCGTTTATGGTTTATGTGCTCATAGTTGATGAGTTCATGGTTTATGGGTTTATGGTTTATTGTTTATAAGTTTGTGGTTTATAGGTTGATAGTTTGTGGTTTGATCGTTTATGGGTTTATAGTTGATTCGTTTGTAGTTTATAAATTTATGATCTATGGATCTGTTGTTTATGGGTTTATGGTTTATAAGCTTATGATTTATGGGTTTATGGTTTATGAGCTTATTGTTAATAGGTTTATAATTTCTGGGTTTGTAGTCAATGAGTTTATGGATTTAAAGTTTCTGGTTTATGAGTTTATAGATTATGTGTTTATGAATGATAATTTGTAGGTTAATGGGTTTATTATTTATGGATTTATAGTTAATCGGTTAATATTAATCGGTTACGGGCTTATGGTCTACGGGTTTATGGTATATGGGCTTGTAGTTTATGGGTTTATGATTTATGAGTTTATGGTTTATTGGTTTATGGTTTACGGGTTCATGGTTCCTGGGTTTATGGTTTCTGGACTTATGGTTTCTGAGTTTATGGTTTCTGGACTTATGGTTTCTGGGTTTATGGTTTTTAGGTTTATGGTTTCTGGGCTTATATTTTCTGGGTTAATGATTTATGGTTCATGGGTTTATGATTTATAGTTCATGTATCAATGGTTTTTAAGTTCATGGTTTATGAGTTTACGGATTGATGGTCAATAGGTTCATGGGTTTATGGGTTAATGGTTCAGAGGTTTATAGTTTATGGGTTTATGGTTAAAGGGTTTATGGTTCATAGGTATATGGTTTATGGGTTTATGGTCTACGGGCTTATAATGTATGGGTTTATAGTTTATAGGTTTATGATTCATAGGTTTATAGTTAATGGGTTTATGGTTTATGGGTTTATGGTTTATGGGTTTATGGTTTATGAGTTTATGGTTTATGGGTTTATGGGTTTATTATTTATGGGTTTATTGTTTATGAGTTCATGATTTATTAGTTTATAGTTCATGGGCTTGTGGTTTACGGGTTCATGGTTTATAGGTTTGTGGTCTACCGGTTTATGGTATATGGGTTTATAGTTAATGGGTGTATGATTTATAAGTTTATGGTTTATTGGGTTATGGTTTATGTATTCATGGTTTATAGGTTTATGGTTTATGGGTTTATGGTTTATAGGTTTATAGATTCTCGGTTTATGGGTTTATGGTTTATGCGTTAATGGTTTCAGGGTTCATAAGTTTATTGTCTATGAGTTCATCGTTTATTGGTTCATAATTCATAGGTTCCTGGTTAACAAGTGTATGGTTTACGGGTTTATGGACTATGGGTTTATGTTATATGGGTTTGTAGTTTGACGGGTTTATAATTTATGAGTTTATGGTTCATTGGTTTATGGTTTATGGGTTTATGGTTTATAGGTTTATGGTTTATGGGTTTATGGTTTATGAGTTCATGGTTTATTGGTTTATAGTTTATAGGTTTATAGTGAACGATGTATAGTTTACGGGTTTATAGTTTATGGGTTTATGATTCATAGGTTTATGGTTAGTAGTTTAATGGTTTATGGGTTAACGTTTGATGAGTTAATGGTTCATTGGTTCATAGTTCATAGGTTTATGGTTTGCGGTTGTATGGTTTACGGGTTCATGGTTAACGGGTTTATGGTATATTGGTTTATAGTCCATGGGTTTATGATTTATGAGTTTATGGTTTATTGATTTATGATTTATGGGTTTATGGTTTATAGGTGTATGGTCTATGGGTTTATGGTTTATGAGTCTATTGTTTATGAGTCTATGGTTTATTGGTTTATGGTTTATAGGTTTACGATTAACAGGTGTATGGTTTACGGGTTTATGGTTCACGGGTTTATAGTGTATGAGTTTATAGTTTATGGGTCTATGATTCATAGGTTTATGATTTATTGATTTATCGTTTATGAGTCTATGGTTTATGAGTCTATTATTTATTGGTTTATAGTTTAAAGGTATACGATTAACAGGTGTATGGTTTACGGGTCTATGGTCAACGGGTTTATGGTATATTGGTTTATAGTACATGGGTTTATGATTTATGAGTTTATGGTTCATTAATTTGTGATTCATGGGTTTATGGTTTTTAGGTTTATAGTCTATGGGTTTATGGTTTATGAGTCTATTGTTTATGAGTCTATGGTTTATTGGTTGATGGTTTATAGGTTTACGATTAACAGGTGTATGGTTTACGGGTTTATGGTTTACGGGTTGATGGTGTATGAGTTTATAGTTTATGGTTCTATGATTCATAGGTTTATGATTTATTGGTTCATGGTCTGTGGGTTTATGGCTTATGAGTTTACTGTCTATGTTCTTATGGTCAATAGGTCCATGATTCATGGGTTGATGATTTATGGGTTTATTGTTTATGGGTTCATGGTTTATAGGTTTATGATTCATGGGTTTATGATTTATGGGTACATAGTTCATGAGTTTAGAGTGTATGTGCTTATGGTCAATTGGTTTATGATTCTGGGAATCATAATTTATGAGTTTATGGTTCATGAGTTTATGGTTTATGGGTTTATAGTTTATGGATTTATGATTTATGAGTTTAGGGTTCATTGGTTTATGGTTTATATGTTTATGGTTTTTGGGTTTATGGTTTCCGAGTTCATGCTCTAAGGGTCTATGGTGTATGGGTTTATAGTTTATAGGTTCATGATTCATAGGTTTATGGTTTATTGATTAATGGTTTATAGTTCTATAGCTTATAAGGTTATTGTTTATGTGCTTATGGTCAGTGGGCTTATGATTTATGAGTTTATGAATAATGGGGTAATGGTTCATGGGTTGTAACTTCACGTATTGACGCGATTAAATACTAAATAATAAGTTTTAAAATGCATAATAATTTGAGAGAGAATAGGTGAATGAAAAGAATAAAATAAAATGAATTCAAAATGATAATAATTTTTTCTTAAATTCCAATACTCATGTTGAAAGCGAATAGAAGAAAATGATATTGTGTCTCTTTCTATCTTGCGCGTCGGCGTGGTGTAACAATTAAACGTTACACCGACGCGCAAGGTAGAAATTAATATAAAAATATATGTACGTTCTTGTATGTGTGCTGATACACGCTTATAGAGTTTCGCACGTTAGCACACATCTAAGCGCACCTGTATTATAAGATAGATACGTATTAAAGATCTCTTCCCTCTTCAGGCAGTTTACAGGATTCGAGGAGGAGAGACTCCGTTTGCTTAATATCGTATGGAAACGATGGACTCGCGCAGAGCACGATCTAAAATTAGCGCGATATTTTCCGCACAATGCAAATCAAGCAAAGAGGAGGAAGATAGCGGCGACGGCGGCTCAAGCGAGAGCAATGTAGTCTTCGTTACAAATTTTGTACGGCACTCTTTGGCCAGCTTTCTTTAAATAAAGTCAATTTTAAATTTAATAGTTGGTATTAGAGTTGATTATTTTCGATTATTCTGCAGGTCCGCGAGGAGCTGGATAACCACCAGCTCCGTACCGGTAGCAGTAATAACGAAATAAATACTTTTATCAAAATCAAAGTTTTATTTTGGTAAAATAAATTAAGTATACATTCACTTATATTTCTTTTCGTGAATGTGTTAAAGTGTTAAAATCCTGATAATTATTATCCATTAGAAATAGTTGTGTATAGTGTAATTAACTATTATAATTACTTTAAATTTTAATAAATTGAAATTGGTGAATAGGCTCCTATAAAACTATAAATCTTTAGAGTTTTATAGCTTATAAGAGGCTCTTAATATGATTAAACATAAAAGCAAAGAGACCACGGACTAGTTGTAGCATGACGTCTACACTAAGAACGGGTCTAGCTTTGAATAACCTTTTTCCCTTATCCTTTTCCTTGCATATGAGCACGTTGTGCTATCATTTTTAGAATTAGGATTGTGAGAGGTCACAATTTGGCGCCCTCCGGTATTATTTACTTACGCAATTGAGATAGGATATTTTCATGCAAAATAACGTTTTTTTTTAGCAAGCTAACCTGTGCAAATGTCACAATTTAGCACTCTGTATTAGAAAGACTCACGCAAGAGTTTCGATTCCATACGTATAAAATTTATTGAACAAAAAATCGAAAAATTAGAAAGTAAATTTTTTCCTTTGTTGTGCGAATAAAACAAATATTTAGACGCCGAAATGGCGGACATATAGTAATATGCGTATGAAAATAAATGCCGTATAATTCTTTTTTAGATAAAAATTAGTACTTAGGTTAGATTTGGATTAAATTTAATATTATTATCAAATTAGGCTAAAGAAATTGTTGTTTTTCCTTAAAAAAAAAAAAAAAATAAAACTAAGTAATGGTTAGAATAAAAGTCTGCGATTTCATAAGAGAATCGCTAGAAAAACAAAACAATTATCACAAGAGATGTTATTTATTAAAGAAAAAAGTAGAAAGTATATTATTGCGTAATATTAAAAATAATCATAAAAATGAATTCATCATAATAAACAAAAAAGAATAAAAAATATATTAATAACAGTTAAAAATCAAATTGAACAACAAAATAAAAATATAGAATTCATGAAAATTAAAATAGAGAAATTCGAAAACAATTTAGATTATTTAACTGTAGATGCAAACAAAGGAAAAGAAAATGAGAAAAAAATAATATATTGTTTGAAAGAACTAAAACATAGATTTAATCACAATATGCCACTCATGGTAGAGCATATTTATGAGTTGGAAGAAGAAATAAATTTCTTATATGAAAAGATATCGAAATATTTAAAGTTAAATTATAAAAAAAAATATATAATGCAAAAAAAATGTTAAAAATTTAAAGAAAAATAAAAGAAAAAAAGAAAGAAAGGCTCAAATAAAGTACAAAAAATAATAAAAAATAATGAAATTGGTTGAGAAATAATTAAAATTAAAAGAAATATAATTCTGAAATATTATTTTTATTACATGCTTAAATTTTCTTAACATAAAAGTCGATAAATTCTAAACCAATTTCAATGTTCGTATATTAAAACAATATAAGGTAGTAAGATTAAAAGCAAAAGGTAAACAAAGGATAAATAGCTATGCTATATTAAATTGATTTGAAGTATTAGATTGAAATCAAAGTTTGATACAATATTTAAAATAAAATTTTAAATATATGAGAATGAGCAGTGGTGCACAACCTAAAATTTTGTAGCGAATATAAGGGTTCTCAACTTGAAGCAATAAAATTTTTGCATGAGTTTTCAATTTTTAAGTTATGATAAATTGTAATCTTAATTGTGAAAGTCAATTAAATTATTAATCAATTGTTTAAGTTGTACGATTTTTTAATCGCGTTAATATGGGTTGTGTGGCAATGACTTGTTTTATATTTTGAAATAACAATT
Organism: Anastatus disparis; assembly: GCA_017163975.1. Taxonomy (NCBI): domain Eukaryota; kingdom Metazoa; phylum Arthropoda; class Insecta; order Hymenoptera; family Eupelmidae; genus Anastatus; species Anastatus disparis. The sequence continues at coordinate 289,961 of JAFFSR010000100.1, forward strand.
AGAAAAGCTAAATCAATTTAAAATAGTACAATAAAATATATGAGTATAGTGTAGAATTTGCGTATAAATGAAAAATAATTATACAATAGCATCTTATAATAAACACAGATAATTGGAAATATAATAAAGATGATAGCGCAATACTTGATTTTGAATTATCTTGTATAAATTATTTGAATTATCATGTAATCGCATAATTTGTTCAAATTTAATTAATTAATTTATTAGTTTGATTAAAAGGCATATTTTGAATAGTTATTTAATTTAAACAAATATACAAACTGCTATATATAACTATAGATCTTTTAAATAATAAATTAGTTAATTTAATTTCTTATTTTAATAAATAAAACGTAATATTTTTATTTGCGTGCGTTAAATACATTAAGCTTCAAGATGCCGAACAAAAGAAGAAGATCGGATATTATCATGAAAGAAATTGAAGAAACTACGGAAACAGAAGAGACACAACAGCTAATACCCATGAAATTAAGAGAATGGGTGCAAACTGTAACAGATGAATTAAAAACCCTATCTGATCAAAATAATACTTCGGAAAACTCATTTAATAATTCTGGAGATTGGTATAGATTAATGCAAATAGATCTAAGCAAAGATGAGATTAAGAACTTAACAATAAAGGATCAATCAGAGGTTCTCACAGATGCTTATAAGAAACTACGAAATGAAAACAATAACCTCAGCAGTTCTTTCGAGAAATATAAAGAGGAATTAAAAATAGAAAATGATGAACTTAGAGAAGAAAAGAAAAGACTTAGAAAGGAAAATGAAAGATTAATAGAAGAAGTTCAGAATAATTTAACTCAAAAAATTAATGAAACAACACAAGAACATGAAGAGAAAATAGATAAATTAAAGGTCATAATAGATGGAAGGAGTGCAAATGCACAGAGTAATGAGCCAAATCAAAGTAAAATCAAAATACCTCTGCCGAAGTACGAAGGTTCTAGTACAGAAAGACCAATGAAATTTATTAATGAACTTGAAAATTATGTAGCACTAAAAGGCCTAAATGATAGAGAATCATTGCAACTTCTACAAACCGTATTACAAAAAGACGCAAATGAATGATGGTACGTGTACCAAGATGACGTTCAAACTTTTCAAGGCTTTAAAAATTTGTTTATTGATCGGTATTGGAACGATGATGTACAACGTACAACTAGTAGAAAAGTAGAATTCGTTCAATTCTATGAAAACACGAAATTGAGCCGAGTAAATTATGCTACTCAGATGTATGGATTTGCCAAAGAGCTTCAATTAAATTACACTGAAGAAGAGCTAACAATAAAAATTAGTAAACATTTCGACAGAAATGTAAAACAGGCAGTTAAATTTGCTCAAAAGAAAGACAAAAATACTTTGTTTGAAATTCTAACGGATTTAGATAACGATGATAAATTACAACAAAAGAAAATACAAGTAAGGACATCATATCAACAAAATCAAAACAATAATTTAAATAATAGAGTCAACTACAACGAAAGAGGTAGAATTAACACAAACAGTTATGAAAATTATAAACGAAACGAAAGTCAAAAACAAAGTGAAAACACAAATTATAATCAAAGGCAAAATTATATAAATAAAACAACAGATGATTCACATTGGAATAAACCAGGAACAAGTTCACAAGAACAAAATCAAAAGAAACAGTTCTATTCACCAGCTATAAATGTAGCAGAATTAGCAAATAGAAATAACAATGAAAGAACAAGATATGAAAAATTCAGATCACCAGTGGACAATAAAACAATAAGGAAAAGTCACGATGAGATAGACATAACGGAAATAGTAATAAAATCCCCAAAATATGATTGCTTCAATACAGCAAACAATGAAAGAAGATTTAATACATGACATAGAACCAGATAAAAATGAGACAAAAGAAAAAATTATAACATGTCCAGAAATAGGAATAATGTTAGAAGACATCCCAGTAAATGGACTAATTGATACTATTAGCGAGATAACATGTATATCTGAAAAATTTTACTTTGATAATTTCGAAAGATTGAAAAATTGTCCTACATTACCGATAACAGGTTAAAGCATTAAAACAGCTACAGGCTCAAAAACAACAAAAATAAGAAAACAAATAATGATAATGACTGAATTTAATAAGGAAAAAATTAACATTATTTATTTAATAATACCTAAATTAATAAAAGATTGTATTATTGGCTATGATACACAACAATTGTTACGTATGATTATTAATACTGTGATGCAGGAAATACTTATAGTTATTAATGATAAATATTTAAATTTATCATATATAGAAAACATATTAAATTCAAATGCATACGAAACAATGCAAATTCAAGAAGTGTATGAAAATGGCAATGACCTAAAATCATGTAACTTCAATAAAGAAGATGAGAAAGAGAATTTTCTCAATTCTGAAAATTATTATAAAACCTCAATACTCACAAATGATGAGATTGAAGAAAAAATTAATGAGTGTGAAAATATCACACAAAATCAAAAAGAAGAATTAACTAAGTTAATTATAAAATATAAAGAAGTATTTCGTAAAGCACCAGGGTTAATACCACCATTTTATTCAGAACCTTATGCAATACCAATAAATCATAGAGAAAAGGTATTGGAAGAAATTAGAAATATGTTAGAATTAGGAGTAATTAGAAAGTCAAAAAGCCGAGGGGCTTCTCACTAAAATACTCTTGCAAAGAGTGGTAAGAGTTTTGTAAGAGTATTGTGAGTACGCAAGAGTTTTATAAGAGTATTGGAGTTTAAAAATTGATCAGAGTATGCGAAGAGTAAGAAGAGTATTCGAAAATATCAAAGAGTATGCAAAGAGTAAGATGAGTATTTGAGAAAATCAGAGAGTATGCAAAGAGTAAGTTGAGTATTTGAAAAATCAGAGAGTATGCAAAGAGTAAGATGAATATTCAGAATAATTAAAAAGCATGCAAAGAATACAATCAGTATTCAAAAAAATTATTGAATATTCAAAAAATTAAGGACTACGGAAATTTTAGGTAGTTTCAAGTTCTTTCTTTTTTAATATATATATATATATATATATATATATATATATATATATATATATATATATATGTGTGTGTGTGTGTTAAAAGAAAGAACTTAAAACATCGATTTTTTAAATTTTATATCTCTCTATACTATTAAAAATATATCGCCGCTGTCACCGTCCGAAATACACCGCTCATTTTTGGCTCTCAATTTTTTAAAATTAGCTAAAATTTAGCTAAAATTTAGCTAAAATTAAGCTGAAATTACCTGAAAATTAGCTAGAATTCAGCTGATAGTTAGCTAGAATTTGGCTAAAAGTTTTATCTAAAAGTCAAAAATTTTAGAAAAAATAGCTACAAATTAGCTAAAAGTTAGCTTAAACCTAGCTAAAATTTTGCTAAAGTTTTCTAGAATTAAGCTGAAATCAGATGAAAGATAGCTAAAATTTAGCATAAAGTTTTAGATGAATTTATTTAAAAGTTAGAAAAAATAGCTGCAAATCAGCTAAAAATTAGCTGAAATTTAGCTAAAATAAAGCTAAAATTTAGCTAAAGTCTGTTACAATTAGGCTGAAATTAGATGAAAAATAGCTAGAAGTTAGCTTGAATTAAGTTAAAATTAAGCTCAAATTTAGCTAAAGTTTGCTATAATTATGTCGATATTAAATGAAAGATATTATTAAAAATATATCGCCGCTGTTGACGCTGTCGCTGTCTGAAATAAGCCGCTCATTTTTAGCTTCTAATTTTTATTTAAAATTTAGCTAAAATCAAGCTAAAATTCAGCTAAAATTAGTAGGAAGTGAGCTGGAATCGTGCTAAAATCACTTAAAAGATAGCTAGAATTCAGCCTACAAATTAGCTAAAAGTGAGCTACAAATCAGCTAAAAGTTAGCTGAAATTAGTTGAAAGTTAGCTGGAATTTTAGCTTTATTCTAGCGACGCTGTCGACGCTATCGCCGTCTGAAATACGCCGCTCATTTTCGGCTCCTAATTTTTACTTTAAATTTAGCTTAAATCAAGCCAAAAGTCAGCCAAAATTAGTTAAAAGTTAGCTACAAATTAGCTAAAATTAGTTGAATTTAGCAAAAAGTTAGCTACAAATTAGCTAAAAGTTAGCTGAAATGAATTTAAAGTTAGTTAGAATCAAGTTAAATTTAGTTGAAGACAGAAGTAGTTGTTAAAAATTGAATAAAAATTATTGACATTTTCTTTTATAAGAAATGTATATATATGAAAATGAATATTTTTGTGTTATAAAAAGAATTCTTTTTTTAATAATAATGTATGTTTATTAATAATCAAACATTAAAAATGTATAAAGAAAAGAAATTGAAAATAAGCTTAAATATGTTGTTGAAAAAGTAAATAATAATAATAATTGTAGTGTTAAAGTTAATTGTAATGATAGTATAGAATCATTACGATAATCATTCAAAATAATAGAAAAATTTTTGTTGAATTAAATTAAAAAGATATTTAGTATATTTTTAAATTACACGGAGGTTGGCGCGCTTGCGTGCAGGGGGCTTGACCCATTCCATTTATTCACAGTTATTTGCAATTTCTTGCTATTATTTACAGTTATTAACAATTGTACGCTTTTTTAAAAATTTTAAAATTTTTTATACATAGGAAAAAATTTTCAAGACGATAAATTTTTATGAATAACTATTATTAACTATAAATAACTGCAAATTTCTGCAAAGTACTACAAAAATTTAGAAAATAATTGCAAATAACTACAAAAATCAGAAAATCATTGCAAATAATTGCGAGAATCCGCAAATAACCGTAAATAATTACAGAAATAAAATAACTATTATCTTAATTTTTAAAAATTGTATTGTACAAAATTTTTTTGCTTATAAATGTTGATAACTGTTAATAACTGCAAATAACCACTACTTCTGTTTCAAACCAAACTATTTATAACATTTATGAGCATTTGCTTGTAGTTATTAGCAAAACTGATTTAAAAAATTGCAAATACTTGGAAATTTTTTTAAAGTCATAAAAGCAAGATGGGGGTTGGCGCGCTTGCGCGCAGGGGGCTTGCCCCCTAGTATATAGTATAAATGCAATTAATAATAACCAAATTACGAAATTAATAAAGAAAATAAATAAGTTTTTTAATAAAGGACTCAGCTGGGTGAGATATTAAAAGGGTCGACGGATCTATGGGTCGATGGATTGATAAATTAATACCCCACACAGCATGTGAGCTTCCTGAAAGCTTCCTGGGAGCTTCCCGAAAGATGTGGAAGAAAGGTTGGAAGCTTTCAGAAAGTTTCCAGTGGAAACTTCCCGGAAGATGGATATGTCCTCGATCAGGAGTCTTCCGTAAGTCTTTCATGGAATATTTCAGTGGAAGCTCACTGGAAGCCTCCATAAGTCCTTCATGGAATATTTCAGTGGAAGCTTACTGGAAGCTTCCGTAAATTATTCATGGAATATTACAATGGAAGCTTACCGACAGCTTCCGTAAATTATTCATGAAACATTTCAGTGAAAACTTACTGGAAGCCTCCGTAAATCTTTTATGGAATATTCCAGTGGAAACGTACTGGAAGCTTCCGTAAATTATTCATGAAATATTTCAGTGAAATATTAAATAAGTGATGAACTAATATTTCTTTGAAATATTTCAGTTTATGAATATTAAATAATTCTTAGTTTATGAATATTGAAATATTTCTGTAATATTGCTGGAATATTTCATGTTTTATTTCGAAAAATTTTTGAATTCGACACTGCAATATTCCAGTAAGTTGTTACATTATTTCTTGAAATGCTTCAAATTAATATTTCTCAAATCTTTCAAGAAACATGTCATGAAATATTCCTGTTATATTTAAAAAATATTTCATGAAGTATTTGAAAAAATGTTTGAACATAACACTGAAATATTGAAGAAATATTACTGCACCATTTCTTAAAATATTTTAAATCAATAATGCGCAAATTTTTCAAGAGATATTTCATGAAATATTTCTGTAATATTCCAGAAATATTTCATGAAGTATTTCGAAAAATTTATAAATAAACCAGTAAAATATTGGAGAAATATTGTTTGAATATTTGTAGTTATCTTGCGTGCGTAGCAATTCTTCCATGTTGCTAGCAGGTGACTGCTTGATTATATTTTCATGTGATCGTAAATGCGGTTGACAAACTCTCGCAAGTGGTGGAACGTTCTCTCGTTTAGTATATAAGACTGAAAATTCTTGATACAAATAAATAAGTGCTTGAATTCTGAATAACAAATAAATGTATAGGTATCTAATATGGTTTGAGATGCAACTATTACAAAATAAAAAATAATATCTGATAGAATATTTCACCAATATTACAAATCAATATTTCATGAAAGATTTTAGAAATATTTCAGAAACATTTCTTGAAAGATTCATAATCTTCCATGAATCTTTCGATAAAATGTTGCTGCAATCTTTCAACAATATTACAAATTAATATTTCACAAAATCATGAAAGAATGTTACAGAAACATTACATGAAATATTTCAAATCAATCTTCTAGGCGGACATATCAATATTTCAGAAACATTTCGCATCAATATTTCTGTTTTATTTCGAATCTTTCAATGAAATATTTCAGAAATATTTAATGCTATGTGGGAAGTTATATAAAAAAAGACATCATTGTTATTAAAAAATGACGTCATTTTTCGTTAACATTTAACATACTAAACGACGTCATTTTTTGTCCTCATCCCTAAAATACTAAATGACGTTATTTAAAACGCATTTTGGTGTGTCAAGTAATGTATTGGGAGCATATCGTCATTAGATATAATAGAAAATTTGAATGGAAAAGGACTCGTTTTTTGTTATTGCAATAAAGTCATTTTCGTTAAAAAAATTACCTCATTTTTATAACAATTATCTCATTTTTATAAAAATGTCTTTTTGGTGTAGCTATAGCATCATTAACATTGTTTTTTATTAACTTACAAACGAGGATAAGTCATATTTATGAGTGCTAGTGTAGTGACCGTTCTATATCCATTCAAAATAATAATTCCTGATTCATTAGTCTACTGATGGAATCTTCCATGGAATGTTTACGAAAGCTTCCTGAAGCCTACAGCCCGAATGTTTTAATCAAAAATTTCCAATATTCAGCTGCAAGGTAAATGCAGTCTTCCTTAGAGCTTCCTGGGTCTTTCCCTGCAATAATTCATCAATCTTCCAACAGAATCTTTCTTGCAAGGTTTACGGAAGCTTCCAGGATACTCAAACCGGAATATTTCAGTAAAAATCTTCAATATTTCGCTGAAAGGTAAACGGAGTCTTCCATTCAAGCTTCCATGAAATCTTTCGGTGCAATGATTCACCAATCTTCCAACGGAATCTTCCTTGTAAGGTTTACGGAAGCTTTCAGGAGCCTTCCACTGGAATTTTTCAATGACAATTTCCAATATTTCGCTAAAAAGTAAACGTAGTCTTCCATTCAAATTTGCATGAAATCTTTTAGTGCAATGATTCATCAATCTTTCAACAGAATCTTCCTTGAAAGGTTTACGGAATCTTTCAGAAGACTTAAGTCGGAATATTCAAGTGAAAATTCCCAACATTTCTCCGAAAGAAAAACGGAGTCTTCTATAAAGCTTCCATGAAATCTTTCGGTGCAATGATTCATCAATCTTCCAACGGAATCTTCTTTGGAAGGTTTACGGAAGCTTTCAGGAGCCTTCCACTGGAATGTTTCAATGACGATTTCTAATATTTTGCTGAAAGGTAAACGGAGTCTTCTATTCAAGCTTCCATGAAAACTTTCGGTGCAATGATTCATCAATCTTCCAACGGAATCTTCCTTGGAAGGTTTACGGAATCTTTCAGAAGACTTAAGTCGGAATATTCAAGTGAAAATTCCCAACATTTCTCCGAAAGAAAAACGGAGTCTTCTATAAAGCTTCCATGAAATCTTTCGGTGCAATGATTCATCAATCTTCCAACAGAATATTCCTTGGAAGGTTTACGGAGGCTTCCAGGGGTTCTTTGTAGAAAGTTTCCTTCGAAATATTCCAGAAATATTTCTGTTTTCTTCCATAAAGCTTCCATACATATTTCAATGAAATATTCCATTGGAATACACGATAAGATTTTTTTTTTAATTTTGATAAGGTATTCAATATTGCTTATACCAAACATAATAGCATAATAAGTAACTTTTTCTTATGCATGGTGGCAAAATCTATTAACTATTCGTAGCTTAAATTTAACTATTTCTAAATATAGGTATGTTTTACGTCAAATTTTAAACAAAAAATGTTGCGATTTATTTTATTTAAAAATAAAAACTTTTAGAAAAAAAATCAGAAATTTAACTATTAAAAATAACGTTTGGCAAAAAATAAGTTGTATATTACATGTCATTCCCAACAAAAAATATTCTTATTACCAAAAGTTAATTACTAGTGAAAAATGAATTTAAAACTTGATCTATGAAAGGGATAAAGTTGAATTTAAACAGTTGAGAAAAATAAAATATTGGCAAAATGAAAAAATATAACCTTTAGAATTACTATTTTACAAAAATATTATAAAAACCAGTTATTTATCCTCACTAGATTAAAATATAATAATATTTCATAAAATTGACGAAAAATTTTATTGTCTCTTGTTTGAGATAAAGTCGGAAAAAGTTTTACCAACGAAAATTTCATAAATTGATATAAGTACATCAACAATCGTTTTATAGGTACATTTTTTAAAAATACTATATTTCTCTTATTAAATAAATTTTTTTTTAATTATAACTTTTTGTTTGTTATAATTAATAATTTTTACATAAACGTAACTAATATTAATAAAGAGATGGGTTGTTAGATAAAGACTCAGAATTCAGCGTTATATTAATAAGATCTATTACGATCTGTTCTATTTATCAAACATGATATAAAATGACTTATCGTCGAAATCAATAAAATAATAAAATCGATATTACTAAAATTCTATTTGTTAAATATATAAATTAATTGCATTAAATCAATTTAACTGTAAATATTATGTTCCGGTTTTTATAAACTCGGCATATACTCTTCTTTTCATTCGTACTCATGTATACTCATTTGTACTTATATATACTCACTCGTACTCACGCATACTCATTTAAACTTACGTAAACTCATTTACACTCTTACAAATTTCTAAATATTCATCCATATAATTAAATACTTATTTGTACTCTTGCGTACTCTTGAATACTCATTGATACTCTTGCATACTTTTCAATATTCATTCGTATTCTACAAATACTCATTTTTACTATTGCATACTCACTAAATTTCTTTCAAACTTTTTCGTATTAATTTACTTAAAGCGTTCACCAAAAGAGTATTGAAGACTACGCATGAGAACTAAAGAATGTTTGAGAGTACGGAAGAGTTTTTCTATGAGTATTTTAGTGAGAAACCCCTCGCAAAAAGCCCTTATATAAATTCAGTTATAACAGTTATTGAAAAATAACTCGGTTCGCCTGTGTTTGGATGCACGAAAATTAAATAAAAAGATTATAGATGATTATGAAGCTCCTCCTTCAGTTAAAGAAGTTTTCGTAAGATGTAAAAAGAAAAAATACATGTCAAGCCAACCCACACAGCATGAAAGATATCATTGGAATATTCCGAAATATTCCAAAGGAATATTTCATTGAAATATGTACGGAAGCTTTATGGAAGAAAACAGAAATATTCCTGGAATATTGCAAAGGAAACTTTCTACGAAGACTCCGTTTTCCTTTTGGGGAAATATGGGAATTTTCACTGAAATATTCCGACTTAAGTCTCCTGGAAGATTCCGTAAACCTTCCAAGGAAGATTCCGTTGGAAGATTGATGAATCATTGCACCGAAAGATTTCATGGAAACTTGAATGGAAGACTCCGTTTACCTTTCAGCGAAATATTGAAAATTATCATTGAAACCTTTTAGTGGAAGGCTCCTGGAAGATTCCGTAAACCTTCCAAGGAAGATTCCGGTGGAAGATTGATGAATCATTGCACCGAAAGATTTCATGGAAACTTAAAAGGAAGACTCCGTTCACCTTTCAGCGAAATATTGAAAATTGTCATTGAAACATTCCAGTGGAAGGCTCCTGGAAGATTCCGTAAACCTTCCAAGGAAGATTCCGGTGGAAGATTGATGAATCATTGCACCGAAAGTTTTCATGGAAGCTTGAATGGAAGACTCCGTTTACCTTTTAGCGAAATATTAGAAATCGTCATTGAAACATTCTAGTGGAAGGCTCCTGAAAGCTTCCGTAAACCTTTCAAGGAAGATTCCGGTGGAAGATTGATGAATCATTGCACCGAAAGTTTTCATGGAAGCTTGAATGGAAGACTCCGTTTACCTTTCAGCGAAATATTAGAAATCGTCATTGAAACATTTCAGTGGAAGGCTCCGAAAGCTTCCGTAAACCTTCCAAGGAAAATTCCGTTGGAAGATTGATGAATCATTGCACCAAAAGATTTCATGGAAGCTTGAAAGGAAGACTCCGTTCACCTTTCAGCGAAATATTGAAAATTGTCATTGAAACATTCCAGTGGAAGGCTCCTGAAAGCTTCTGTAAACCTTCCAAGGAAAATCCCGTTGGAAGATTGATGAATCATTGCACCGAAAGATTTCATGGAAGCTTTATGGAAGACCCCGTTTTCATTTCGGGGGAATGTTCGGAATTTTCACTTGAATATTCCGACTTAAGTCTCCTGAAAGTTTCCGTAAACCTTCCAAGGAAGATTCCGTTGGAAGATTGATTAATCATTGCACCGAAAGATTTCATGGAAGCTTGAATAAAAGACTCTATTCAAGAAATATTTCATGAAATATTTCTTGAAAAATTTGCGCAGCATTGATTTAAAATATTTTAAGAAATGGTGCAGTAATATTTCTTCAATATTTCAGTGTTATGTTCAAACATTTTTTCAAATACTTCATGAAATATTTTTCAAATATAACAGGAATATTTCATGACATGTTTCTTGAAAGATTTGAGAAATATTAATTTGAAACATTTCAAGAAATAATGTAACAACTCACTTCAATATTTCAATGTCGGATTTAAAAATTTTTTTGAAATAAAACATAAAATGTTCCAACAATATTACAGAAATATTTCAATGAATTATTTAATATTCATAAACTGAAATATTTCAAAGAAATATTAGTTTATCACTTATTTAATATTTCACTGAAATATTTCATTAATAATTTACGGAGGCTTCCAGTAACCTTTACTGAAATATTCCATGAAAAGTTTACGGAAGCTTCCGGTAAACTTCCTGGAAGCTTCCAATGTTTTTTCTGCAGTGAATTAAATCTTCCACGTTTTCTTTTAGGAAGCTTCCGGTAATATTCCACTGAAATTTTCAACGAAAAACTTACCGAAGCTTCCTGGAAGCTTCCACTGAAATATTTCAGGAATGATGTACGGAAGCTTCGAGTAAGCTTCCACTGAAATATTCCATGAAAGATTTACGGAGGCTTCCAGTAAGTTTTCACTGAAATGTTTCATGAATAATTTACGGAAGCTGTCGGTAAGCTTCTATTGAAATATTCCATGAAAGACTTACGGAAGACTCCTGATCGAGGACATATCCATCTTCCAGGAAGTTTCCACTGGAAACTTCCTGAAAGCTTCCAACCTTTCTTCCACATCTTCCGGGAAGCTTCCAGGAAGCTTCCAGGAAGCTTACATGCTGTGTGGGTAGATCTAACAAGTTCGTACTGGCAAATAGAATTAACTGAGAACAGTAAGAAATTCACAGCATTTAAAATTGATAATAAGGTTTACGAATTTAATGTGGCTGCTTTTGGTATAAAAACAAGTGGTGCAGGATTATTAAGGGGATTAAATGAAGTAATAAATGATTTTAATGAATTCCTATTAGCATTCGTGGACGATTTGCATATAAGATCAACCACATTTCATGAACATATAAAACATTTCGAAAAATTATTTAAAAAGGCTAAAGAGTATAATATAACATTTAATTTCAAGAAATCAAAGTTTATAAAAGAAAAAATAGAATTCTTAGGCCATTACATAACTAGTGAAGGTATTACACCGGACCCAGAAAAAATAAGATCAATTTAGAATTTTCATACACCAAGAAATATAAAAGAGCTGCAGGCATTCTTAGGTTTCGTAAACTTCTATACGAAATTTGCTAAAGGATATGCAAACGAAATCTTACCATTAATTGGATTGTTAAGAAAAGATGTACCTTATAAGTGGGGGGCAAGGCAACAAAAAGCTTTCGAGAATATAAAAGATCTTTTTACAGAAAATATAATTTTAAAATTTATAAATATGAGCAAACCATTCATTCTAACAACGGATGCAAGTAATTATGCTATAGCAGCGATACTATCACAGTTAGATAAATATAATAAGAGTCAAGCTGTCTCAACTGGGCACACTAAAAATGAAATTGCACTTTCCAATCATTTTATTATTTTATTACGAAGATGTATTGATAAAAAACAACGTCCTAAAAAATTTTCGAAAAATTTAAATTTTTTAAAAAGTTATTAACAAATGAAGTCTAAAGCCGTTTTTTTTTCAAAATTCAATTTCTCCGCAAATATTAAATGAAAGTTGATGAAATTTTAAGGGTAAGTACAAAACTATCTTCTATTTAAGATGAAATTTAAATTTTATAAAAATGTTTACAATTGTTGTTATAAAATTAATTTTTTAATAAACAATTGAAAATTTAACAAACTTCTCGGGTAGGTAGGAAAAAATTTTTTTTTTAAGGAATATTCTATAAAGTCTAAAGTATCTTTTCCTGAAAGAAAATTTTGGTAATATTCATAAACAAAAAAGTTACAAATTTTTTAATGCGGCGGGATGAGCTTGCGGCGCGCTACCGCGAGAGATACTTACGCGCGTTCAAGCGCTCAGCTTTTTGTACCTGATTATTTATGCATTTGCTCATAATAAATAACATTAATAATAACTAAAACTCGTAATAAATAAAATTCATGAGAAAATAATTTGATATATAATATATTTTAATAATTATAACATTTTATTTACAATATCTAAGTAGAGACTTTCTGAACAGTACTCTTAGAATCATCAGAAAAAATCTTGCATGTTATATTTTTTGAATCGTGTGGCTTATAGCTATGGTATTGACGTGTTCCTTTGACTGTTTTTGCTTGTGAAAAGCGAGATTCCAAACCTTGTTTATGTTCGTCATACTCATTCGATGAACAGAAATCAAAATAAATTTTAGGAAAGGATTTTTGCGCCCATTCAAATAATTTTCGTGTATCCGTTATCTGAGCACCTTGCAAACTGGCTCGATAAGCTTGTCTTTTAACACATCCACCAATCCCATCGCAAGCTCCCTTTCCATGTGCGGTTGCGAAGAAGTGCCATTCTGCTTTAAAGCCAAAATCTTCTTCGTGAAATAGTAAATTCATAAAATTAAATCTATTTTTATATTGTGAACCAGCTCCGTCGGAAAAATAGTAGATTTTTTTAATATTTTCAGCACCAAATCTATTTTTCAAGAATCCAATCATTTTCGAATTATAAAGGTGAACTCCAGTGGCATCATGGTTTATATACTCGGAAAAAACTACAAAATTCGTATGCTCAAGAACATTGTTTTTCTTGTGATATATAACATAAACGTGAAGAGTTGCTTGATCTTTTGACCAATGTTGCGACTGAATAGCATCTTGCACATGAAAAGAATAATTTTCAGAGTAATCAAGAGTTACGAGATATTCACCATATTCCAGTAAATTTTTCAATTTTTCTAGATATTCTGCTTGCGACTTGGCAATAAAATCATGTTTTAAAACTTTTGGCAACTCTTTACCAAGATTTTTAATAAAAATATGTAAACTTTCAGTTTGTGTGAGTAGTTGACATCTAATAGAAAATTATATATTTTAGAAAATTAATTACTGTCTAAAAAAATTGAGACACAAATATTTAACAAATACCTGTCAGTTGTGAGCCACTGATTGAATGTAATACTTGTGATGCCATTATTTTCAAAAGTTAATTTCAAATCATCGAGAATTTTCTTTGTCCCAGGACAGTTTTCACAATTTCCCAGATAACAAGCTGCAGTTTGACTTGGACAAATTATTTCAATAAAAAGTTCTCGATAACTTGTTTGAAAATTGATGTTTTTTCGAGCGAGTTCTTGTTTGAGGCCTCTTAATTTTAGACGGATATTGCCATGATCTTTACAAACGCAAACATTATGCGTACCCTTAGGACCAGCTAAAATACACTGAGGTGGCCTCAAAGTTTTAAAACTGACAACGAAACTTTTACTTCCGGAAATTTCTTTACAAAATCTGTATGTAAATCGGCAAGATTTCCCAATAATAAGCGTTTCTAAAAAAATATTAAGATGAAATTGAAACATCCCTACTAACTATTTTATCTCATATCATTACAGATTTTAATTTATCAAAGAGGAAATATTTTATAATAAATCTACATTTTCGAGCTTTTATGTACTTAGATATATAATTATTTGAACTATATTACAAACTCGTAAAGCGTAAAAACGAAGCGCAATAAATAAAACAACTGACGATATTTTCATTTTCATACCTGTTCGTGTTGGCGTTTTCCACTAACAACAACAGATTTGTAGTCTTTCGATCCTGGCATGACCCTACTCACATCGTCATGAAGATAAAAATCTTTAACTTTGTCAATATCTGTAGTACTCATTGCTCGACCTTTTTTCTTATCTGGATGAGCAAGATAACCCTTTTCCTCTTTCAACTTTTTAGCAGTGCTAAGCATACGTTTACTTACTCCGAATTCTTTTACTGCTGTACGTATCGACAATTTATAAGGAATCGTAGTAAGAAGAACTATCTTTTCTTGACAACTTGATGCACAAAATAGGGCTAGTTTGAAATCACTGACCCATTTGTTATAATTTTCGTCATTAATAAATTTGGAAACAATTTTTTATCTACTTCAACGACTGAAAGCGATTGCTTTTTTGGAGAAGATTGTCCCATAATAATATTTTCGATGGCGCTTACAAGTTTTCGTTTTTTTATTTTATTATCTACACTCGGACACACATAATCTTTATCTTTTTCTTCATTCAAATTTTCTTCTTCAGACTCTTCGGCATTTTGTTCAATAATTTTATTTTCTTTATCAACACTTAGAAATTGAAATGTTTTATTACGATATAATTCAACTTTACATACAGCACAAACATACAATCCAAATAAACCAGTAAGCCTTTTGTCACATTTATTCGATAAAAACTTAAGATTCTTTGTACAGCAATCATGCTTTATTTTTTTGAAAGGATTGCAACATTTAGGTGGTGGCGTCATAATAAAAACAATACGACTGACAGATTTGCATATATTTAACAAATGCATCTAAGTCACGATTCGAATTTGTTTTCATCGTTATATACCGCTTTTCCAAGAAAATGTCGATGGTTACAATTTCATAGAATTTCAACGTTCGTTGAAAAAAATATTTTGGCATGCTACACGTGAGTAAGTATACTCGAGTTAATGATATTAAACAATAAAATAGAATCTAAACAATATTTGAATGCAATAATAATCCATGTACACGATTTTTTCTGATGATTCGAAGAGTACTATTCAGAAATTCTCTCTTTAAATATTATAAATAAAATGTCATAATTATTAAAATATAATCTATATTTAATTATTTAATCATGAATTTTTTATTTATTATGAATTGTAAATGCATAAATAAGCAGGTACAAAAAGCTGAGCGCTTGAACGCGCGTAAGTATCTCTCGCGGTAGCGCGCCGCAAGCTCATCCCGCCGCATTAAAAAATTCGTAACTTTTTTGTTTATGAATATTACCAAAATTTTTTTTCAAGAAAAGATACTTTAGACTTTATAGAATATTCCTTAAAAAAATTTTTTTTCCTACCTACCCGAGAAGTTTGTTAAATTTTCAATTGTTTATTAAAAAATTAATTTTATAACAACAATTGTAAACATTTTTATAAAATTTAAATTTCATCTTAAATAGAAGATAGTTTTGTACTTACCCTGAAAATTTCATCAACTTTCATTCAATATTTGCGGAGAAATTGAATTTTGAAAAAAAACCGGCTTTAGACTTCATTTGTTAATAACTTTTTAAAAAATTTAAATTTTTCGAAAATTTTTTAGGACGTTGTTTTTTATCAATACATCTTCGTAATAAAATAATAAAATGATTGGAAAGTGCAATTTCATTTTTAGTGTGCCCAGTTGAGACAGCTTGACTCTAATGAAAATATCGTATGTTTTATAAGTCGAACACTAAAAGGGCCTGAGTTAAACTACTTTACAACCGAAAAAGAATTGCTAGCAATAGTATGGTCAGTACGTAAACTAGACACATATTTAAGAGGAGCAAAAGATATAATATTAAGAACTGATCATAAAGCGATCACATTCTTAAACAAATGTAAGTTTAACAGTTGTAGATTAAGACGATGGGCCTTATCTATACAAGATTATAATATAAAACCAGAACATATTACTAGTAATAAAAATACTGCTGCAGATTTCCTGAGCAAACAAATATTAGATATTAAAGAAGATGATGAAATAATAATAGCAAAATTAAGTAAAAATAAAATCAGCAAAAAATTAGAAAATGTCTTTAAACAATTAAAGTCTTATAAAAAAATGATAACTATTGTAAAAAATTGCTACAAAGATTGTCTATAAATGACAGCAACCTAAAAAATTATTATTCATACAAAAATAAAATATTATATAAAATAACAGACTCAGGAAAAAAGATTATAATACCTGAAACTGTATTAAAAATAATTATATTATAAATACATGAATTCTATGGTCATATAGGACCCAAAAAGACATATAATTCAATTATAGAGGACTTTATTGCTTCAAAACTACGCAAATAAGTTTATGCATTATTGAAGATATGTGAAACTTGCCAAAAAACAAAGCATTCAACTATTAAATATCATGCAGAAATGCAGCCTATAATAGTAAATGATAAAAACGAAATATTATCTATAGATTTTTATGGTCCCCTACCAACGTCAGTAGGTGGAGTAAAATATATTCTAACATCTATAGATGTATTCTCAAAATACGTAGTAATGTACCCCATTAAAAAAGCAAACACACTCACAACAATAAAAAAAATATTTAATGATTACGTAACAAAATATGGTACTCCTAAAGCTATAATGACAGATCATGGGACGCAATTTACATCTAAAAAATGGATAAAGAAATTGCAAGAAGAAAATATAAAAATAAGACACCCTCAAAGTAACATAGTTGAGAGAATACATAGAGAACTTGGCAGGTTCTTTAGAACTTTTATAAAAGAATCCTATAAATCATGGTCTACATATGTCCCAAAAATTCAAGAAATTATGAATGAAATCTACCATAAAACCACTGGTTTTACACCCATGGAATTACATATGGGGAAAAAACCCATAAAAATATGGGAAAAATATATTAAATTAAATAAAAAAGATATAAATCTAAAGAGAAAAATATTTATGGCAAGAGAAAAGATGCACAAAAAGATCAAAGATCGAGCTGCAAAAAACAATATTAAACACAACCATTATAAATTAAATATAGGAGATAAAGTATTAGTAAAAGCTTTAAGAGTTACAGATACAGAAAACCAAAAAATTGCAAAGTTCTTAGAGATATACGAAGGACCTTTCAAGATAAAAAGTATTATAAACCAAGATACGTATTTATTAGAAGACAAAAATCAGCAAGAACGAGGAAAATTTCATTTTAGCAATTTAAAACCAGTTTTTGAAGAAAAATAAGAAATTAATTGATGAATTGAAGAAAGAAAATGCGAAGTAAAATGGATGAGAAACGCTGTCAAAATTATAAAATTGAGTAGCAATGAAATATTATTTGATAAAATCACAAAATTAAATTAAATATAATATAAGAAAAGAAAAGAAAGTAAGAAAGACGAATGTAAACAAAGGACACACATAGAGTATGTAGGTACCTAACGAAATAAACAATAAATTTGGAAACTTAGAATTAACGATCTTCGATGATTTTGGAAAATAATATTTCAGTGCTAACTCTAAAACCGCGCGGTTAACAGCTAAAAGCATTTGGGCAAAAACAAAAATTGGAATAGTAATAGAAGTAATAATAGTGTAAATAGATAATTATTAGTTTTAAGTTAGATTAATTATAAACAGTGTAAATATTGTAATATAAAAAAAAAAGTTAAAAAAGAAAAGAAAAATGTCACGAGTGTTAGTGATTAAAGAGATTAAGAAGACATTTAGGACCCATCCAACGTTGTACCGTCACGCAGGTACAAGCCCAGATAAATATGTGGGAATGAGACATGTTACGTCTCAAGTTGACAAAGAATTTATTGAGGAAAAGAGCTTGGATGTTGTCTGGGATGAGTCTTTACATTGTGCCATCAATTACGAAGAAAAGCTTGAAGGACAATCAAAAAATTATATGCAGGCAACAGCCTTATCAACATCAGCAGCAGGGATAGCAATAACAGCCAAGTGCAAACAAAAAGAAATTGGAGTGGCCACAATGAAAACAGGATCGGGTAAAAGTCAAAGGAAAATTAAAAAGGGCGAGAAGGCCGAAAAAACAGTATTTATAAAACTGAAGGAAGAGAAATTAGACGAGGAGATAATAAATATTTACATCCCAGAAGGAAAACCAAAAAGGAAATATATTTACGCGCAAGAAGCGGCCCTAGATCGTCACCGTCTTCAGAGGATAGGAATTCCATCTACTAGATCCGACCTGAGCGGTGACGAATCTGATGTTGATGTATGGTTAAGCAAATTAAAAGAAAAGAAAATAAAAAGGTATGAAAAAAAGCGTATTATTATAAATTACTTGTAAATTAAAATTAGTTATTGTCCTCTTAGCGAAAAATTTTAAAGTTAGAAAAGAAAAGGAAATGAAAAAGTAAAATGTTTTAAAGTTGTAAAGAAAAAGAAAAATAATGTAGATTTAAATATCGCGCGCGTTAAGATCCACCATAAGAGCATTTCCTTTTCCGGAAATTCATAATAAATTTAGATATTTAATTAATACATGAAATATTAGCAAAAGATTTTTTTTTCGGGGGACAATTGTAACCTCACGTATTAACGCAATTAAATACTAAATAATAAGTTTTTAAATGCATAATAATTTGAGAGAGAATAGGAGAATAAAAAGAATAAAATAAAATGAATATAAAATGATAATTATTCTCTCTCAAATTTCAATGCTCATGTTGAAAGCGAAGAGAATAAAATGATATTGTGTCTCTTTCTATCTTGCGCGACGGCGCGGTGTAACAATTAAACGTTATACTGACGCGCAAGGTAGAAATTAATATAAGAATATATGTATGCGCTTGTATGTGTGCTGATACACGCTTATAGAGTTTCGCACGTTAGCACACATCTAAGCGCAACTGTATTATAAAATAGATATGTATTAAAGATCTCTCCCCTCTTCAGGCAGTATACAGGATTCGAGGAGGAGAGACTCCGTGTGCGAAATATCGTATGGAAACGATGGACTCGCGCAGAGTGCAATCTAAAATTAGCGCGATATTCCCCCCACAATGCAAATCAAGCAAAGAGGAGAAAGATAGCGACGACGGCGGCTCAAGCGAGAGCAATGTAGTCGTCGTGACAAATTTTGTACGCCACTCTTTGGCCAGCTTTCTCTAAATAAAGTCAATTTCAAATTTAATACTTGGTATTAGAGTTGATTATTTTCGATTATTCTGCAGGTCTGCGAGGAGCTGGATAACCACCAGCTCCGTACCGGTAGCAGTAATAACGAAATAAATACTTTTATTAAAATCAAAGTTTTATTTTGGTAAAATAAATTAAGTATACATTCACTTATATTTCTTTTCGTGAATGTGTTAAAGTGTTAAAATCCTGATAATTATTATCCATTAGAAATAGTTGTGTATAGTGTAATTAACTATTATAATTACTTTAAATTTTAATAAATTGAAATTGGTGAATAGGCTCCTATAAAACTATAAATCTTTAGAATTTTATAGCTTATAAGAGGCTCTTAATATAATTAAACATAAAAGCAAAGAGACCACGGACTAGTTGTAGCATGACGTCTACACTAAGAACGGGTCTAGCTTTGAATAACCTTTTTCCCTTATCCTTTTCCTTGCATATGAGCTCGTTGTGCTATCATTTTCAGAATTAGGATTGTCAGAGGTTACAGGGTATATAGTTTATGGGTATACAGTTTATGGTTTCATGGTTTATGGGTTCATGATTTATGAGTTTATGGTTTGTGAGCTTATCGTTTATGGGTTTATAAATTTATAGTTTATGAGTTTATAGTTTATAGTTTTATGATTTATGGGTCTATGGCTTATAAGTTTATAGTTAATGTGCTCATGGTTGATGAGTTTATGATTCGTGAGTTCATAATTTATAGATTTATGGGTTAATAGTTTATGGGTTTATGATTCATAAATTTATATTTTATAGGTTTATGTTTTCTGGGTTTTCTGGTTTATGGTCTGTAGGTGTATGATTCATGGGTTTATAGTTTATGGGTTTATGATCTATAGTTCATGTGTTAATGGTTTATGAGTTTATGGTTTGTGGGCTTATGGGTTAAGGTTAATGAGTTCATGGGTTTATAGGTCTATGCTTTATAGGTATATAGTTTATGGGTTTATGATTAATGTGTTTTATGGGTTTATGGTTTTCGGGCTTATGATTTATGGGTTTATGGTTTATGCGTTTAGAGTTTCATTGTATTTGAGTTTATGGTTCATGAGTTCATAGCTCATTGGTTTATGTTTCATAGGTTTATGGTTAATGGGTGTATATATTACAAGTTTTTGGTCTACGGGTTTATGGTGTATAGGTTTATAGTTTATGGGCTAATGATTTATAGGTTTATGGTTGATAGGTTTATGGTTTATGGTTTTATGGCTTATCAGTTTATGGTTTATAAGTTTATGATTTATAAGTTGATGGGTTTTTGGTTTATGTGTTTATTGTTTATGGGTTTATCGTTTATGGGTTTATAGTTTACAGGTTTTTTATTTATAGGTTTATAGTTCATGGGTTTATGGTTTATGGTTTAAGGGTTCATAGCTTATGAGTTCATCGCTTATGAGTTTATGGGTTCATAGTTAAAGGATTTATGGTTTATAGGATTATGATCTACGGGTTTATGGTTTATAGTTTATGAGTTAATAGTCGATAGGTTTCTGGTTTATGAGTTTATGGGTTCCTGGGCTTATGGTTCATGGATTTATGAATTATAGATTTATGGGTTCAGGATTCCAGTTTATGGGTTTATGGTTAATAGGTTTATGATTAATGGCTTTATGGTTAATGGGTTTATAATATGGATTTATGGTTAATAGGTTCATGGTCTATGTTTTCGCGTTTAATAGATTTATGGGATTATGGTTTTACTTTTATGGGTATATGAGTTAATATGTTTATGATTAATTGTTTATGGGTTCATGGTTCATGGGTTTATGGTTTATGAGTTTATGGTTTATGCTCTAAGGGTTCATGTTTGATGGGTTCATAGTTCATGTTTTTATGGTTTATGGCTTTACGGTCTATACGGTCTATTACGGTTTATGGTTTATGAATTTATAATTAAAGCATTTTTGATTTGTTGGTTTATGGGCTTATGGTTTGTGGTTTTACGGTTTATAGGCTAATAGGTTTATGGTTTATGAGTTAATAGGTTTATCGTTTATGGTTTATGGGTTTATGGGTTAATGGTTTATAACTTTATAGATCATAGGTTTATGGTTTATGAGTAAATGAGATATGGTTTTATGGGTTACAATTTTATAGATCATGGGTTTATGGTGTATAGGTGAATAAATTATAGGTTTATGGATTAAGGGTTATTGTTAATGGGTTTATAGTTCTTAGGTTAATAGTTTATAGTTTAATGGTATATAGGTTCAAAGTTTATGAGTTCATAGGTTTATAGTTTATTGGTTTATGGGTTTATAAGTTCATATTTTATGAGTTCATGTTTTATAGTCTTATGGATTTATATTTAATGGGTTAGTGATTTAATGGTTAATGGTTTATGGGTTTATGGCTCTATGGTATATAAGATTATAGTTTATGGGTCTATGGTCTATTGGGTTATGGTTTATGGGCTTATGATTCATGGGTTTATGGTTAATGGGTTTATGGTTTATAGGTTTATGGTCCATGGGTTTATGGTTTATAGGTTTTATTGTTTATGAGTCTATGATTTATTGGTTTATGGTTTATAGGTTTACGATTAACAGGTGTATGGTTTACGGATTCATGGTCTACGGGTTCATAGTGTATCGGTTTATAGTTTATGAGTCTATGATTCATAGGTTTATGATTTATTGGTTTATGGTTCATGGGTTCATGGTTTATAGGGATATGATTTATGGGTTTATGATTCATGGGTGTACAGTTTATGAGTTTTGAGTGTATGTTCTTATGGTCAATTGGTTTATGATTCATGGAATCATAATTTATGAGTTTATGGTTCATAAGTTTATGGTTTTTGAATTTATGGATTGAGGGTTCATGGTCTAAGGGTTTATGGTTTATGGGCTTATAGTTTATAGGTTTATGATTCATAGGTTCATAGTTTATTAGTTAATGGTATATAGTTTTATAGCGTATGAGGTTATTGTTTATGTGCTCATGGTAAATGAGTTTATGATTTATGAGTTTATGAATAATGGGGTTATCGTTCATGGATATATAGTTTATGGGTTTAGTTTATGGGTTTATAATTTATGGGTTTACGATTTATGAGTTTATATTATATGAGTTTATGGTTTATGGATTTATGGTTTATAAGTTTATGGTTTATGGGTTAATGGTTTGTGAGATTGTATTTTAGAGTTTATAGGTTAACGATTTGAGGATTTATTGTTTATGGAATATGGATTTTGGGTTCATGGCTTTATAGTTTATGTGTACATAGGGTTATGATTTATGGATTTATCCTTAATAGGTTTTAGGTTTATGGGTTTATAGTTTATGGGTTTATAAGTTAATAGTTTATAGGTTTATCGATTATGGGTATGAGGTTTATAAGTTCATGGTTTGTAAATTTATAGTTTAAGCGTTTTTGATCTATTGGTTTATGGGCTTATGGTTTGTGGTTTTACGGTTTATGGGCTTATAGGTTTATGGTTTATGAGTTTATTGGCTCATCGTTTATGGTTCATGGGCTTATGGGTCTATGGTTTATAAATTCATAGATCATAGGTTTATGGTTTATAGGTGAATGAGAGATGGGTTTATGGTTTATAATTTTATAGATCATGGGTTTATGGTGTATGGGTAAATGAATTATGGGTTTATGGATTAAGGGTTATAGTTTATGGTTTTATGGTTCATAGGTTAACAGTTTATAGTTTTATAGTATATAGGTTCAAGTTTCATGAGCTTATGGGTTTATAGTTTATCGGTTTATGGGCTCATTGGTTCATGGTTATGAGCTAATAGGTCTATCGTTTATGGCTTATAACTTCATAGCTCATAGGCTTATGGTTTATGGGTAAATGAGATATGGGTTTATGAGTCACGATTTTATAGATCATGGGTTTATGGTTTATAGGTTAATGAATTATGGATTTCTAGATTAAGGATTATAGTTTATGGGTTGATGGTTAATAGGTAAATAGTTTATAGTTTCATAGTATATAGGTTTAAGGTTTATAAGTTTATAGGTTTATAGTTTATTAGTTTATGAGCTGATGAGCTTATATTTTGTGAGTTCATGTTTTATAGTCTTATGGATTTATATTTAATGGGTTAGTGATTTAATGGTTAATGGTTTATGGGTTTATGGCTTTATGGTATATGAGATTATAGTTTATGGGTTTATGGTTTATGAGATTATGGTTTATAGGCTCATAATTCATGGGTTCATGTTAATGGGTTTATGGTTAATAGGTTTATGGTCTATGGGTTTATGGTTTATGGGTTGATTGTTTACAAGTCTATGGTTTATTGGTTTATGGTTTATAGGTTTACGATAAACAGGTGTATGGTTTACGAATTTATGGTCTACGGGTTCATGGTGTGTGGGTTTATAGTTTATGGGTCTATGATTCATAGGGTTATGATTTATTGGTTCATGGTTTATGGGTTTATAGCTTATGAGTTTACTGTCTATGTTTTTATGGTCAATGGGTTCTTGATTTATGCGTTTATGATTTATGGGTTAATAGTTTATGAGTTTAGAGTGTATGTGCTTATGGTCAATTGGTTTATGATTTATGGAATCATAATTTATGGGTTTATGGTTTATGAGTTTATGATTCATTGGTTTATGATTCATAGGTTTATAGTTTATTGGTTAATGGTATATAGTTTTATAGCTTATGAGGTTATTGTTTATGTGCTCATGGTCAATGGGTTTATGATTCATGAGTTTATGAATAATGGGGTTATGGTTTATGGGCTTATAGTTTATGGGTTTATAATCTATGGGTTCATGATTTATGTGTTTATATTTTATGAGTTTATGCTTTATGGATTTATGGTTTATAAGTTTATGGTTTATGGGTTTATGGTACATGGGTTTATGGTACATGGGTTTATGGTACATTGGTTTATGATACATGGGTTTATGATTTATGGTTTATAGGTTCATGATTCATGAAATCATGCTTTGTGGGATTGTGTTTTATGGTTTATGGGTTAACGATTTCAGAATTCATAGTGTATGGAATATGGATTTTGGGTTCATGGCTTTCTAGTTTATGTGTACATAAGTTTATGGTTTATGGATTCATCGTTCATAGGTTTAAGGTTTATGGGTTTATAGTTTATGGGTTTATAGGTTAATTGTTTATGGGTTTATTGTTTATGGGTATGAGGTTTATGGGTTTATGGTTAGTGAATTAATAGTTTAAGCGTTTTTGATTTATTAGTTTATGGGTTTATGGTTTGTGGTTTTACGGTTCATGGGCTTATAGGTTTATGGTTTATAAGTTTATTGGCTCATCGTTTATTGTTCATAGGCTTATGGGTCTATGGTAAAAAAATTCAAAGATTATAGGTTTATGGTTTATGGGTGAATGAGAGATGGGTTTATGGGTTACAATTTTATAGATCATGGGTTTATGGTGTATAGGTTAATGAATTATGGGTTTATGGATTAAGGATTATAGTTTATGGGTTTATGGTTTATAGGTTAATAGTTTATAGTTTCATAGTATATAGGTTCAAGGTTTATAAGTTTATTGGTTTATAGTTTATTGGTTTATGGGTTTATAAGTTTATATTTTGTGAGTTCATGTTTTATAGTTTTAAGGATTTATATTTAATGGGTTAGTGATTTTATGTTCAATGGTTCATAGGTTAATGACTTTATGGTATATGAGATTATAGTTTATGGGTCTATGGTTTATGGGATTATGGTTTATGGGTTTATAATTCATGGGTTTATGGTTAATGGGTTTATGGTTTATAGGTTTATGGTCTATGGGTTTATGGTTCATGGGTTTATTGTTTGTGAGTCTATGGTTTATTGGTTTATGGTTTGTGGTTCATAGGTTATGATTAACAGGTGTATGGTTTACGGATTTATGGTCTACAGGTTCATGGTGTATGGGTTTATAGTTTATGGGTCTATGATTCATAGGTTTATGATTTATTGATTTATGGTTAATAGGTTTATAGCTTATGAGTTTACTGTCTATGTTGTTATGGTCAATGGGTTCATGATTCATGCGTTCATGATATATGGGTTCATGGTTTATGGGTTTATGGTTTATAGGTTTATGATTTATGGGTGTATGATTCATGGGTATATAGTTTATGAGTTTAGAGTGTATGTGCTTATGGTCAATTGGTTTATGATTCATGGGATCATAATTTATGAGTTTATGGTTCATGAGTTTATGGTATATGTATTTATAGTTTATGGGTTTTCGGTTTATGAGTTTATGATTTATTGGTTTATGGTTCATAGGTTCATGGTTTTTGGGTTTATGGATTGCGGGTTCATGATCTAAGGGCTCATGGTTTATGGGCTCATAGTTTATAGGTTTATGATTTATGGGTCTATAGTTTATTGGTCAATGGTATATAGTTTTATAGCTTATGAGGTTATTGTTTATGTGCTCATGGTCAATGGGTTTATGATATATGAGTTCATGAATAATGGGGTTATGGTTCATAAGCATATATTTTATGGGTTTAGTTTATGGGTTTATAATTTATGGGTTCATGATTTATGAGTTTATATTTTATGAGTTTATGGTTCATGCATTTATGGTTCATAAGTTTATGGTTTATGGGTTTATGGTACATGGGTTTATGATTCATGGTTCATAGGTTTATGATTTATAGAATTATGGTTGTGGGATTGTGGTTTATGGTTTATGGGTTAACGATTTGAGGATTCATAGTTTATGGAATATGGATTTTGGGTTCATGGCTTTATAGTTTATGTGTACATAAGTTTATGGTTTATGGATTCATCCTTTATAGGTTTTAGGTTTATGGGTTTATGGTTTATGGATTTATAGGTTAATAGTTTATAGGTTCATTGTTCATGGGTACGAGGTTTATGGGTTCATGGTTTGTGAATTTATAGTTTAAGCGTTTTCGATTTATTGGTTTATGGGCTTATGGTTTGTGGTTTAACGGTTTATGGGCTTATAGGTTTATGGTTTATGAGTTTATTGGCTCATCGTTTATGGTTTATGGGTTTATGGGTCTATGGTTTATAAATTTATAGATCATAGGTTTATGGTTTATGGGTGAATGGGAGACGGGTTTATGGTGTATGGGTAAATGAATTATGGGTTTATGGATTAAGGGTTATAGTTTATGGTTTTATGGTTCATAGGTTACCAGTCTATAGTTTTATGGTATATAGGTTTACAGTTCATAGTTTTATGATATATAGAATCAAGTTCCATGAGTTTATGGGTTTATAGTTTATCGGTTTATGGGTTAATGAGTTCGAATTTCGTGAGTTCATGTTTTATGGTCTTATAGATTCATATTTAATGGGTAAGTGATTTAATGGTTAATGGTTTATGGGTTTATGGGTTTATGGTGTATGAGATTATAGTTTATAGATCTATGGTTTATACGATCATGGTTTATGGGTTTATAATTCATAGGTTTATGGTTAATGGGTTATGAGTTTATAGTTTATAGGTTTATGGTCTATGGGTTTATGATTTATGGGTTTATGGTTTATGGGTTTATGGTTTATAGGTTTATGATTTATGGGTTTATGATTTATGGGTATACAGTTTATGAGAGTATAGTTCATCTGCTTATGGTCAATGGGTTTATAATTTATGGATTCATTATTTATGGGTTTATAGTTTATGAGTTTATAGTGTATGTGCTTATCGTCAATTAGTTTATGATTCATGGAATCGTAATTTATGGGTTTATGATTCATAATTTTATATTTCATTGGTTTATGATTTATGGGTTCATGGTTTATAAGTTCATGGTTTATGGGTTTATGGTATATTTGGTTAATTGTTTATGAGTTCATGGGTTCATTATCTATGATTCTATGATTAATAGGTTTACGAGTTCAGTGGTTCATGGTTTATTGGTTTATGGGTGTAAGGTTTATAAGTTCATGGTTTATGGGTTTGAGGTTTATTGGTTTATGGTTCATAGGCTTATAGTCTACAAGTCAATGGTTTATAGAATTATGGTTCATGGGTTAATCAACCATAATACTACAGTTCATGCGTTTATTGTATATAGATTTAGGGTCTATGGATTCATGGTTTGCGGTTTTATGGTTTATAAATTTATGGGTGTATGGTGATTGGGTTAATGGTTGATCGTTCATGATTTATGGCTTTATGGTCGAAGGGTTCATGGATTATGGTTCATCGGTTCATAGGTTCATGGTCTATGGTCTCATGGTTTATAGGTTAATGGTTAATGCGTCTATGGTTAATAGATTTATAGTCTACTGGTTTATGGTTTATAGGTTAATGGTTTTTGCGTCTATGGTTAATGGATTTATGGTCTATTGGTTTATGGGTTCCTGGTTTATGAGTTTATAGTATATAGGTTTATAGTTTATGCGTTTATATTTTAAGGGTTTATGGTCTATGGGATCATAGATTATAGGTCTTTGGTCCATGGGTCCATAATCTATAGTTTATGGGTTTATGGTTAATAAATCCATGGTTAATGGTTTTCTAGTTCATTGGTTCATAGTATATGCGTTTATTGTTTATGGATTTATGGTCTATGCTTTTGGGATTCACGGGTTTATGGTTTATGGGTTTATGGGTTTATGGTCTATAGGTCTATAGTTAATGCGTTCATGGATTATGAGTTTATAGTCTATGGGTTTATGAATTATGGTCTGTGGGGTTAAAGTTTACGGGTTTATGGTTCATGGGTTTCTAGTTTATGCGTCTATGGTTTATAGATTTATGGAGATATGGGTTTATGGTCCACTGGTTTATGATTTATGGATTCATGGTTAACGAGTTTATGGTTTACGGTTTTATAATTTATGGATTTATGGTCAATCGGTTTATGTTTCATGGGTTAATAGTTTATGAATTTACAGTTTAAGGGTTTATGGTCAATGGGTTCATGGATTATGGGTCTATGGTTCATGGGTCTATGATTTATGGGTTTATGGTTTATGGGTTTATTATCTATGAGTCTATGATTTTTGGGTTTATAATTTATGGTTAATAGGTTAAGGGGTTCATAATTTATGGGTCTATGAGTTTATTGTTTGTGGGTTTATGGTTTATGAGTTTATGTTTGATGGGTTTACGGTTCATGGATTTATGGTATATTTACTATATGAGTTTATTGTTTGTGGGTTTATGGTTTATGAGTTTATGTTTGATGGATTTACGGTTCATGGATTATGGTTTATGGGTTTATAAGATTATGTTTATTGGTTAATGGTTTTTTAAATTCATGGTTAACTGATCTATGGTTAGTGGGTTGATAATTAATGGGCTTATTGTATATGGGTCAATGTTTGATGGGTTTATGAATTATGGGTTTGTGGTTCATTAATTTATGGTTCATGGGTCAAAGAATTATGGGTTTGAGGTTTATGAATTCATGGTTTATGGGTTCATGGTTCATGAGTTTATGGATTTATAGGTTCATGGATTATGGGTTTGTGAATTTATCATTTGTGATTCTATTGTTAATCGGTTCACAGTTATGGGTTCATAATTTATGGTTTAATGCGTTCATGATTTATGGGTTTGTGGTTTATGGGTTAATGGTTGATGCGTTAATAGTTTATGGGCTAATCGTCTATGGGTCAATGGTTTATGTTTTTATGCTTTATGGATTTACAGTCTATGGGTTTATGGAATATGGTTTAGGGGTTTTAGGTTAATGAGTTTATGGTTTATAGGTATATGGTTCATGCGTCTATGATTAATGGATTCATGGTCAATGGGTTCATGGATTACGAGTTTATGTTTTATGGGTTTATAATTTATGGGTATACGGTTGATGGGTTAATAGTTATATCGTTTAATAGGCTTATAGTCTATTGGTCAATGGTTTATGGTTTTATGGTTCATGGGTTAATGGTTTATGGGCTCATAGTCTATGGGTCAATGGTTTATGGTTTTATGGTTTATGGGTTGATGGGTTATGGACTTATCGACACCACGTACGAAGAAAAGCATAACTCAGAAATCCTAATGCAAATTAGCATTGGGATTTCTGAGTTGTGCTTTTCTTCGTACGGGGCGTTGTTATAGTCTATGGGTCAATGGTTTATGGTTTTATGGTTTGTGGATTAATGGTTCATAAGCTTATAGTCTATGGGTCAATGGTTCATGGGTTCATGGTTAGTAGATTTATGGTTTATGGGTTAATAGTTTATGCGTTTATGGTTTATAAGTTAATGGTCTATGGATTCATGGATTATGGATCTATGGGTCTATGGGTCTATGGTTTATGGTTTTTGGGTTTATGGTTTATGGGTTAATGGTTTATGGGCTTATAGGCTACGTGTTGAATGGTTTATGGCTTTATAGTTTATGGTTTTATGGTTCATGGATTAATAGTTTATGGGCTCATAGTCTATGGGTCAATGGTTTATGGTTTTATGGTTTATGGGTTGATGGGTTATGGACTTATTGACACCACGTACGAAGAAAAGCACAACTCAGAAATCCTAATGCAAATTAGCATTGGGATTTCTGAGTTGTGCTTTTCTTCGTACGGGGCGTTGTTATAGTCTATGGGTCAATGGTTTATGATTTTATGGTTTATGGATTAATGGTTAATAAGCTTATAGTCTATGGGTCAATGGTTTATGGGTTCATGGTTAGTAGATTTATGGTTTATGGGTTAATAGTTTATGCGTTTATGGTTTATAAGTTAATGGTCTATGGGTTCATGGATTATGGATCTATGGGTCTATGGGTCTATGGTTTATGGTTTTTGGGTTTATGGTTTATGGGTTAATGGTTTATGGGCTTATAGGCTACGTGTTGAATGGTTTATGGCTTTATAGTTTATGGGTTTGTGGTTCATGGATTTATGGTCTATTGGTTAATGGTTTATGTATTTATGGTCTATGGGTTAATAGTTCATATGTTTATGGTTTAAGGGTTTGTGCTCTATGGGTTTATGGATTATGAGTCCATATTCCATTGGTCTATGGTTTATGGGTTTATGGATAATAGGTTCATGGTTTATGGGTTCATGGTTTATGGATCCATGGTTAATGAGTTTCTAATTTATGGGTTTATGGTTTATGCGTTTATTGTTAATGGATTTATGGTCCATGGTTTATGATTAACGTGTTTATAGTTTATGGGTTCATGGGTTTATGGTTTATGGGTTTATATTCAATGCGTTTATGGTTTATGAGTTCATGGTCTGTGGGTCCATGGATTATGGTTTATGGGTTCATAATTTATGGTTTCATGGTTCATGGGTCTATGGTTTATGCGTCTATGGTTAATTTATTTACGGTTCATGGGTTTATGGTTTACGGGTTTATGGTTCATGGGTGTATGGTTTTTGGGTCTATGGTTTACGGGTTTACGGTTCATGGGTGTATGGTTTTTGGGTTTATGGTTCATTGGTTTATGGTTTATGCGTTTATTGTTAATGATTTTATGATTTATAGGTTTATGGTTCATGGATTTATAGTTTATGGGTTTTTGATTTATGGGTCTCTGGTTTATGCGTTTATTGTTAATGGATTTGTGGTTTATGGTTTTATGGTCCACGGTTTTATGGTTAATGGGTTTATGGGTTAATGGTTTATGGGTTTACGGTGAATGCGTTCATGGTCTAGGGGTTTATGGTCTATGGGTTAATTGATTATGGGTTCATGGTCTATAAGTCTATGGTTTATGGGTTTATGTTTGACGAGTTCATGATTCATGGTTTTTTGATTTATGGGTCTACGGTTTATGGTTTATGGGCTCATAGGTTTGTGGATTAATGGTTTTTGGGCTTATAGTTTATGGGTTAATGGTTTATGGTTTGAAGGTTCATTAGTTTTCTTATAAAAAAAGTTTGATTGGAATTCCGACGAGGTTTAAGATTTTGTGCATAGTACTTATCTTCTTCAAATAACGAATATTCAGCGAGCATTAAGTATTTTTTTTCCAATCCGATTATTTTAAATATTGACTGGGCGTAAACTACTTTTCCTCCGCAAACTCGTTCATCTTGAATATTGAGCGTGCATAAGGTACTTAACTTCCTCCAATTTTATTATTCGATTATTGACTAAGCGTAAAGTACTTTTCTCCTTTAAATGCTTTTAAATAATAATCGTATTAGCGGAAGATATGTACTTTACGCCCGCTTACTATCTAGAATAATCAAATTTGCGAAAGAAAGTACTTTACACTTGTTTAATATATGAAATAATTAAATTTGCGCAAGGAAAGTAATTTACAACTGGTCAATATTTGATATAATCGGATATAAAGGAGAAGAGTACCTTATGCTCGCTTAATATTTGAAATGATTGACTTTGCGGAAGAAGAGTGCTTTACGCTAGGTCAATATTCAAAATAATTGAATTTGCGGGAGAAATATACTTAACGCCCGGTCAATATTCAAGATGATTAAATTCGCAGAAGAGAAATAATTGACGTTTGCGTCATATTGAAAATAATCGAATTAGCTGGAGAAACTTACTTTATGCCCAGTCAATATTCAAGATAATCGAATGCGAATGAGAAAAGTACTTTGTGCAAAATTATAAACCTCATTAAAATTACAATTGGATTTTTTTTACGAGAAAACTCATAAACAATTAACCCTGAAACTACCGACCCATAAACCATAAACCCATTAAATATAAAACCCATAAACCATAATTCCATAAACCATTAACTCATAAACCAAAATCCCATAAACCAGAAACCCATGAAACCATAAACCCATAAACTGAACCCATAAACCATAAACCCATAAACCATAAACCCATGAACCATTAACCCATAATCCATCAACCATAAACCCATAAGCTACAAACCCATAAATTATAAACCCATAAACTCATAAACTCATTAACATATAAATTCATAAACCCATAAACATGTAAACTCATATACCCATAAACCATAAACGATAAACGAATAAACCTATAAATGTTTTGTTAAACGATAAACTATAGACCTATAGTAAGCAAGCATTATAAATAATAAAGTCATTCATTATAGTAGCGCTAAAATAATATTATCAACTATAATTAGTACTTATAATATACTATAATCATGTATTTAGTTTGACTATATTTACG
Organism: Anastatus disparis; assembly: GCA_017163975.1. Classification (NCBI taxonomy): domain Eukaryota; kingdom Metazoa; phylum Arthropoda; class Insecta; order Hymenoptera; family Eupelmidae; genus Anastatus; species Anastatus disparis. Next base: position 322,782 of record JAFFSR010000100.1, read on the forward strand.
GATTATAATTCACTATAGTTATGATTATGGTTTTTTTCGTAAGGGGTACGCTTTTCCAGCTTAATTCAAGAGAAAGTAAAGTTGCGGAAGAAAAATACTTTTTTCTGCTTGTTTTTAGTGTAATTGATGTTGGATGGCGTAAAGAACTTTTCACACTCTGAATTACTGGGAAAAAGCAAAATCATTTGCAAGTATGAATCTCATTGGAATTCCATCATGGATTTCCAAAAAATTCCAATTGGACTTCTTAAATGGAGGTATGAATCGTAATATTCTACAATCTAGTATCACAATACTATCGTAATGATCATAATTAAATGTGGTAAAGAATTACGATCAACAGTATTTAGTGATCATAACTTTTCGACAATGATTATAATAAGTTGTATTAAAAAATTATGTTTCTTAAATATTTATTATAGTACGCTATAATGAATTATTATGATACTACAGTAATAATTATAATCATATCAGATATTTCTATGCGATCATGATCATTATCTTTTATCATTGAGCATAGTCAATAATCATAATACCGCGAAATAATTATAATTTTACCATAATCATTGCTATAATCAGATTTTAATTGATTATAATATAATTATAATTGAATATAGTAAATATTGTAATTTTGATTATAATATTATTTCGCAAGCGAGTAGTTATTATATACAAGCTCTTTTTTCGGGCCTAATTTTTGAGTCTCGTTTGGGCTTTACTAAATGTATTTTTCTCTCCATCTATGTTTCACTATATTTTGCTTTATCTTTATTTCATTCTCTATTCTTTCTTTCTTCATTTTTTATTTACCCCTCTATCTTCAGCTACCTTTCTTAATTTTCACTTTTCTTTAAAGTACCTTTGTGGAAATATTTTATGTATAAAAGTCTTATTAAGTGTATGGAAATGTATGAAAGTGTATCAGAGTGTAATAAAGTGTTGCATGTCGTTAACTCCCTTCATACATTTTGATACATTATGATCCATTTTGATACACTTCAAATTAAAGAAAAAAATCTTTTTTAACTTTGATATTCTTTTATACAGTTTTATAAAGTTTGATACTTTCGAATACACTTCAGGTTTGAAGAAAAAATCTTTTCTCCTTAAACCTGAAAACTTTAAAAAAAACTGATGTGGCAGTCTTTGGGACTGTCCGACAGAAGTGAAACTTCTTTACGAAATTATAAAACTCATAAAGCTTATTTAAGAGGCGGTCGGAACCAAATCGGTGACTTGCGGTATATATTAAGTCAGCATTTTTCGCTTTACGATAATATTTTGTATATTTTTATGGCTTGAACTATTTCAAATTATTCTTTATATACATGACTAGAGGAAATGACTATATTTTTACCATATGAATAAGTAAATAAATTATTATAAGCATTTATTACAAATATCAAACTGACTTGACATATATCGCATGCAAAAGACTATCGTGTCAATTGTTAGGTGGCATTTTTCGCTTTATAACAATATTTTGTATATTTTTGTGGCTTTAACTATTTTAAATTATTCTTTATACACATAACTAGAGGAAATGACTATATTTTTACCATATTAATAAATGAATAAATTATTATAAGCATTTATTACAAGCACCGAACTAAGTCACCGATTTGGTTCCGACCGCCTCTTAAGTTCTATCACCGTTTTATTTAATTTTAAAATAATTTTAAAACTAAATAATTATAAAATTAAATAAAACTAAATAATTATAAAATTAAATAAAACTAAATTAAAATAATTTAATTTATTTGAGGAATTAATTTTTTTTAATCTCAAATGAGATAGTGTATAAAATTTTTGTTAATAATATTTGTTTTACAAAATTACAATTTAAAAAATGTAACAATAAAAAAATAACATTATAGAGAAAGAAATCAAAAGAGAAAACGAGTGCTTTTGCTTTCTTTATTTATTCAGATCAGATTCAGATATTTCTATTGCATATGAAGCGTGTAGCTGCAAAGATGGCTATCTCCATTTTTTCCGAATTCATTTTTATTGCATTTTCGTATACAGAACATTAAAATTTATCATGAAAAAATCATATGGGACCAAAATATAGGTATAGTCTTTTTTTATGAAATGAAAAAAATATGGTGTATTGCAAAATACACTGACTTTTAAGTATAAGTACAGCAGAAAATGTTATTTCTTGAAAAAAATTTTTTTGGAGATAACTACTTTTGCAGCTATACGCTTCATATATAGTATACATGTATACATATACTATATCTGTGCGTTTGACATCAAGTCAGTCCCGGGAATTTTTCTTCATACGTATTTATTACCTTGATTTACATATAGGTGGCACGGATGCTTCTCCTATATATATACACTTCCGTTTCATTAGTTCCATTGCATGTATCGTCATGAAATCAATTCACCCTCTATATAATAATTTTTTTCATACATCTCTTATGGAAAGTGTATATTGTCGGTAAAGAAGTTTCACTTCAAAAATAATTATGTTATCGGATTGATTCATTTATTTTACAATGTAATTATAATAATAATTTTTTTTTTCTACTTATTTGTTTAGTTCGAAAATGTCTTATAAGGTATTAAAGTGTATTGAAAGAGTTGATGAGCTGCAACATTTGCATATATTTCGATACACTTTCCTATACTTGGGCAAACTTTCATACACTTTCATACATTTTGATACACTTAAAAATTTCCACCAGGGTATATACTTCAATTATGATATCATATTATAGTCTACAGTTGATTAGCTTCTAGACAGAAGAAAAAATTTTTCATTGACAGCGCATCTCTAAATGCAGCTAAATTTAACTCAATCAGCTAATTGCAAATGCATCTTGCACTCGCACACACAGAGAAAGGAAAATACCTAAAAAAATGTACTAACTTGAGTCAGTAGTCAAAAAAACATGACCAGTCGTTTTTTAATTGATACTCAGTACATTAATTAAGACAACCTATATGAGTACATCTTTTAATGCGTCTTACTGATATAATACGCACTGCAGCGCTGTCAAGTATGAAACTTTAATATAATTAATACTTAATAGCGTAAAAACCATTATATTGTTTAACGATTTTCAACAGTTGATAAATATAATGTAAATAATATAATATATAACAAATTTAAAGAACTAATAATTAATTTTAAACTCAAAAGCTAACTATTTTAAAACGAAGTATGGCAGATGAACATGTATCGTTTTGTTCCTTAAATATTACGAATTAAAAAATTAATTATTGGTAATTTTAAAGTGTTATATATTATATAAATAATTCTATATTTATCAATTTTTTATTTGAGTAACAGAGAAAGCCGCACCAAAAGAGATTAACACTTACATTTTCTGCAAAATATTGCCCTTGAATCAAGTAGATAGATAGATATTGATTTATTTTGTAAAAAGAGTACAAAAAGGCGTGTAATACATGAAACAATAAGTAATAATTCTAAATAAAGTATTGCCTATAATAAGATAAGATATCACAGTCAAATATTAAAATTAATATATAATACTGTATCAGTAAGTTACCGTATATAAGCGAGGTCACAGCAAACATAAATTACAATAAAAAACAGTCTCAAATATCTATCAGTCATGGAATTAAAATTAACGTGATATAAAAGATGAGTCACTGTCATGACATCAAATAAAAATAAAATTGGACAGTACAACAACAAAGTACTAATGAATAATTTATAAAAATAAAATAATATTAACATTCATAGAATAAAAACTTGATATAGAAGATGTCATGACTTTTAATAAAAAACAGAACCATTCATTCTTTCTGCATTCATTCATCCATCATTCACGCTAATAAATACATTCACGCCTTAACTCTGTATATATAAGACAAAACAAAATAAATTAACATAAAAATAAAAATCCTATATTATATTAAAGTGAAACCACTTTTTTTCCGTTTCTCCGGTTCTCCGGTTCTCCGCATTTGTTGAATGTGTCTAATCTTTTGGTAATAAGAGTAGCAATTTTTCATTGGGCTTTATACAATTAGTCCTCATTAGTAATAAGCATCTTTTTGGGTCATATTTTTTTGGGTCTTATATTTTCTTGCACCCTATATTTTTTTGGGCCCAGAATTTTTTTGGTCTCTATATTTTTTAGGCTTTATATTATTTTGGGCCTTATATTTTCTTGCACCCTATATTTTTTTGGGTCCAATATTTTTTTTTTATTTATATTTTCTTAGGTTCTATAATTTTTTTGGGTCCTATATTTTATTTAGCTCTATATTTCTCTGGGCCTTATATTTTTTTGGGCCTAATATTTTTCTGGGCCTAATATTATTTTGGTCTCCATATTTTTTTAGACTATATTTTTTTGGGCCTAATATCTTTTTTGACTTTATATTTTCTTGGGCTCTATATTTTTTGGGCCCAATATTTTTTCGAAATTAATATTTTCTTGGGTTTTATAATTTTTTTGGGCCTTATATTTTCTTGCATCCTATATTTTTTTGGGCAAAATATTTTTTTTTAAATTTATATATTCTTGGGTTCTATAATTTTTTTGGGTCCTATATTTTATTTAGCTCTATATCCGTTTGAACCTTATATTTTTTTAGGCCCAATATTTTTTTGGTCTCTATAGTTTTTTGGGCTTTATATTTTCTGGGCCTTATGTTTTTTTAGGTCCCATATTTTTTTTTGACTTTATATTTTCTTGGGCTCTATATTTTTTGGATCCAATATTCTTTCGATTCTTATATATTATTGGGTTCTATATTTTTTTAGGAACAATATTTTTTTTGGCCCAATTTTTTTTCGAAATCAATATTTTTTTGGGTTTTATAATTTTTGTGGGTACTATATTTTAATTAGTTCTATTTTTCTGGGCCTTATATTTTTCAGGCCCTACTTTTATTTGAGTGCTATTTTCTTTCAGCCTTATATTGTCTTGGGTTCTAATTTTTTTGGGCCAAATATTTTCTCGATTCTTATATATTCTCGGGCTCTATATTTTTTTTAAATTCATATTTTCATGGGTTCTATAATTTTTTAGGTCCTATATTTTATTTAGCTTTATCTTTTTCTGGGCCTTATATTTTTTAGGCTCTAAATTTTTATGAGTCTTATTTTCTTTGGGCCTCATTATTTTCGGCCTTTTATTTCTTGGCTTCCATATCTTTTTTGGTCCTATATTTCTCTAGGCCTTATATTTCTTGGACCTACTTTTTTTCGAGTCCTATTTTCCTTGGGCTTCATTTTGTTGGGCCTCTAATTTTTTTGGGCCATTCATTTTTCTGAGCCTTATTGTTTTTCAACTTTTTTTGGGTTTTCATTTTTTTTAATCTCATATTTTTTGGGCGCAATATTTTTTTTATTTTATATTTTCTTGGTCTCTATATTTTTTGGGGCCAATATTTGTCTGATTCTTTTATTTTTCTATCCCAATATTTTTTTTATTCTTATTTTACTTGAGCTCTATATTTTTTTGATATTTATTATTTCTTGAGCTCTATATTTTTTTGGCCCAATGTCCCTTTAAATCTTATTTTTTTTCATTTTTATGTATTCTTGACTCTATATTTTTTTAACCCAATATTTTTTAGATTCTTATATTTACTTTGGCTCTATATTTTAAGCTCTACATTCTGCCATAATAAACTAAATAAAACTTAATTTTCAATAATGTTCATACGGCTTCCATGTCGTACAATTGGTAATGTTTGTCTGAAATCTCCTGATGCAATTACAGTTTTACCACCAAAAGAAAGGTTCATATCGCATAAATTTTAAAAAAGACGATCAACTGCTTCAAAAGCAAATTTTGAAGTCATGGATATTTTATCCCAAATAATTATTTGTGTTTCCTTTGTTTGCTTTCTGCAGAATTAGGCTTAACATTACAAGTTGTACAATCTGTTATATTTAAGAGGACGTTGTATCTTTCTATCCTTTTCTAATCGAAAAATGTAGGTTTTCGGAAAAACTAGTAGTTATTACTGGAAATTAATAGTTGTCCGCAACTCGTACAGTAAAAAACAATATTTTTTCTACTAAGAACAAATTAATTCTCTAGCCTCACTCATGATTTTGTAAGTATATCAAACTTTTCTTGAAAACGAAGCATCAAAATTGATTTCATTATTAATTAATTTATTTATTCCAGCGGCCTCTTAACGGTAGTTTAAATGTTGTATGCACGGTTTTTCCATCGACTAATGAATTTGCTGCTATAGCTGTCCAAGCTACACATAAATAATGTATAGTATGATATTTAAAATCAACTATTAAAATGTTAAGTAAATAACTTCTTCCACCTGGTCCATCTATAAAAATATATTTTTCTTTACTTTGGTTGTTTAAACTTTTTATAGTAGAGTTGAATATTTGCCTTTGTTTTTCATTTGAAGAATTTATTTCCATTTTTGATTCATTAAGAATATTATTATTATGATTTAAAATTGTTTGATTATTATCTTCTATAAATGTGCCTATGTTAGGTAAATTAAAATCATTTAAAGAAAATCCATTGACTTGTAAATTATTTTTAATAACATTTAATGTAAGATTTTTACCTATATTTTTTTCGTATTTAGGATAGTATAACTTATCTTTATATTTTTCATAAAGATCTCGTGAATTTTAGGATTATGAAAAACGCAAATGAAAGCAAATAATTTATAAAGAATATAAAAGAATTCTGTTGAAGATGCTTCTTCCAAATATCTATCCCATTCTTCATCTTCATTAATTAATTGTTTTGCCTTAGCTGCCTCATGAAACGAATTGTACATCTCATCATCAACAGTACGCAAAGCTTCAAAACATGTGGCTTTTTTAACATGTGATGGTGATAACCTAATGAAATAACGTTTTCTATCTTTCGGACTTACTAAGTACATTCTACTAACTAGGAGAGTTTCAGACCTCCGGATCACGGATTTTGCTCAAACTTTGAGATAAGTTTTCAGATGTCAAAATATGAAAGGGAACAGAATTTTAGATCCCAACGCTCAATATTTCCCTAGTTACAGGCAATTCAAAAAAATCACTAAAAAAGTTACTAGATTTTCAAACGCATATAGTTCCTTAGCATTGATAACTAGGAGCTTGAGTTTTTTTAAATGAAAGCTGAGCTCAAATCCTTTCAAAATAGTAGTTAAAGTATGTCAAATATTATTTTTTCCCAAAGTTATAGCGTAATAAACATTAGACCGAATTTCAGCTTTTGTTATTAATTAATGTTTTAAAAAGGAAAATCAGGTCCAATGTTTATTACGCTATAACTTTGGGAAAAAATAATATTTTGATATACTGTAAGTGTTATTTCAAAATGATTTAAGCTCAGTTTTCGTTTAAAAAAAGTTTCAAGCTTCTAGCTATTAATGCTAAGGAACTATATGCGTTTAAAAATCTAGTAACTTTTTTAGTGATTTTTTTTAATTGCCTGTAACTAGGGAAATATTGAGCGTTGGGATCTAAAATTCTGTTTCCTTTCATATTTTGACATCTGAAAACTTATCTCAAAGTTTGAGCGGAATCCGTGATCCGGAGGTCTGATACTCTCCTAGTAAGTATTGGTTTTCTTTTTTTTTCTTTCATTCCACTTTTTCAGTTTTTCATCAAATGTATAAAAATTTGGTATGTCTGAATACAAGTGATTTCGTGCTTCAAAATCTTCTCTATTTAATTTAAAAGATGCTGTTAAAAGATGTTGCTCCCACATTTTTTTGCATGATCATTTCTTCTTTTTCTTCTTTAAAAAATACGTTTTGTTGATTTTCTTCACGAACGCTTAGACGTTTTATAGTATGTGAAATTACATGTAAAGGATATTCTAATAACCTGTGCATTACTTGAGGTGGACATAAATATTGTTGGGTTTCGTCATATTCATATTCAACATTTCAACGATTGACATTTTGAAAAGTGCCTTTATTTTCTGATTAAAAATCCACATTTACTTGATGTATTTTAATGTATGCACAATCATGACCTTTAGTATTTGAATAAAGATTTAATGCAGTGTACAGTGAAACAAACTTCTACGTGTATGTGTGCATTGAGATTCAATAATAAGTAAGGATTATAAGGAACAACGAATCCATTATCTGCAATTCTTTCTATAAATTTATTTTTGAAAATTATTTCGACGCTATCATTTTTACGTTTGTATAGTAAATATCTATTGGGTTTAAATATTGTTGTATTATTAAATTTTCTTGGAAAATTTTCAGTACATTGTTTCGTATTTTTATCCATACACGGACAATTTGTATTTTGCATACGACAGGGACCACGTATCATAAATTGTTTAACAATACTATATATTTATGAATAAATATCTCTATTTGGGATTTCTGCACTTATTATTTCATCAACTTTTTCGGGAATATCAAATTTATAATTTTTATCCAAGAGTAAGTTGTTACTAACATAAGCATATACGGTAATCTTCGTTTTTGAAATTTAATCTCATAACTATATGCAATACATTTTCCTGATATTCCCATTTTTATTAATAAATTTTTGAGTTCTTCTACTTTTTGATGAAATACTTTTGTTATAATATCTGGTCTATCTATTGCATTTTCATAAATTTTCAAGTTTTCAGTTATTTCTTTTCAATGTGGATTACAGGTCATAGTTACAAAAAGGTCAGGTTTACCACGATAATTTACTAGTGTCATTGAGTTAATGTAATTTTGTTTTAAAAATCGTGCACCGAGAAAGTTTCACATTATAAAAGATAGTGCGTTTTTAAAATGCTCCACAAAGTGGCTTGCATGCACGATAAATATCGAACATGCATCAAGTTTTTCGATGCGGCGCCACCGTAGGCGACGAAATACAGTGCGCCGCCTCCTCGCGCATTGTGTTTCGACGCTTATGCACTACAAAAAGTGATGCATGAATTATGAAATGCGAAGCATTATTCGTAATTCACGGTGCAAAAGGCATCACTTTTTTTAGTGCGACGCGCATCATCTTTAATGGGCTTACTGTAAAGCTTGACGGTATTATTACCATTTCTCCAATTTTGAAAGAATCTAATTTTTTTTTGTTATGTAAATAGTCCATAACACCTTTGTAACAATCACTTCTTTATACGTTTTGGTTTTTTTCGTATAAAATATAATCTGGAAGTTTCAACTTTTTTAAGCGCATCAACAATTAACTGTTGAGATAATTTTCCCAAATTAAGAAATTGATTAAATTCATTTTTAACACTGAATCTATAATTATGAAATTTCAAATTTGAAATATTAGATTTTCCAAATTTACTTTTCATATTTGGCATCCATCCAAAAGCACCGTTAGGATGAATAAGCGGATATGTCATAGGATCTGTATGTTTGCTAATTGTCGGTATACTAATTGGTTTATCATACTTAGAGTAAATGACAATATCACGTTTCATAGGAGGAAGATCTTCTTCTCCAACATATAATATTGCAACTTCATTACAGGTAGGTAGATTATATCCATTTTTATTCAAATTATTATTGCGGACAATAGACATAGTAACAGTTCTTGGAGGACAATAGATTTTTGCACATCATTCTAGTTCTTCTTCTTCTACTTTAAGCATCATTTTATAGGCTTCAGCGTAAGGGTTAATGTCTCTTATCAAAATATCTACATTTTTTAATAATGTTAAATTTATATTAAACTTATTCCGTTCAATCATTGCCATTTCATTATCTTAGATATATAATTGTCAATATTTACGTGCTTCATCTTCATTAGGATGTAACGCATATACATTATGGTGAATTTGTCCACATATTCTCATATTTTGTGGTCCTTTACCCGGCAATGTATCAAAATTACTATCAAAATTTGTGAATGCTGAAGCATCATTGTACAACGTAACATCTCGTCGAAAATCAATAATTTCTTCCGTTAATTCAGTTGCTAAAAAATTTAATTGTTTTGGGTAAGGAGGATTTTCTAAAAAATTCTACTTCACCTTCATGACAACAATTGGAGATATCGTTACTTTTAGTATATTCGAAAGCAAAATGTTTCGCATCACAATAAACACATTTATTTGTCATGGAACCAATGTTATTTTCAGATATGAGATTTTCATCGGAATATATATTTGCTATACAACCAATCAGTTTCGAATTAATTTTTTTATTTAATTTTTTCAATTATTTTTCTATTTTGTCCTTTATTGTTTTATCAATAACTTTGTTCAATATAATATTATGATTGTTATTATAATTAATATTATTATTGTAATTATTGTCTTCAATTTTTAATCGTTTACACTTAATAAATAATATCTTTAATTGATAAGAATCATATTTATTTTTTCGCTTCTTTTATTTATTGGTTTGTTTATTGTAGTATCATTATTAAGATCTTTATTGTCATCAATTTCCATTTGTTTACACCTTGTGCGTAATTCTTTTAATTGGCAGCAATCATTTTTTACTCATGTTCTCCTAATAATATCGGCATTTTCCAATTTTTATCTTTTAATTTGTACTATTCTCTCATATTTATTATATTTTCTCACTAATAACTTTTTTATAAGTATCTTTTTTGCATAATTTATCTTTTTCATGCAATTTTTTCAATTTATTAGTATCTCCATTTTCCATTGATTTTATTTTTTATAACTTAATATTTTCAATTTTTTTTATATTCATTTAGTTGTTTTTCTTTCATTTTCATGCAAGCTTTTTTCTTACGTGTAGCTTTATTTGTACGTATTTGTTTCATTTTATCAGTACCCTTTTTTATCTTTGATTTCATTTTTGTTATTTTAGTATTTTTTAATTTTTCTTCATATATATTGGGTTGTTTTTCTTTAATTTTTATATAATCTTCTTTTTTACGTAAAGCTTTATTCGCACATATTTGTACCAATTAATTAATACTTATTTTATCCTTGAATTTCAATTTTGTTATCTTAGTATTTTCTAATTTTTCTTTATATGATTTTGGTTTTTTTTCTTTAATTTTTATATAAGCTTCTTTCTTACGTAAAGCCTCTATCGAACGTATATGTTCCAATTTATGAATTTTCATTTTTTCCTTGAATTTCAATTTTTTATCTTAGTATATTTAAATTTTTCTTCATATTTTTTTGGTTGTTTTTCTTTAATTTTTATATAAGCTTCTTTCTTGCGTGGAGCCTCATCCGCACGTATTTGTTCCAAATTATCAGTACTCATTGTTTCCTTGAATTGCCATTTTGTTATCTTAGTATTTTTCAATTTCTGTTTATATATATTTGGTTGTCTTTTTTTCATTTGTATCTAAGCTTTTTTTCTTACGTAAAATTTCTTGAACACGTCTTAGTTCTAATTTATCATTACTTTTTTGTTTCTTGCATTTGCATAATAATGTCTTTTTCTGAAATTTTTTTAAATTTATGTGATTGTTCTGTTACCATTCTCCTATTAAGGAAAGGTCGAGTATATCTGTCCTTTTCTAATCAAAGAATTGATTTTTTCACAAAAATTAATAATTGTAGCAAAGAATAAGAAGAAAGCCCCATCACGTCTAATAAAAAGCAAGATTCTTTTTTATGGAAAAAATTATTTTTATCGCTTTGTTTTTAAGAAAAACTTGAAAAACTGAATCGTTTATCCTAACCTCTATTTTTCAAGTTTTTCAAGGTTTTCTTCAAAACGAATCGATAAAAATAATTTTTCCTCAACAAAGAAAATCTTGCTTTTTATTATACGAGATGGGGCTATCTCCTTATTTTTTGCTACAATTAGTTTTTGCAAAAAAATTGATTCTTTGATTAGAAAAGGACAGAGATATACGACCTGCTCTTAACGGAATGTCGGAGCTGCAGCAATTGAGTTTCGCTTTTTTTATTTTATCAATATCTTTTTTAATTCATAAATTAAACAAATATAATGACTTGTCCGCACTAAAGCTATATTAATACAATCATTTTTGTAAATATAAAAAATCATTTGGACTTGTTATTTTTTTATGAGCTTGGATTGGAAATTAGATATCAAACTCGATAAACCTAACCATAAAATACGATACGTTGAAAGTTTTTGTTATAACTTTGTATGTATGATATTTTGGTGGATTTCTTGAGTTGTCCGCACTAGAGTTTAATCTTACAAATTTTTACTCCGTAGCAAAAAACTCGATTAAACGCATCGTTTATTCATAAGTTAGGATTGGAAATATTATTAGAAGGCGGGCAGCTTCGTCATGCTCTCAATTCCTGTTACAAATAAAGCTTATTTTTCATCTATTTATTTTAATTTTTTTTTCTTTATTTAATTCAATCTCAACTGTGCTAATTTTATCATCGTTATAATTTAAGTGGATTTCATCGATTTTCATTATATCAGTATTTGATTTTTAAAAATTTGAATTCGAAATGTTATCGTCAATTTCCATCAAAATTGTTTCATGATTCGAATTATTTTGTTTACGATACATTTCCATGATCTTTTTTTGTTCTGCCAATAAATGCATTTGTGAATTTTTTTCTAATAGTTCAAGCACGGTTAAATCTAAATTCAATGGTATTTAATTTAGACGTTACTCATGACCAAAACTCCTCCTTATCATGTCCGGTGGATGATCGTAATTAATATTTGCATTATTATAATTTTGCAAAACTGGAAACATTCTTATTTGTTGCGTTCTAAAAATTCTTGATAAACGTAATCTCATTGGAGAAACATCATATTTTAAACAACATGGACCTAAATTATCAAGTATTGCAATAGCAAAAACAATTGCAAAAACGCCACAATCATAATTATACGTTTGTGATTGTACTGTTTCGAATACTATGCTCAATTCTGATTTGTTTGGAAATAATCTGTTTATATAAATCTTATGCTTGTCTGGTAGATATTTAAGATTTAAACTGTCCTATATATGAATTACCTTATTATTATAATACACACAAATCCGGTGACACTTTTGATTTAATATGTTGTGGTCTTTGAATTATTAAAGTTAATTGGATGTTGAATGAGGTGTACCAGTTTGAAATATTATTAAATTCTAATATATGAATATCAGTTAACATGAAAGCAATTCCACTATACAATCTCTGTCCTTTAACAATCAATTTATCTTTCTCAGTCAGAACCATTATTGAAAATTAAAATCCTTTTAAGAATTTTAATTCATTTTCAATGAACTTTTTCCAAAGATATTCACAAAATAATTGCTTTTATATTAACTAATTTAATTTACTGCCTTTTTACTTTAAAAGCTGAAAAATAAAAGAAATTATGAAAAATGCTATGAATTAATTGTTATATGATGAATAAATAATAATAAAATTTGTAAAAATAATACAACGATAAAAAATGGTTATTTTCAGCAATTATACATTCATATATATATATATATATATATATATATATATATATATATATATATGGGACATTTCACACAAACTGGAAGAGCAAAAAAATAAAAATCGCTGAAACTCTGAGAATATATTCTGTTTGTTACCCAAAATGTGTGAAAAAATTTTCAAGGATTTAGATTGGAAGAATCAAGAGCCATAGATCCTTGAAATTTGGAAATGATTCAAAATTTTTGGAAATGTACCAACTTTATGATTTTTTTTTTGAAAATCCTGATGTTTTACAGAGAAATTCATAAGAATACTTCTTGTTGTAAATGAAGAGGAGAGTCAGCATGATTTCTTACAGACCTAAATTCTGAAGTTTTCTATTGGTTCCTAGATGTATTACATGGTAATTGGAATTACTCATTGATTGCCACTTCAGAAATTGCTTTTCAAGGGCTTGCTTTTTTCTATTTTTTATTAACTTCAGAATAAATTTTCGATTATGTAAGAAAGAGCCACCAATAAGGAGTTATGACAGTTTGAAATATATATTTCAATGTATCATTCATTTTTTATATTGAATATAAATGTATATTTTTATCTATGATTAATTTTTATATTGAAAATAAATTATACATGAAAATATATATTTTAAACTGTCATAACTCCTTATTGTTGGCTCTGACTTACATGGTAAAAAATTCATTTTAAAGTTCATGTAAAATAGAAAAAAATAAGCTCGCGAAAAGCAATTTCTGAAGTGGCGAACCATGAGTAATTTCAATTACCATGTAATACATATAAGAACCAATAGAAAACTTCAAAATTCAAGTTCTGTAAAGAATCGTGCTTACTCTGCTCTTCATTTACAACAAGAAATATTCTTATGAATCTCTCTCTCTAAAATATCAAGATTTTCAGGAAAAAAAAAATTAAGTTGAGACTTTTCTAAAAATTTTGAAAAATTTTCAAATTTCAAGGATATATAGCTCTTGATCCTTTTAATCTAAATCCTTGAAAATTTATTTACATCTGTTGGATAACAAAAAGAATATATTCTTAGAGTTTCAGAGATTTTTATTTTTCTGCTCTTCCAGTTGGTGTGAAATGTCCCACATATATATATATATATATATATATATATATATATATATATATATATATATATATATTAATTCATTAAAAAAGTTTGTTCTAAAAAGAACTAAAATGAAAATTGTTTCGAGTTATTTCTAATAATGGTATTCTTCAATTTGTTTACAGTTATTTACGGCTATTTGCAGTATTACATTTGAAAAATGTATAAATGATAATAAACAATCATTATTCATCTCATGCCTAACGCTTTTTCATTGTTATTTACAGTTTTCAATATTTTTTTATAATCAATTGTTTATTCACAGTATTATTCTACTTTAAAAAAATAATTTTCATACAAGGTGATGAAATATTTAACCATAAGATAATATATATATATATATATATATATATATATATATATATGTTGCATATTACAAGAAAATTTACACATCAAAACTAATTCTCTAATGTAAAGAATAAAAAATTAAATTAATAGAATTTTGAAATTTTGATATGGGAATACTTTTTATAAATAACTTTTTAATAACTTTGAAAAATGATAAATTTTTTAAATAACTTGTCATATTGAATGCTAATTAAATTTCGTTTTAACATGAAGATAATTAGTCAAGTTGGAAATATATTTAATAAAATAATATAACTATTTATAAGTTATCACTTAAGGAGGTACCCTTAGAGCATATACTACTGGAGGCAGCTTCAAATACGCCGTGCGCGTGATTAAGTTGAGAGAGAGAAAGGTATATTAAGGTTGACAGATATCTCTTTTTCTCCGGCACGTGATTGGTTTGTTTCGTTCCCTACCCCCTTATCACATGACTGTGAGATAGAGATAGCTATCAACCTTAGTATATTTTTCTTTTCCTTAGCCTAACCACGCGCACCGTGCATTTAGAGCTGCCTCCAGTAGTATATGCTCTAAGGAGGTACCTTCGTCCACCACTCGAGTCAAATTTTTAATATGCTTATTTGATTAAAAGTTACTAGATATCTCCCCTCCCCAAGAATATATGTTTTGTACGGTGATTTTCACATACTCGATAGAATTAGCATCAATATAAAAAAATAAAAAATAATTTCTATTTAAAACTAAAAAATTAAAATTAATCGAAGAGCTAAGATCATCATCTTCACTGTCCAAATAATTTACATGCTCTTTTTACGAAATTTGAAAATTTGAGGTTACGGTGTGTTTTTGCCACCATCCGCTATGTACGATAAAAGTAACTAGATTCGTACATAAATGAATAATTTATTCATTTATATTTCCGTGCAAAAGTATTGAAACTTTCTGAAAATTATTTTATACGTTGCCAGTAATATTATGTTTATTCTCAAAAAATTTCACTTTATTCCGTTTTTTTATTTTAAGATCAACTACAATATTAACGTTCCCCCATAAAAACCAATGTTCTATAATTATTCTGATTTCTCATTAACGAGATAACGAATCTTCATGAAATTTTATATGTGCATTTTAGACATAAAAACAAACAATTTTGCATAGTTTCGACCAAATCTGTTTTGTCATACTAAAGCGAAGGTACCTCTTTAATAATAATTTTTTAAACTTTTTATTCATAGTTTAAAATAATATTAAATATATAATTATCATTCTAATAGTTTTTATAAAATATTATGTAAATTTTATAAGTATATATTATTTAAGGAGATGTGAAATAGACAGTACACTTGCGCCGATAAATATTGACTACATTTCCATTGTATTTCAAAATTTTGAATAAAGAGATGCATTAACATATAATATGTATCACGAAGATTATTAAGTTAAATTTTTAAATAAATCTATTCATTAGTTATTGAGGAGTTTAGGTTCCAATATTATTTACTAATATTTTTCTATCTTGAATCAGAAATCTAAATATCTCGAAAACTAATGATTAGAATGATTTGAAAATTTAAATAAATAATCATCATGGTATCTACTACACATTGAAATTTTCTGGTAACTATACCAGTTTTCTGTAAATAATTACATGTTTTAGCGACCTGAAGTTACATTTTTATGTAACTTTACATCGCTGAGCGTAGGTCCTACTATGATCGCGGTATTTTCCCCGTGCTTAGCATTGTAATGTTACAGTCAATATCAACATGGCTCTCCGGTAAAAATGCATGACATACGTGAACTTTTGCGACAATAGAAACACATTTCAAACAGAATAAGAAATATTTTATTCTTATTAATTGATGTTTAACATAAAGTTATTAAATAATCTTTTCAAATTTCATAGTGTCATGAGTAATAAACGTTCAACGTATATTTTTTATTAAGTTATATCGAATTTAGGTTAGAAGCGATGGATTATGTAACTTTACCGGTCTTCATGTGTATTTAACACGCTCAGCAAGGGTCCCGATACTTACCATGCTCAGCGGTGTAAAGTTCCGAAAATTTTTTTACTGTGTACGAGTTAATACCAACGAATATAGACGCTTATAGAAGAGTACTTCTGGGTTAACTTTGGCGGCCCAGCTTTTGGAGGACACTTTAACATTACGTGTATATTTATATATATGAAAACATCAGTATATATAGATATAGAAATACATGTCATTTTAGTAGCGCCGCCACGTATCTGGAGGACATAAGCTTTAGATTTTGAGCCCCTGTCCGCCCATTTAAAGTACGCTTCTATAAGCGTCTATCTTCGTTGTTAATACATTCCTTTTATGTGAATTCAGAAATAGAATGGAAAGACATCAGTTAAATATGACAGTTAATTTTTATATCTTCTCATAGTGAAATATAATCAAACTTTGGCAACAGATTCAACATAATAAAATGATTGTACTTTCAATGATTATATTTTATACAAATTTTAGAGTGATATTACAGAACATTATTTTTTTCTGCATTTATAATAAGTGTTTCGTAAATAATAAGTAAATTTTCTTTTGAAATGTTTACTTTTTAGGGGAAATTTCACTTTTATCTAGACAGTTCATAAATATAAATTCATAATTATAGACATAATAAGAAAAAATTATTCATATTTTATATATTTTCCTATCTTTATAATTGACTATTAAAAAAAATTTAATATCAAATAAATAATTTTTTTAAAGTGTATTTTATAAAAATTATGTTCAAACGATATTAAAAAAAATATTTTTATATCACGTAATGATAATTTTTCAAATGAGGTTATTGATGTATTTTAAAAATTAATATGTTACTCTTATTAAAAATATTATTGCTTTAATGAAATGTAATTTTAATATATTTAATTGTTAACAATTTTTATATAAATGACAAATTATTTAAATACTAACACGTGTACAAATGAAAATGCAATTAAGGTTGAATGTATGTTATCTATAAAAAATTGTAAACAAGTAACTTTTCGAATAATATATTTTCATGAAAACTAATTTAAATACTTTATTCTCTGAATGATAACTGAATAAAATTTCAATTTAATAAATTTAGTCATACAATTATAAATATATAATATTTATATAACTGTTCATCAAATAAAATTATTATATTTTTAATATATATATTAAAATAATTATTACAATAGATTGTAGTTAAATAAAAATGTTTATTTTAATAATTATAGCGTTGAAATTTACTTTGATGAAAATGTTATTTGATTTACATTTACAGTATTATTTTAACTATATTTGAAAGGTTACTTGTCATCAATGAAAAAATATTTAATTATTTGAATTAATAATCTATTAATATCAAGAATTTTCTAAAAATTATAATATTTACGATATGCAAACCTTACTTGTGATACATACACTTTGTAATATTTGTATTTCATTAAAATTTTATATTAAATGCAAAAAGAATTGTTAAGTAATTGCAAATAGTTATTTTATTATTCTGAAATATTCAAATTTAAAATTAACCAAAAATGTGTATTTTAATCTTATGGTTTTTCAATTTAAATTTCGTATTTCATATATATAAATACATTTGTGAAGATATTTTCATTAGAAATAAACACAGGATTTTTTTAAGCATGTTTCACGTAAAAATTAATTCCATAATTCAAATTCATGGTCATATATTAAGGTCTGGAAATTATAGTTGTTACTCCCTATTGAAAATAATGACGTCTTTTAAAGACGTCTTCAGAAGACGTCTTTAAAAGGCGTCTTTTTTATCAATATTTCAAAAATAATACCTACTAAAATGTTTCAAAAAAGAACGTACTTAAGCTAAAGTGTATATACTTGAAGTACGTAATTGAAGTATGTATACTGATTTTCAACTGTGAATAAACACGCAAAATTATAACCTCATATACCTGCATCTCTGAAATTTGGATAAGGGATTGCAAAGTTAAGAAAAACGGCACCTCACTGTTAAAAATGTAACTACTGAAAAAATTATTCGAATCGACTATTAATTCTGTCTTTAACTGTTAGGTGGCGTTTTTCTTAATACGCGAACTCCTACGAAAATTTCAGTGACTCGGGTATATAAGGTTACAACATTTCCAGTTTGTTCGTTCAAGCTTTTCGGTCTGCAGAGAGCTGATACTTATTTTGTTTCTATATTCCTATAGAAAGATACCCTATTAAATATAATAACGTAATAAAATAATACTTTTTTGGAATATTTTAGTAAGTACTTTTTTAAATATTTTGATGAAAAAGACGTTTTCAATTAAAAGACGTCTTCAAAAGGCGTCTTTTAAAGACGTCTTTTAAAGACGTCTTTTTTTGTTCCAAATCCAGACATGTCCAAAGACGTCATTATTTTCAATAGGGACTCAGTTCCCAGTTCTCAGTTTATTTATATCAAATATCGTACTATCTTTGTTTTTCTTATGAAAGTAGATTGAGAAATAGTCACTTGATAAAATAAATATACGCTTTTTTACTTTAAGCACATGTGTACATATATTTTTATATTATGTTTCATCAAAATATTTTTAATTTTATTTAGTACTCAAAATTAACTTAAATTAATCAATTCTTATTTACTTAAAATTAGTCATTTATACATAATAATATAATAAAAGAAAATTGAACCGAGCGACAATAGGAGCGAAAAACTTCAATATAATTAACGGGATGTCGTAGTTGTTGGAATCGATTTTCGCTTTTTTTATCTTACTGATATCTTTTTAAATCTTCTATTTGGACAAATATAATGACTTGTCCGCGCTAAAACTATATTAATACAATAATTTTTGTTAAATTAAAAATTTGATTTAGCCTCATATTTTTTTATGAACTTAGAATGAAAATTAGATATCAAGCTCGATGAACCTAACCTCAAAATAGTATATATCGAAAGTTTGTTTGTGACTTTTTATGTATATTATTTTGGTAAATTTCTTGACTTGTCCGCACTAAGGATTAATCTTACGAATTTTCTTACTGAAGTGAAAGAATTTGATTGAACGCACTGTTTACTCATGAACTTTGAATAAAAATATTATTAGGAGGAGCAGAACTACGATATCCTCTTAATACCTATCAACATAAAACCCATTAAATTGTGTAATAATTTTCAACAGTTGATAAATATAATGTAAATCATATAATATAAAAAAATATATATATATATATATATATATATATATATATATATATATCAATTTTGAATTACTAATAATTAATTTAAAACTCAAAAGTAACTATTTTAAAACGTTATATGGAAGATAAACATGTATTGTTTTATTCCTTAAATATCACGAATTAAAATATTAATTAATAGTAATTTTAAAGTGTTATTAGGAAAAGAGATTAATAATTACATTTTTTGCGAAATATTGCCCTTGAATCGAGTAGATGAAATATCAGTCTTAGTTCCAAAAAAAGACACTAAGCATCGCAAATTTACGCTCTTATTTCATAATATAATAGTACCAACATTGGTCCCTAAAATTTAAGCTATAGTACTACTTGAAATTATATCGTCACTCTGTTTTTAAGTACCTTGGTACATAAAATAGATATACTTGATTTAGAACCTATTTTAACAATACTTTCCTTTCTCCGTGCAGTTGTTAGTTCTAGTAAACGTCAAATATCATTCTCGATTATTTCATGGTTCGTGATTGAAACACGTGATTAAAAAGAATGAATTTCTATTTTATTTTTTCATCGATTCTAATGCAATTTAGTAGAACAAATTCTTAATTCATCATGATATAATTTGTATTCAAACAATTTTTATGCACATTGTAACTTTAATCAATCTTTTTTATAAAAATATAAAAATTTAATTTAGTACAAAACTACAATATCAAAATTCATAAGTTGCGGCAATTCTATTTTATTTTAAAATTGGCTAATTTATTCATAATAATATAATATATGAAAATTCAACCGAGCGACGTTAGGAGCAAGGTATTTTTTGCTAGTACTTAAAATTAAGTTCATTCGAAGTCGAGTAAATACCTCCTCAAAACCGACTCGAACCTGTCGAGTAATGGGAGATTTTTTATATCAGCAGGCAGAGAGTTCCAAAAATGCGCACCTTGAACACGAAAGGAATTTTTTTCAGTCTCAGTACGCATAAAGGACACCGCAAAATCCTTAATCCCTCCCCTAGTGGCTACCCTAGGTGAAGAAACTCACTAGATACTCGGGAATATTCATGCGCATGATTTTGTACATAAGTACAACCATAAAATACTGTCTCCTTGAATCAGTACGCAGCCAACCAAACGCAGTTCTATGAGGAGAGATATGATCGCCCATTCCTACGCCTAATACATATCTCACACATGAATTTTGTAGTCTTTGTAATCGCTTTCACAACTCCTTCGAAGCATCGAGCCGAACTACTGAGCAGCAGTCAAGGTATGGAAACAGCAAGGCGGCTGCAAGTTGTTTACGCAGGGCCTACGTGGTGTACCGACGAAAGAACCGCAAACTATACATCCTATTAAATTTTTAAGTATTAGACAAAGATGTGTCGATACTTCTGTCAAGCTCAATCGTTCTTGGCTCACCAGCATAAAAGTCATTAATAAATCGGCTACTGCCAAAAACGATCGCCTTAGTTTTGCTTACATTGAATGTGAGAGAAGCATCGACAGCCCACCTTAATACCGCCCTGGCCGCCCTCTGCATAATACGAATACCCTCATTTAGATGTTTATAAGGGACCTGAGTATAGATTTGGAAGTCATCAGCATCTAATATGTGCTCGACGAAACAGAGGTCGAGCGTGTCACGTGTGTTATTAATGTAAAGGCAAAACAACAGAGATCCCAGTACTGAATCCTGTGGAACTCTTAGATTGGTTGTTAGTCAATCTGAATCCTCTTTTAAATGTGTAGAAACCATCTCTTTCCTACCTGATAAATGGGAGCTAATCTACTCAAGTGCAGCCAAGAAAAACCCCATTGATCTAAGCCTCGCAAGCAATTTAGAGGGGGAGATCGTGTCGAATGCCTTACTAAAGTCAAATAGAAATAGTATCATGGCTAGTATTTTGTCAAGACCTGATCTTATATCGTCTGTAAGTTTAAGTATGGCAGTTTGCGTAGAATGGTGCTTTCTGAAGCCAGTCTGCAAAGAGTCAAGTATTTTGTGTGTCATAATATACTCTTGCAGTTGGTCATGGGCAATCTTCTCGAGAACCTGTCAAAGAAAACATAACATTGCTATGGGCCTAAAATCTATAGGCATTTTAGTTGCAGGACACTTCTTTAAAGACACATTGCATGCTTCGAAAGGCAAGGGAAGACCCCTCACGCAAAATAGGAATTGAACAGAGTCACAAGATGCTCTACAATAACCGGTAGTGCTTTAAGTATCACACTCTGCGAGATGCCATGCCTGCCACAAGCCTGACACTCCTGCAAAATGTGCATTAAGCTCATCTGGAGTGAATCCGTTCAAGTCCCCTTGAGGTCTGGACAGGAGTCCCAGATCTTTTAATTCCTTTTAGACATAACCTCTAACAAAAGCATTGAACAGTCTATTATGATAATAATTTGTTTTAGCTTGTTCCGTCTGTTCGTCTATTGTTTTACGCAATTGAGAAAATTCAGAAAGATATCGCTCCTCCTTCATCCGTTTGGATCTACGATACGTGGCATCTCTCTTGTGCCGCATCTGCGACAACTATTTATTTATCCAAGGAAATTTATCTTTACCGATTGTAAGTGTTTTTAGTGGCACCAGATTTTGTATTGCAACCGTAAGGTTGTCACAGAGGCAGCCAAGTGCAGATTCCAGGTCAACTGTATCAACTCTGAATGACGTCCAATCACAGCCGGCCAAACTCTGTACCAATAAGTTTTGACAGATATCTTTATAATTCCTATACTCAATTATTTTGTTCTTTGTCTTGATATGATTACAAAAAATACATACTTTAATTCAGTTGTGCCGACTGTGAAAATTCGCCGGTAAGTCACGTGAGTCAAGTACTATGTCATTATCGTCCGCAAGAATCAGGTTAATCTACGTGTGAGACGTTGGAGTTTGATGCGTGGCACCGTACTGAACCAACTGTAATAAAAGCTCAGAAGACAATTTATTAATAAATTTGGCATCATTGCTCTCGCACAGAAGATCGACATTCAGTATTTCTAAAAAAGAAAATTGCAGGAGATCGATAAATAATAGAGAGGCCACCCTCGACGTTACTCTATTATTTGTACTTAATAGTTAATTTGTTGACATATTTCGTTGATGATCAGAGGCTTCATTATTATCACATATATTATTATTGCACTTAATATTCGATGGATTTTCAGAATTTTCATTAATTACATTTACACCGTCTTCTAATTTTTTACTGTCTGTCAATAAATTATCTAAGTCATTTTTATTAAAAAAATTGTGAGCTCTCTCCCCTCTCTCCCTCCTTACCAGAAATTTGCAATGTCTGTGCCAAACAAATTTAAAGCCTTTTTCTTTGGCATACTTTTTGATATTTTAAAATCAACATATTTTTCTTTAGGCGAAAATTCATTAATAATATAAAGCCGTTTATATATTATATTAATATAAAGCAAAAATTCATTAATAATATAAAGCCGTGGCGTTTGATGGCTGGAAGACTGCCAAGGAGGGAGGGATTAATATCCGCTGTAGAAATTTCGGTGAATTGTCGTTTAGCTTCAAACACCCTTTGCACCAGGTCCTCCTCTGAAAGTCTAACCATCAATGAGAACCGACTCCTCATGCCGCCACTGATCCCACGATCTGTAGACACCCCGTTTACATCATCATGTTTAGCGATTTTCTTAACTGAAATTACATTTGCACGCTTGATTGTCGGGAGAATGGTACCAAGAACGGCACAGGCGTAATCATCCGGCCCAACATAATTGCTGAACTGTCAAACTCGCCAGAGATCACCAATGTACCACTCCCAGAGCCACACTCCGTCTTAACTTGGTAAGGTAGACTTGTATCTTATTGGTCGGAGAGTAAATTGAAAAATTAGCCAACAGTATCTCTGCCTGCAGATGAAAATTGCCCCCCAACTTACCTCAAAACAGTTATAATTCTAACTTCCAAAGTTCAGCATCTTGATGTAAATCACAAGATAAAGTGCAAGGACCGCTAATAAAATTGATGATTTATAGCTGAAACGGTGCCTTGCAAATTGAGCGTGCAAGAATCTGTAAGAAAAACGCCCTAGAGCATAAAATGCAGTACCAGAACAAAAATAACAAGAGTGAAAAATAAAACGTGTTTAACTACTTACAGATGGAGGGAGAGCTGTAGATGAAATGTCAGTAAAAGTACCGAAAAAAGGCACTATAAGCATAGAAAATTTATGCTCCCACTTCATAATATAATAGTACTAACTTTAGTCTCTAAAATTTAAGCTATAGTACTAATTGAAATTATGTAGTCTCTTTTTTTTTAAATACCTTAGTACATAAAATAGATATACTAGATTAAGTATCTATTTTAACTGTACTTTCCTTTCTCCGTGCAGTCGTTAGTTCTAGCGAACTTCAAATACTGTTTTCGATTATCTCATGGTTCGTGATTGAAATACGTGATTAAAAAGAATAAATTCGTATCATATTTTTTCATTAATTTAAATGCAATTTATTGGAAGAAATTCTTAATTCATCATGATATGATTTATAAACAATTTTTATGCATATCGTAACTTTATATAATTCTTTTTTATAAAAATACAAAAATTCAATTTAGTACGAAACTTTAATATCAAAATTCATAAGTTAAGGCAATTCTTTTTCATTTTGAAATTGGCTTATTTATACATAATAGTATAATATATGAAAATTCAACCGAGTGCCGTCAGAAGCGAGGTAAATTAGGCTAGTTGTAAATTAAACAAACTTTTATCTATATTTTGAATCTATTGATAATTAATTAGTTAGCTAGTTGTATAATAGAAAAATACTAGCGTTAACTTAACCTGTTGTTCCCATTTTATCACAGATAATGAATTTTTCTCCTTTAAAGTCCAAAACGATTTATCATTTAAATCTTCTTAACCTTATTCACTTTATAAAGGTTTTAAATAACGCAATTTACAAAACAATAAGCTTCACATTTGCAACCTTAACTAAAATAATTATATATATGTATGTATTTAATTATTCAGAAAAGTTTGTTGTAAGTAGAACATAAATATAATTATTTTCAGTTGTTTCTAATGATTATATTATTTACAATCTGGAAAACGTACATATAAACAGGATGCAATAATAGACAATAAAATTTGATTTAGGAAAATTTTTAAGAAGATGTTTAGCTATAACAAAAACCATAATAATAAATTTTAACATTATCATTACTTAGTAAAGCATCAAACAGAATATGAAAAATTACAATACGTCGGTTAAAGGGCGGCTATAAGAAAGAGAGCAGCAGTAAAATATCCGCCATGACTGCACGTTTGCTTCCCAAGAAATAAACTCCAAGTAATCTGATAATTTATGACAGTTATAACCCAAATCCTACAGTTAAATTAACGTGATTTTCAAAGTGTCATATAAAACGGAAACTTGGAAATATAACGCTGAAATTCTCTAAGTTGAATAATTTTATAATGTAAAAATAAATTTATCTCAAACGATAATAATCATCAATCAAAATCATAAAAATAAATATTTTATTAGTCACGGAATTTTTATTTTCTTTAAAAGATTATAGGACTGTTTGTCAAAATTAGTTAAGCTGTTCTGATTTTTATAACTGTGTTATTGGGAATTTCATTTGTTTATCATGGAAATTCAATTTAAGTTAAATTTAGAATCTAATCTAATTTTTTTTTAATAATTTAAAATCACTACCATAAATTTATAAACATTTTTGAAAATAAATTTTTTTTTGCCGCTTTATAACGAATATAGTCGTCTCTATTAATAAACCTCAATCTTTATAATTTAAATTTAATCATTAACCTTGCATAAAATATGACATAGTTTACAATTTCTTTTTATTCAAAGTCATTTTTAGATGAATAAATAATCATTTAAACCTTTATGATAAAAAAAAATAATGTTCATTAAATACTTTTCAGTTTAAATCATTAAAACGCTTTTATAATTAATTCGTAAAGCTGTTGCGGTAATAGCTAATTTAAATGAAAAAATTACATTCTTGCTGCAATAATTTTATAAAATCATATATTGAAATAGTTATATTTCTATAGTCTAGATTCAGGGGTGATGATTGACTAATAACATATTTGTTACTTTATTAAACGTCAAAATTTTACGGTTCTTTCTAAACAACAAAAACATAGTTAAATGCAAGTAACTGATACAATGAATAAATAATAATCCATTTACGATAATTTTTTTTTATTATGTAAAATCATATAAAATTTTTGTCAAATGAATGCACGAGTTGCAGTAACAAATAAAGTAAACTTCTGTAAAATTGATTAAGTTTGATGAAAGTAGCTATTAATATTTGCGGGCTCTTAATATAAATAATCATAAGCCTTGGCATATTAGTTACAGCGCGATTTACAGTTAATTATTTAAGTATTCAAAATATAAATAAAAATGAATAAGAAGCATAAAAAAAATCAACTGATGACTTGTTACAATTTTCGAATAGTGGATACTTTGTTTTGTTTCTTATTTTCTATTGCACTCCGTGCTTCGATTGTCGCGTTTCAACGAAATTTATTTTAAACTACATTTGCAATAAACAATAGTAAATAATAATTTATATGAACAAAATAGTAGGGATGATTTATGTACTCTTTTTGTACAAAAACATAATTTTATGAATCGTAAAATTTAAGATATACTACGTTCTTATATTAATTCAACTAATAATGTACACACCGTTAATCATATTTTTCCGAACGTGTTCTTCGAAAAACAACACTGCATATTTCATCTATAGTGTAAGAAAAGTTATTATCTGTAAATAATTTCGAATCACGAATATTTCGTTACTTCGTGACTGATGGACGCTACACGCCGTTGGTAACAAAGATTCTGTGATTAATAAAACGCAAAAAGTAGAGGTGGCGACATAATCGTTAGTTCTGATATTATTATACTATACAAGTTTATTCATGTATTGTTACGTGGCAAATTCCCCGGACCTCCGAGTGAATCCCCGAAGCCATGAATTTACCTGGGTTCACAAATTTATACTTAATTTCAATTGAGCGCCAGTGAACCCTGCTCAGCTACCTGGGTAGAGCAACTGTAGAGGGGGTCAATACCTTCGAGCATATATTACTGGAGGAAGCCTCCGAATAGCAGCAAGCGTTACAAGGCGAAGAGAGAGAAAGCCTCTATTTTGGTACGTGCTGTCTCTCTCTAGCCTAATTTGATTGGCTGCTTCTGTTCCCCACTAAGAAAGTGAGAGAGAGATAGCACGTACCAAGATAGAGGCTTTTTCTCTCTTCGCCTTGTAACGCAGTTAATAGCTGGGAGGCTTCCTCCAGTAGTATATGCTCGAAGGTCAATACTTACTGGCCTACCTCGGGTTGTAGGCTGGTTCTATAACGATCAGAGTAGTCCAGAAAATTTCAATGTAATTTATGATTTAGTAAAAAAAATAAGAAGTTAAAAAAAGTAATGTTTAATATATAAAAGCAATTAAATTTTAACTTTATATAAAAAAAATACCATTGATATTGAATGACTCTAATTATTCAAGAAAAATGAATGATATAATTAATTTTCTTTAACTTATAATTCTTGTCCTGAAAAGAGTAAGAGGAAAAATAAGCAGTTGATTCTCTATTCAACTTTAATTTTAAACTTCTTATATTATCAATTTAAAAGAAACTTCGTTATACATCACAATAAAAAAAAAAGGAAACTCCGCTCTAATTGCTTTACTACACTTAGGCTGTGCGCGTGTGTAGAAGACCAAGAATCTATAATTCCGTTACACGTGCAATTGATTTAATCACCTTTTAGGTTAACACCGTACAAAGAATAATTATTTGTAACTTAAATTACGCGTCTCTCGATTTCCTTACCGCGTAGTCGCACAACCCAACACTTACACTTCGCACTTCAATAACTTTTTAAAAAATTAATATCGATATCGCTCACACTACTATATATAAAATAAATGAGAACTCTAGATTTTAATTGATAACTACGTAAAGCTATTTCGCTCGCACAATTTCACGATGGCCGCCACGTCGTCTATTTATTTGACTTTAACTAATTTTCGGTAATATAAATGTTAGCAATCAGAATATAATGAAAGCAGATTTATTTGAATTTAATAATTACGAATTTCGTGTTTAACTTATAAAGCAAAATGGCGTCGCGTCGCCAAGCATGAACGCCTTCGCACGTGGATTTCTCTTTTCTCTTTTAA
Organism: Anastatus disparis; assembly: GCA_017163975.1. Lineage (NCBI taxonomy): Eukaryota > Metazoa > Arthropoda > Insecta > Hymenoptera > Eupelmidae > Anastatus > Anastatus disparis. The sequence goes on from JAFFSR010000100.1 coordinate 350,912, forward strand.
TTTACACTTATTTTTATTTTTAATGTCTTTATTCATATTTTCACTAAACCACACTGATTCTACTTATAATCTACTCGCGATCGAAATCAAGAAAAACTCTATCGTATTAAGGTAAATAACACAAAAATATATCTCTTAAGGAGAACCGAGAAAGGTGTCGAGGAAAACCAACAGAATTAGAAAATACTATTTCTTACTTGCTAACCCGCTGGTAGAATTCCATTTACAGTTGCTTTGCTGCAGATTCCCTCTCAGTAGTCGAAAACGAAAAAAAAGAACGTGACGCTGGTCGAAGAAGAAGACAATGGCGTGGTCAAAAGAACGGAAACGATGTTGGTTCCAAGAGATGGTCGCACCCGGTCGCCGAGTCGTCGTCTCTGGAGATGTCTTACCGCAGCCTTCTTTCTTTTTCTTTACTTCTTCTTTTTCTTTTATCTAGTCCACGACTTCTCTGCTCTCGTTTCTCTTTTTACTCCTTGGCTTCACCGATAATATTCAACAAAAAAGATGAGTTTTAACTTTACTCGAGTGTACTCAACGACTGCTGATCTCAGAATGATCTCTTTCAAGAAGAAGAAAATTACATTCCCCTTCGCTCTGTTGTCCATCTCTGTCGCACCTAACTAATCTTCATTTTTTATCCTTATTTCTTGCTGCGTCTTAGTTTCTACTTTGATCTCTTCAGTTATGAGTCGCTATTGACAGCTTAATCGACTCTTGGTCGCGGATCTTCTATCTTTATCACTTTAGTAAATTTTTATACTGTATTCGAAGTTGCTATGTTGCTTCACGCAGTAGAAACATCGATCATCGAAGATTTCTACTCATAGCTGTTCCTCATTGGTCAATTTTACATGTGTATGTACAGCTACATGGCGCGGCGTTGAAATATCTAAGTATGCGTATATATAAATATATATATATATATATATATATATATATATATATATATATATATACATATGTATCTACTGTACAGACTGTTCCTCTTGTGTGTTGAGTCTGAATGCGTTTGTGCTATCTATCTTTCTCGCTCTTATGCTGTCGCTATGACAGTTTCTGCTACGTCGCGTCGCTTCCAATTTCGTGTTGCCGCTTTGTTGTAATTCCTCGTGATTCGTTTATGAAATATTTCTCGTGGACGTTAATCCTGAGTTTCTGATGCATCTAGCGTGTGTATATATACGCGTCATGTTCCTGAAGCCTTTTTCATTTGCCGCACGCATGATCATAATCTTCTTTCTCTTTCTCACTTACGTGCATCATTACAGCTGATCCTTCTTGCTGTGCTTCTGTCTTTGCGTCTGCTCTTACTCTTAGTTTACAATGAATATTTTTTTTCTATTTAAATAACTATTAATTACTTTACTTTTATTTCCAGTTTTCCCCTGCAGTTTTCTCGACTCTCCTTTACATCTATCAATTTCTTACGCTTGAGAAAAATCATTTAAAAAAAAAAATGTTACAAAAATAAAACATAAGATTTATGAATTAAAAAATAAGTGCGCTCGCTTGTTATAATTTCGCTTTTTATACTTAATAACTAATCTATTTAAATTTTACTTCTTGTGATGTATTTTATACATCACAGTATAAATTCAATAAATTATAAAATAATATAAAAATGTGAAAAAATATAAATTATATAAAATATATAATAATATGGAAAGAACAAATTAAACAGCTAAAGAAGACTTTATAATATTATTATGATATTAAGGATACGTATGATAGTTAAGAATTAATTAAGTAAAATGATATTTTTACTGAACATAAACAATTTTATTAAAACATAGCGTACATTTGATAATTTTATTTCTAAGAAAACATAATATTTTTAATAAATTTATAATCAAATGAAAAATTTAGTTAATAGCATTCTGATGCAACTATTGCTTTCTCATAGAGAAAGCATTGTATCGGTAAAAAAAATTTTTTTCTATTTTTTCATTAATTTGTACATATTTGAACTCAGTGAGTCGAAAAAAGTGGTTTCCAGAAAATGTCTGTATGTGTGTGTGTGTGTGTGTGTGTGTGTGTGTGTGTGTGTGTGTGTGTGGATGTATGAATTCAGTTAGTAAGCTGTATCTCGAGAACTACTCGATGGATTTGCTTCTAATTTTGCATGGAATTTAGTTTTGTGATTAACTTGCTGGGAAGCTATTGATAATTTGGTTCTTCCACCGTAGTTTTCATTTTAAAGTTTTTTTTAAAATAAAAAAAAATTCGATTTTTCGTTTTTTGGTTTTTTTTTTGTTTACTACTCGATGAATTTGCTTCAAAATTTGCATGGAATTTATTTCTGATTGCCCGGATAAAATAAATTTTTAAAAACTGATTTTCTTAGCTCAGTTTTAATTTTAGAGCATTTTGAAATTTTTGAAAAAAATGTTTCTATTTATTAAGCCAATAAAATCTTAAAAACTACTCGATGGATTTACTTCAAATTTTCCATACAATTCAATTTTTTGATGAACTGGTGCGGAAGCTATTGGGAATTGGTTTTCTTAGCGCAGTTTTTTTTTTTAGAATCATTTTAAGAATTTTTAAAAAATTTCGATTTTTCATTTTTTTTGTATTTTACGTAAACTACTCGAAGAATTTGTTCGAAAATTTGTATGAAACTTTATTTCGACTGCCAAAATTATTAAAAATTTTGTAAACTAATTTTCTTAGCGCACTTTTAATTTTAGAGCATTTTTAAAATTTTTTAAAAAATTTTTATTTTTAATTTTTTTTTATTTTACGAAAACCATTCGATTGATTTGCTCCAAAATTTGTATGCAATTAATTCGCTACTATCTGAAGAAAACAAGCTTTGGAATACTAATTTTCTCAGAGCAGTTTTAATTTTAGAGCACTTTGAAAATTTTCTAAAAAATTTTTATTTTTCATTTATTTTCTTTTTTGCGTTAACCATACTATAAATTTTCTCCAAAATTTTCATACAATTAATTCGCTATTGTCTGAAAAAAATTAGCTTTTGGAAACTAATTTTCTTAGAGTGGTTACAATTTTATAGAATTTTAAAAATTAAAAAAAAATTTTGATTCTTCTTTTCTTATTTTTTTTTATTCTTCGTAAAGTACTCGATAGATTTGTTCTAAAAATTACAGGGAAATTATTTGCGACTGCCAAAAGAAGGGAAATTTTCAAAAATTGATTTTCATAGCGTAGTTTTAATTTTAGAGCATTTTTAAAATTTTTAAAAAGAAATTTTGAAAAGAAAATGTTATTTATTTAACCAGTTAGATCTCGAAAATTACTCTATGGATTTGCTTCAAATTTTGTATACCATCTATGTTTTTGTATAACTAGGCGGGAAGCTATAGAAAATTTGTATTCATAGTGTATTTTTTTTATTATAGAGCCATTTTAAGAATTTGAAAAAATTTTCGATTTTTAATTTTTTTTTTTGTATTTTACGTAAGTTAATTGATGAGTTTGCTCTGTGATTTCCATGGGAATAATTTGCATCTGCCAAAAGAAGGATAACTTTTATAAACCGATCTTTTTAGCGTAGTTTTCTCTTTAGAAAATTTTAAAAATTTTCTTAAAAATTTTCATATTTCAGTATTTTTCCATTTTACGTAAAGTACTTGATAGAATTACTCTAAAATTTGTATACAAGTTATTTGCTACTGTCTTTATAAACCAAGTTTTAAATAAATAATTTTATTAGCGTAGCTTTTTGATCACTTCTTTTGTTTTCTGAGTTACTCTTGAAAATTTATAATAGTACTACTGAATTTAATTACCGTTACTAAAATTGACTACTTGGATTTACCAAGCTTAGTCGTGATAAAAAGATATCCACAAGATAACAAAAATAATAAATTCGAACCTATGTATAAGGCTAGCTAAAGTCAACAAAATTAAACACTTTAAAAGCTAACATTTAACCCAAACAAAATGTTGAAAAGGCAATCAACTAGCATATATATTCAAAATTTATAAAGTACAAAATGAATAAATATTAATGATGGACAATTTTTTTATATTAAAATCACATTTAAATAAATATAAAAAAATAATTAAACTCAAAGAGCTCTATGAGAAAGCATTCCGCCAAAGCACTTGGCAGCGTTTTTTTCTTATTTAACTAACATCACTTAAATCATCTTCTGTTACATCTTTTAAGAGCTTTGGTTACAATTTTACAATTGCAAAAATTTTTTTTGTTATAGTGATCTGATGATTGGTAACCGATATCTCATCACTATAAGATAGAAATTACATTAAATTTATAAAATTTAAATCTATAAGATTAAAATTTAGTTTTCAAAATTTAACTTATTTTCCTATAATTAGATTGTACATAAGTTTAAGTCTATTTCTTTTTACAGAAATTTCCTCTCTGGAATGACATTCCAAGCCGGTGGTCTTATTTATTGTTATTTTGCATAGTTAACAAGATTCCATTTTGCAACATAATCTGATTCATTATCTTTACGATAAACTTTTGTTATAGTAGCTTTGTTAATAATCGCTTCATAAAATTTCACTTGTCATATTTTCTTCTTTTTCTTCATCTTCATTATCATTTTTAGCATTATCTATCTTATCGTTTATGCTTTTATCATCCATTTTTTCTTTTTTTCAAAATCATTATTATCATTTTTATTATCATCTATCTTATCATTTATGCTTTTATTATCAATTTTTTCTTTTTTTCAAAATTATTATTATCATTTTTATTATTATCTACATGATTTACTAAACTTTCATTTTTTAATTTTTCATTTTTTTTCATTGTTATTATCATTTGTATTAAAATCCATATTATCTGTTGAGCTTTTATTTTCAATTTTTTTTGCCTTCATTCCTATCCACTTTTGATATTTTTAGTTTATGCAATATGGTTGCATTAGAATGAACCAAATCTCACCTATCTTGAGGAACCCTTATAGGATAAAGAATTTTACTGTGCTGTAAATAAATTATTGAGTTATTAACTATCATATTTAATTTTTATAAGTACAATACCTTTAATTTTCTTACTTGATACTGTGATTCAGTGTCAATAACACTTATCACAGAAACTACTTAGTATTGCTTTGCTTTCATTGCAGCAGTAGATATTCTTACTAATCTCACAGCTCCAGGTGCACGGCTTGTACTATTAAATTGCGCCATTTGTGCTGGACTATGACTTGGATCAAGAACAAGCATTATTATCGAACCATTTCTAAGTTGTTGGACTCCCATTATTGTCCTACTATGACCATTACAGTAAAAACTTACAATTAGGGTTTTGAAAATTCAAATGAAAAATTTGGTTAGTAATTTAGTTACAAATACCGTGATGTTGTAAATACAACGGTGGTTTGAAATCATCATGTCATTAAAAGTAATGTAAAATCCATCCAAATATTTCTGGATGACTACCATCAGAACTGGTCGGTCTATGAAAATCTACCAATTGATATCTACAATGTTTGTTGTATACATAAAAATATTGCACTAGGTGTTTTTGTATAAATAAAATTTAAATATACTAAAAATAATTTTTAATAAAAATAAAATTTCTCATATTTAAAAACTACATAACATAATCATAAAATATAAGCGAATAAATAAGTAAAGAATAATCAACAGATGAAATACAGTGGGATCAATCATGTTTAGAAGATAAAGATAATGATATGTTGAGTATGAAAATCAGATACGATGGGGAAAGAATGACATTGGTTTTAGTTTACATAAGAGAAGAAAGAGAGAAACGTATGAAAGAATTGGAGAAAATTTTAGAAGAAAATATAGGTGAAAGTCTAATTATATGCGGTGATTGAAACGCTAGAGTTGGATCAGAGGATGAAAAAGAAGATAAAATGAAAGTATATAAAGAGAGAAAATCAAAAAACAGAATAATCAACAAAGAAGGAAGTGAGTTATTAGAATGGCTAGCCGAGAATGGCCTAGAAATAATGAATGGGAAAGCAAAAGGAGATAGTTAAGGTGAATGGACATACATAGGAAGTGCAGGTCTATCAGTGATAGACAATGTCATAGTAAATTGGAGAGGAGAGGAAATAACAGAGGATATGGAAATAAAAAAAACGCTGCCAAGTGCTTTGGCGGAATGCTTTCTCATAGAGCTCTTTGAGTTTCATTAATTTTTTTATATTTATTTAAATGTGATTTTAATATAAAAAAATTGTCTAACATTAATATTTATTTATAAATTTGTACTTTAAAAGAACGATGACAACGAAATTTCTAATCGTAACCACACTAAGAAAGAAGATAAATGAAAAATAAAAATTTGTATGAAAATTTTCAAAATTCTCTGAAATTAAAACTGCACTAAGAAAATTAGTTTTCCAAAACTTGTTTTCTTCAGACAGTAGCAAATAACTTGCATACAAATTTTGGAGCAAATCTATAGAATGGTTTTCGTAAAATAGAAAAATAATAAAAATAACAACTTTTTTAAAAATTTTCAAAATGCTCTAAAATTAATAGTATGCCAAGAAAATCAGTTTTCAAATGTTTTTATTATTTTAACAGTAGCAAATAATTACTATACAAATTTTTAAACAAATTCTTAGAGTAGTTTACGTAAGACCCGAAAAAATGAAAAATTTTTTTTCAAAATTTTCAAAATTTTCTTAAATTTAAACTGCTCTAAGAAAATAAGTTTTCCAAAACTTGTTTTATTAAGGTAATAACGAATAATTTGCATAATGATTTTAGAGCAAATCTAAAGAATGGTTTTTATGTAATATAAAAAGAAATGAAAAATAATCATTTTTTCAAAAATTTTTTAAATGCTCTAAAATTAAAACTGCACTGAAGAAATGAGTTTTCCAAAGTTAATTTTCCTCAGACAATAGCGAATAACTTGCGTACAAATTTTGGAGCAAATCTATCGAATGGTTTTCATAAAATAAAAGAAAAATGAAAAATAAATTTTTTTTTCAAAATTTTAAAATTGCTCTAAAATTAAAAGTGCGCTAAGAAAATCAGTAAGTAAAAGTTTTTCTTCTTTTAACAGTCGCAAATGATGCCCATACAAATTTTCATGAAAAGTCTTTGAGTATTTTACGTAAAACACCAAAAAAATTAAAAATCAAAATTTTTTTAAAATTATTAAAATGGCTCTAAGAAAAACTGGGCTAAGAAGATCTAAGATCTATAAAGAAGAGCTAAGAATTTTCAATAGCTCCCCCCCCCCCCCAGTTGGACAAAAAATAAATTGCATGCAAAATTTGAAGCAAATCCATCGAGTAGTTCTCGAGATATTATTGGCGTACCGAAATCACACACACACACACACACACACACACACACACACACACACACACACACACACATACATATAGACATTTTCTGGAAACCACTTTTTTCGACTCCCTGAGTCTAAATATGTACAAATTAATGAAAAAATAGAAAAAAATTTTCTATCGATACAATGCTTTCTCTATGAGAAAGCAAAAAGAATGGAATCAGACCGCATGCTAATGGAACTGAATATAAGATGAGAAAAAAGTCTAAAGGTAATGGAAAAATTTAAAGAAAAAGAGATGATAATATGGGATGATAAATCAGTTGATACATACAAAAAGAATCCCGTGAGAAAAGGAAGAGTAGAAGAATGGAAAGACCTGAAGAATAAAATTAGTGAAGCAATGTGCAAAAAATTAATAAATATAAAAGAAAAAGAGGATGTGGAGGATTAGTGGGATTGTAAATGTGAAAAGAAGAGGTGTGAAGTCAAAAGTAAGTTGGATAAAGTAGATAGAGGTGAAGATGAGAGAGAAAGATACTGGCAAGCGAAAAGAGAATTTAAAAGTCTGATAAAAGCAAAGAAATATAAAAGAGGTGTAGATTTACTAGAAGAAATTATGAGAGATAAAACAGGCAAAGTCTTTTGGAATGAAATAATCAAAAGGAGAGAAAGAAAAAAGATAATAAGAGAAAAAATAGAAGAAAAAGAATGGATAGAAAACTTTAAAAATAAAAAAAAAGAAGTGGTGAAAATAGACACAGAAAAGAAAGAAAAAAAGGAAAGTGAAAAAAGAGCATATTCAGAAATTAAAGAAGAAGAAATAAGAAAAATAATAAGAGATTTGAAAAATAAAAAAGCAGCAAGAGGTGGCAGAATTCCAAATGAGGCACGGAAAAAAGGGGAAAGAATACTAATAAAAGACTTACATGTGATGATGAATAAAATATGAAAAGGAAATGAATTGCCAGATTAATTGAAAGTAGGAATGATAAACCCAATTTTTAAAAAAGGTAATGTAAAAGAGGCTAAAAATTATAGAGGTAAAACTTTAATGGACACAGGATATAAAATATTCGCGGAAATCATAAGAAGAAGGATAAAAGTGGAAATTAAAGAGAGAAATTTATTAAGCAGCACTCAATTTGATTTTAGAAAGAAGAGAGGAACAATAGATGCGATATACTGCCTAAAAACAATAATAGGAAAAGAAATAAAGAAAGAAAAGAGAAAAGCTGTTGTCTTTTTCGCAGATATGAAAGCAGCTTTTAAAAGCTCAAATAGAGATGAATTATAGAAAGTAATGGAAAGATTAAAGATAAAATAGGAAACAAGAGTCAATATTACTACTATTATATTAAAGTGAAGAATAAGGCCTTTTTTCTTTCTTACGTGAATATTTTTTGCATTATTGTCACATACATACACATAAACACGTGTAGAATTAGCATATACATACAAACATACACAATATTCGTCACTCCGTCTCTCCATCTCCGTCTCTCCGTCTCTCCGTCTCCATTTCTCTATCTCCGTCGCCGTCTCTCCGTCTTTGTCTCTTCGTCCCCGTTTTCATCTTTGTCTTTTCGTTTTCGCTCCCCCGTCTTTGTCTCCCCGTCTTCCTCTCTCCGTCTTTGTCTCTTTGCCTCAATTTTTTTATCTTTGTCTTTTCCTTTTCGTTCCTCTATCTCTGTCTTTCTGTTTCCGTCTCTCCGTCTTTGTCTCTCTGTCTCCGTCTCTATGTCTTCGTCTCTCTCTCTTCCTCTTCGTCTTCGTCTCTCCATCTCGGTCTCTCCATCTCCGTTAGTAGTATATAGTTAGGTATAGGAAGTCATAACAATGACGTCATCATACCTACCATTCTTATCTATTGTTTAAATAAACAAACCATTAAGATAACGATTTATTTACGTAAATAAACCATAAAGATAACGATTTATTTACATAAACAAACCATTACGATAACGATTTATTTACATAAACAAACCATTACGATAACGATTTATTTACGTAAATAAACCATAAAGATAGAGATTTCTTTACATAAACAAACAGTAAAGTTAACGAGTTATTTATATAAATAAAACAATTAAGATAACAACAAAGTATTCTTAATTGTTTGTTTTATATAAATAAACTATTAATTTAATTGTTTGTTCAATAAATAATTAACTTTTTTGATAGTTTATCTAAATAAATATTTCAAAATTTTTATTTATATATTCAACAGTTAAATTAATAGCTTATTTATATGAAACAAACAATTAAAATAATACTTTGTTGTTATCGTAATTGTTTATATAAGTAAGTTGTTAACTTATTTGTTTATTATGTAAATAAGTCGTTAACTTAATAGTTTGTTTTGTAAACAATAGATATGAATGATAGGTATGGTGACGTCATTTTTATGACTCCCCATATTAATTTTAAATAATAAAAAACATAAAAAACTTACATTTTTCTTTAAAGCGTCATATCCGCCCGTTGAGTTTTATCACTAAACACTGTTTTACCACAACCTGAAGGTCCACTGACGATACACGTAAATGGATGTTTAAATCGTGTATCCATCTTGGCGTCTTTATTCATACTGACTATACTAACTTTACAATAACCGTACTTAACATCCGACATTTAATGACAGCAGCGGCTGCGGCGGTGGCACGCGTGATTTTCTTATTACCGCGGCGTGGGATCGCACATGCGCAAGCCCACACGGTATGAGTGCAGGTCATGGGATGATTTCACTCATGATTACGATGTTTTCAACTCTGAGTCAAAAGCAGAACTGAACCTTTGACGAAAAATTTTTAGACTTAAGAGGAGGTCACGTATCTCTGTCCTTTACTAATCAAAGAAATGATTTTTTTACAAATATAATAACTTTATCAAAAAATGAAAAGAAAGCCGCATCTTGTATCAAAAAAAGCAATATTTTCTTTGATAAGAAAAAATTAATTTTATTGCTTTGTTCTCAAGAAAACCTTGAAAAACCAAATTGTCCACCCTAACCTCTATGATTTAAGTTTTTCAAGGTTTTCTTGAAAATGAAGCAATAAAATTAATTCTTTCTTATCAAAGAAAATATTGCTTTTTTTATTACGAGATGCGGCTTTCCCTTCATTTTTTGCTAAAGTTAAAAGTTTCTGTAAAAAACTCAATTCTTTGATTAGAAAAGGACAGAGATACGTGACCTCCTCTTAATCTTAATATTAACACCAAACGTTGACAAAAAATAAAACAATCTGCTCATCACCGGAGAAAAGTAACAAGATCTCCTTTATGAGGATAGCTGTAAACATTTTTTCTACACGTAATAAATTTCCTCGAACATAGGAAGAAAATGTTTTGGATTTATGAGACGTGAAAAAATACCAAAACAAATTTAAACTGTTTACATTTGTCGAAAAATAAGATAGCTGCAGTGGTACATATGCTTAGGAAAAATGCAAGTGACCGTTGTACTACAACAAAAGTAAAATGATACCCTTTTTCCGTCGTACCTCAAAGCAGCGTTCAAAAATAAAAGGCTTATTTTTTAAAGAAAGCATATACAACATTAAGATTAAGAAGATGCTGGTTAAATAATTTGCGTACTATCAATTTGTAAATTTCCCGTAGAGAAGACGAAACTGATCACCCGTATAAAGAACTCAAGTTTAATATTTCGCCGTTATGAAAGCAAAAATAATTTCAAAAAGAAATTACCGAAATTATTCTAAGAAATTATTTTGTTATATAAGACGAGGGTAAAATTAATTTTATAGCACTGCGTGATTTAAATCCGCGCTTAAATCCCGCTGAGCCGATAGTTAAACGATAAATTTTTACGCTGTTCGATAATGAATATAACGCTGAATTCACTTAAATCACGCACTTATAATAAGCGATATTTTGATATTTGGATTATTTTTAAGAGTTTATTCATCGATAATAATAAGGTGTAGATTATTGCAACTCTTTTATATCGATATTTTTCAAAATAAATAACAATTATAAGCGTGTTAAATACGTGTAAAACCAAAGTTAATATCAGTGTAACATGTGAAGCGAAGAGGTAGTCATTTCGACGCTCTAAGACTCCGTCGCGTCTGTGATTTTTTCTTTAAAGCGTCATATCCGCCCGTTGAGTTTTATCACTAAACACTGTTTTACCACAACCTGAAGGTCCACTGACGATACACGTAAATGGATGTTTAAATCGTGTATCCATCTTGGCGTCTTTATTCATACTGACTATACTAACTTTACAATAACCGTACTTAACATCCGACATTTAATGACAGCAGCGGCTGCGGCGGTGACGCGCGTGATTTTCTTATTACCGTGGCGTGGGATCGCACATGCGCAAGCCCACATGGTATGAGTGCAGGTCATGGGATGATTTCACTCATGATAAAAATATCTTTTTACATTTTGCAAACTATTTAAAAACATTTTTCAATGCTATTTCTTACATTTTCTTTTTGTGGAATAATGTAAAACCATATCATTTAAAAGAAAGCGTATTATTCTAAGAAATAATGTATCTTTAACATGAAATAATTTTAATTATCTATATGTAAATTTCCTGTTTAAATTTGCTTAGGACCTTTATGATATCATGTAACATTGACCCCTGCATGATGAAAAAATAATCATTAATTTTAAAAATTGTTCGCCCACTCTGTTTTATTAAATGGTATAAAAGGTAGCCCTCTAATAAATTTTGTAGTAGTCACAATGAGATCAATCATGATATCTCCAGCTGATACAGCGTTGCGCTGTCAAATATATAAAATTGTGGGTCATTTACGACCGACTAATTCATTTATAAATGCATGGTGTAATTTGATATGGTGGCGTAGTGTTAATAGAATGGTTTTCATTCAGTTAAAACGTGAAATGGTGTTTCTATTACAAATTTGTGGCCCGCGAAACATTGCGTATTTTTATAAAAAATTTATGAAAAATAATCAAAACACGCATGAAATTATTGCAGAATATATCAAGTAAAAAAAGGTGGTCCAATATCGCAGTTCTGCAAGAAATAGTTATCGAGCACGAAGAAAAAAAGGTAGGTGATTTAAAATTTTTACTTAAAATTAAATTTGATATTCGGAAACTTTGACACTATATCTCGTAAAATAATGGAGATATCGAAAAAATGAGCGAATTTTGATTCTCTTAAGAGCTTTGGCTCTAGAGAAGCGAACATGGGTGCTTTCTATAAGATGACATAATAAAAAGTTTAATTTTTAATTAATTAAACAAAAATTATTTTTTTGTATCTTAAGAATATGGTGTGGAAGAGAAACGAAAATTAAAAAAGTCTGACCGCTTCTCGTATGTCGGTTACTTATCGTAAATCATGGTTCATTCTACTCGGGTCTTTACAGCTTTGTTGTAGGGTTTTATGACATGTTTATGAAAATAAATGTAGCTTATAGGCCTGGCTTTTTTTCTATCTACCTCTTTTAAACTTTTTTGTTGTTTACATATAAGATTTTAAACGTGTTAAATTTATTTTTAATATTTATTAAAATTTATTAATATTGATTTTGTAGCTTGACTCGTGGTCTTACTTTATACATAAAGCGTACAATTTTAACTTGCACTTTTATTTATGCAATTTTCTTAAATTAATTTTTGACCATTTAAAATTTTTAATTTGTTTTAAAATTTTGTTTTCAATATTTATTATTAAATTTTATTAATATAAATTTTTATATTGAAAATATTTTTATTTTTTAAAATGTCATACGTTTTTTAATATTTCAAAGAAAAATCAATAATATCAAAAACATTGTTACTAAAAATTTAAATTCATAACAAATTTATATATTTTTTAATATAAATAAAAAATATTATTTATTAATATAATGGGTTTTTATTTGTACATAATTTTGTCAAAAAATATCTTAAGTGTCTGAATATGAAGCATTACTCCCGGCGGGCGGCGGCGGCGGCGGCGCGCGCGTGATTTTCTTATTACCGCGGCGCGGGATCGCGCGCCATATTAGCGTTTATTGGCGAGCGTACGCCGGGTGATTTGCTCATTACCGCGGGCAAGACGCGCGCGCTTATTAGCAAATTTAACGCGTGTCTTGTGATTAGCTAATTACCGCGAGGGCTAAGAGAACATGTGTTTTTGTAATCTTTCATTTTTGTGTATGATATTCAGAATAGTTGTAATAGATTTTTAATTGTTGAGTAATATTAATTATTAAATAAAGAAGAGAAAATAATATTTTAATATTCATTTATTGCTTTATAACCAAAAGGTAATGAAAGTTTTTCTGAAATATAACAACGTTTTTGCAGTACAATGCAACATGTTTTAGTTTCTTTTTTGGTAACAACATCATGAGTTTTTGTACGACGAATAGCTGTAAAATTAAGTTTAATTTTTTTACAATCTTGGTTTGTAAGGTTATAAATTTCATCACTCGAGCATTCATCATCATCATCATCATCATTATCATTCAAGCTAAACGCATCGCTAATCATATTTTTTATACTCTAACAACGGTCAAAAGTAAAAACAGATGTTTTATGATCGTAAATTCTGAACAATTAAAAATGATATTAATTTTTATTTTAACAATAAAAATGTTCTGAATAAAAAAATTTTTTTTAATTTAATTTTTACGTTATAAAATTTATAGTTTTATATTTTGTATACTTTTATTCTTTGGTGCATTATCGAGTGAGATTATGAGGTAGCCTAAGGTTAGAAAGAGAAAGCGTATATGGGACTATAGTTAGTACGAAAGAGAAAAGACTACCTACTCTTTGATGTACGAGAACGGTTAGTCTTTCTCCTACCAATAAGTTTTTTCATGCGCGTTATCTCTGATTTTCTGTTGACTCCTATTCTTAACGTATATGGTGAATGTCCCAATCGTTACTCACGAACCTATTACTAACCGCTCAATGTTATTTAGATACGAAAAAAAATTTTTAACAATGAGTGACTAGTAATAGGTTCGTGAGTAGCGATTGGGACATTGACCTTACACGTATACCCGTTTCATGTTTATCATGCGATAATGAGACGATATATACGTACAAAATCAGAGAGAGAGAAAGATCATGAACATATGGGAGATTAGTGCGCGAGAAATACAAGCACGTGCTCTTAGAAGTTTATCTCTGTCCTACTAATAAACTCCCAATATACTCTCTCGTAACTTATATATATATATATATATATATATATATATATATATATAGTAATACTAAGAGTAACGCTTTATATTCAGACACTTAAGATATTTTTTGACAAAATTATGTACAAATAAAAACCCATTATATTAATAAATAATATTTTTTATTTATATTAAAAAATATATAAATTTGTTATGAATTTAAATTTTTAGTAACAATGTTTTTGATATTATTGATTTTTCTTTGAAATATTAAAAAACATATGACATTTTAGAAAATAAAAATATTTTCAATATAAAAATTTATATTAATAAAATTTAATAATAAATATTGAAAACAAAATTTTAAAACAAATTAAAAATTTTAAATGGTCAAAAATTAATTTAAGAAAATTGTATAAATAAAAGTACAAGTTAAAATTGTACGCTTTATGTATAAAGTAAGACCACGAGTCAAGCTACAAAATCAATATTAATAAATTTTAATAAATATTAAAAATAAATTTAACACGTTTAAAATCTTATATGTAAACAACAAAAAAGTTTAAAAGAGGTAGATAGAAAAAAAGCTAGGCCTATAAGCTACATTTATTTTCATAAACATGTCATAAAACCCTACAACAAAGCTGTAAAGACCCGAGTAGAATGAACCATGATTTACGATAAGTAACCGACATACGAGAAGCGGTCAGACTTTTTTAATTTTCGTTTCTCTTCCACACCATATTCTTAAGATACAAAAAAATAATTTTTGTTTAATTAATTAAAAATTAGACTTTTTATTATGTCATCTTATAGAAAGCACCCATGTTCGCTTCTCTAGAACCAAAGCTCTTAAGAGAATCAAAATTCGCTTATTTTTTCGATATCTCCATTATTTTACGAGATATAGTGTCAAAGTTTCCGAATATCAAATTTAATTTTAAGTAAAAATTTTAAATCACCTACCTTTTTTTCTTCGTGCTCGATAACTATTTCTTGCAGAACTGCGATATTGGACCACCTTTTTTTTCTTGATATATTCTGCAATAATTTCATGCGTGTTTTGATTATTTTTCATAAATTTTTTATAAAAATACGCAATGTTTCGCGGGCCACAAAATTGTAATAGAAACACCATTTCACGTTTTAACTGAATGAAAACCATTCTATTAACACTACGCCACCATATCAAATTACACCATGCATTTATAAATGAATTAGTCGGTCGTAAATGACCCACAATTTTATATATTTGACAGCGCAACGCTGTATCAGCTGGAGATATCATGATTGATCTCATTGTGACTACTACAAAATTTATTAGAGGGCTACCTTTTATACCATTTAATAAAACAGAGTGGGCGAACAATTTTTAAAATTAATGATTATTTTTTCATCATGCAGGGGTCAATGTTACATGATATCATAAAGGTCTTAAGCAAATTTAAACAGGAAATTTACATATAGATAATTAAAATTATTTCATGTTAAAGATACATTATTTCTTAGAATAATACGCTTTCTTTTAAATGATATGGTTTTACATTATTCCACAAAAAGGAAATGTAAGAAATAGCATTGAAAAATGTTTTTAAATAGTTTGCAAAATGTAAAAAGATATTTTTATCTTACGCACGGTATTAATGTCATTTCATATTAGTATGATATTGCGTTTTGTTTTTTTCATGAACAGAATATTTACTAGATGATCGTTGAGAACTCTTATGCTTACGTACCAAAAAAATTCTAAGAATAATATGTCGCAATTAGTTTTATAAAAATGAATATGATATCAAACTATAACGAATATGATTTCAAACAGGAAATTTATATTCTGATAAATAATAGTATATTACGATATGGGCGACTTAAATCACCTATTATTATACGGCGAAGTTAGGGCCCGAGCGTCAGCGAGGGTCCTAAACGCCGTGTAATAATAGGTGAATTTAAGTCGCGAGTATCGTATACTATTTTATAGCTCGAGTGATTTAAATCCGCCACACTACATCTATACTCTCAAAATTCAATAACAAACAAAGGCTATGCACTCCACGAATGATAATTCATTAAAAAAACGAATTCTATTTACCAGCAAAACTAGGCATTCTACGAATGATAAATCGTAAAAGAAAAGCGAAAACTGCAAAAAAGCAAAATCTAAGCACTTCGCGAATAATAAATAGAAAAAAAATAAAAAAATATATAAAACATGAAATAACATTATGTCAAACTGTTGAAATTAATTCTGTAATAATAAAAATCTAAATTTCCTTTCATATATGTATTAGGGCCGTAGAAGCAACAATTGGTAACTTATGTATTGTATTAGCAGTTGCGTTTAGGGGAATCACAGACGCGACGGAGTCTTAGAGCGTCGAAATGACTACCTCTTCGCTTCACATGTTACACTGATATTAACTTTGGTTTTACACGTATTTAACACGCTTATAATTGTTATTTATTTTGAAAAATATCGATATAAAAGAGTTGCAATAATCTACACCTTATTATTATCGATGAATAAACTCTTAAAAATAATCCAAATATCAAAATATCGCTTATTATAAGTGCGTGATTTAAGTGAATTCAGCGTTATATTCATTATCGAACAGCGTAAAAATTTATCGTTTAACTATCGGCTCAGCGGGATTTAAGCGCGGATTTAAATCACGCAGTGCTATAAAATTAATTTTACCCTCGTCTTATATAACAAAATAATTTCTTAGAATAATTTCGGTAATTTCTTTTTGAAATTATTTTTGCTTTCATAACGGCGAAATATTAAACTTGAGTTCTTTATACGGGTGATCAGTTTCGTCTTCTCTACGGGAAATTTACAAATTGATAGTACGCAAATTATTTAACCAGCATCTTCTTAATCTTAATGTTGTATATGCTTTCTTTAAAAAATAAGCCTTTTATTTTTGAACGCTGCTTTGAGGTACGACGGAAAAAGGGTATCATTTTACTTTTGTTGTAGTACAACGGTCACTTGCATTTTTCCTAAGCATATGTACCACTGCAGCTATCTTATTTTTCGACAAATGTAAACAGTTTAAATTTGTTTTGGTATTTTTCACGTCTCATAAATCCAAAACATTTTCTTCCTATGTTCGAGGAAATTTATTACGTGTAGAAAAAATGTTTACAGCTATCCTCATAAAGGAGATCTTGTTACTTTTCTCCGGTGATGAGCAGATTGTTTTATTTTTTGTCAACGTTTGGTGTTAATATTAAGATTAAGAGGAGGTCACGTATCTCTGTCCTTTTCTAATCAAAGAATTGAGTTTTTTACAGAAACTTTTAACTTTAGCAAAAAATGAAGGGAAAGCCGCATCTTGTAATAAAAAAAGCAATATTTTCTTTGATAAGAAAGAATTAATTTTATTGCTTCATTTTCAAGAAAACCTTGAAAAACTTAAATCATAGAGGTTAGGGTGGACAATTTGGTTTTTCAAGGTTTTCTTGAGAACAAAGCAATAAAATTAATTTTTTCTTATCAAAGAAAATATTGCTTTTTTTGATACAAGATGCGGCTTTTTTTCATTTTTGATAAAGTTATTATATTTGTAAAAAAATCATTTCTTTGATTAGTAAAGGACAGAGATACGTGACCTCCTCTTAAGTCTAAAAATTTTTCGTCAAAGGTTCAGTTCTGCTTTTGACTCAGAGTTGAAAACATCGTAATCATGAGTGAAATCATCCCATGACCTGCACTCATACCGTGTGGGCTTGCGCATGTGCGATCCCACGCCGCGGTAATAAGAAAATCACGCGTGCCACCGCCGCAGCCGCTGCTGTCATTAAATGTCGGATGTTAAGTACGGTTATTGTAAAGTTAGTATAGTCAGTATGAATAAAGACGCCAAGATGGATACACGATTTAAACATCCATTTACGTGTATCGTCAGTGGACCTTCAGGTTGTGGTAAAACAGTGTTTAGTGATAAAACTCAACGGGCGGATATGACGCTTTAAAGAAAAATGTAAGTTTTTTATGTTTTTTATTATTTAAAATTAATATGGGGAGTCATAAAAATGACGTCACCATACCTATCATTCATATCTATTGTTTACAAAACAAACTATTAAGTTAACGACTTATTTACATAATAAACAAATAAGTTAACAACTTACTTATATAAACAATTACGATAACAACAAAGTATTATTTTAATTGTTTGTTTCATATAAATAAGCTATTAATTTAACTGTTGAATATATAAATAAAAATTTTGAAATATTTATTTAGATAAACTATCAAAAAAGTTAATTATTTATTGAACAAACAATTAAATTAATAGTTTATTTATATAAAACAAACAATTAAGAATACTTTGTTGTTATCTTAATTGTTTTATTTATATAAATAACTCGTTAACTTTACTGTTTGTTTATGTAAAGAAATCTCTATCTTTATGGTTTATTTACGTAAATAAATCGTTATCGTAATGGTTTGTTTATGTAAATAAATCGTTATCGTAATGGTTTGTTTATGTAAATAAATCGTTATCTTTATGGTTTATTTACGTAAATAAATCGTTATCTTAATGGTTTGTTTATGTAAATAATTCGTTATCTTAATGGTTTGTTTACGTAAACAATAGATAAGAATGGTAGGTATGATGACGTCATTGTTATGACTTCCTATACCTAACTATATACTACTTCCGTTTTTCCGTTTCTCTGTCTTCGTCTCTCTATCTCCGTCTATCTGTCTCCGTCTTTCTGTCTTCGCCTCTTTGTCTCCGTACTCCCATCTTTGTCTCTTCGTTTCCGTTTTTGTGTTTATCTATTTGTCTCTATTTCTCTGTCTTTATCTCTTTGTCTCTGTGAATCTATCTTCCTTTCTTTGTTTCCGTCTGTGTCTCTTTATCTACGTCTCTATCCCTTCGTCTACGTCTCTCCGTCTTCATTCTTCCGTTCTAGTCTCTCCATCTCCTTCTTCCCATCTCTCTGTCTCTGTTTGTTCGTTTCCGTTTATCTGTTCTGTGTCTCATTTTCCCGTCTCTGTCTTATCGTCTGCGTGTTCGTCTCCCTGTCTTCCTTTTTATGAAATTGTTCCGTGACTCCGACGCGGTTTTTGAATCTGTTTTTTTGCTTCTATTCATACACACGTACGTCCACACATTGCTGCTGATGTTTGAGTTGATGATGATTATAATAATTATGATATGTTTTTTGTTTAATAAATTTCAAATTTAACGTTTCGTTCCAGATCTGTTTATAGGACTCATCAGTAAAGCTTTGTCAGAGAAGACAATCTAAATAAATAGACATTTTTATAGTTTATTCTGATTTTTAAAAAAATTCTAGATAAATGTTTTTACTTCTGAACTTATATTTGTAATCAATTAGAAGCAATTCGAGAAATCATCAACTAAAGCTTTTATTGAGGGCGCATCAAGGCTCAATTCTATAGTGATTATTTTAAATTATATTTTCTTGTACTACTTGATTTATTTAGATTATCTTCTTTATTATAACAGATCCTGCTTTAGACATTACTTTTAATTATAATTTCAGTTCTTTTTTGCTTAGAACTAATATTAATATCCGTGTTCCTTTGATTACCAAGCGCTTACAATGGAAGTCGTGTTATTTTAATTATACAACGTTTACAATAAAAGTCGCGTTTTATCAATAACACCGTACTCACATTGGCGGTCGAGTTCCTTTAACTACACAGCGTTCAAAATAGCAACTGTGGATTCTCAATTACACAGCGCTTACAATAGCAGCGACGTTTTTTTAACCACACAGCGCTCAAAATAGCAGCCCCGAATTTGTTATTACACAGCGCTTACAATAGTTATTGTGTTTTTTAACTACACAGTATTCACTATAGCAGACACATTTTTTTAACCACACAGCGCTCAAAATAGCTGCCACGAATTTTTAATTACACAGCGCTTACAATAGTTATTGCGTTTTTCATCTTTAACTCTTAAAATAGTAGCTGCGTTTTTTAAACCAGATAGTGCTCTGAAAAGCAGTTGCGAATTTTTAATTTCACAGCATTGACACTAGTTTTAGCGTTCTTCCCCATTACAGCACTTACAATAGCAACCATGTTTATTTAAATACACAGCATTTAAAAAAGCAATCGCATTTTTTCAATGACACAGAACTAACAATAACAGCTGTGATTTTTAACCACACAACGTTGAACTCTACTTCATCATTTTTTTTTTTTTTTTTTGTTTTCTTTTAATATTATTGTTACGTTATAAACGTATCTTTTTTATTAACATTGGTAAATCATAATTCCTCAGTTATTGAACAGTCGCATTATTTCATTATTAAGCGAAATTAAGTAGATCAGAAGAAAAGAATCAAAATGTATATTTCGAAATTACTAAACGAATCCTAAAAACCATTACGAAACATATTATCAATCTTTAAGAAAATTCACAAATAAAAATTGATGTAAAAGATAATAAATCTTATAAAATATGAGTTTAAAAGCCAAATGAAACAAATGACATGCGGGACATTACCGCGGGTTTCTTATTGGTAACAAGCTTACACTGCCCGTCAAATTCTATATTTCAAAAGCAATTGCTAATACTAAATATACAGATATTAATTATTAAAATATGTACGCGCATAAAAATCTATTGTATTAAAAGTCTGAAAAGATATTAATAAACCTCGAGGATCTATATATTTACATATCGTGCCTATTCATTTATCTGCCCGTACCCAGCACCAATCTACTAAGAAATACTACAAGGTAAGAATATACAATTATTTAATAAACTCTTGATTTCAAAGTATTGAATTTATCCTTTAATAATTTTCAATTGTGAGAGCGATTTCGTTCAATCAAATATTAGTGGAGCTTTTCCACTACTAGATTCATACATCTTTATCTTTATGACTACATTTTTATAAATAAGTCAAATATTTCAAAAGAACATAATTCATATATGAAATTAATATAATTAAATAACATATTCACTTTTATTTAGTCCTAGTGCAAGCCAGGACTTAACATTATATAAGCGTTTCAAAAATGATTGATTTTATTTTCTTATTCGTTATATTTAATTTTTTTACTGTGGTTTTTATAATGTTTCTTTGTAAACGATGTTTTTGGTATAGAGCCTTTTTTATCTTTAAAGTTTCTTGATTAGTCTGTTAATAATATTTTCAATTCTTTTTATAAGTCGTCCTTGAAAGCTCCACGCATAACTGCTCATGACTGAAAATTGGTGTTGGTAAATACACTCCTATTTTTTTAAAGAATCGTCCTTGCGACTTATTAATTGTAATTGCATGAGCAAGTTTTACAGGAAATTATTTTCTCGTCATCTGAAATGGCAGTTTATCATTTGCTGATAAGGTCATACGTAGTAAGAATATAGTGCTCCTTTTTTAACTCTCTGTTAATATTTGTACAATAGTGGTAAGAATATAGTGCTCCTTTTTGCTTTCTCATAGAGAAAGCATTGTATCAACGGAAAAAAAATTTTTCTATTTTTTCATTAATTTGTACATATTTAGACTCAGGGAGTCGAAAAAAGTGGTTTCCAGAAAATGTCTGTATGTGTGTGTGTGCGCGTGCGTGCGTGTGTATGCGCGTGTGTGTGTGTGTGTGTGTGTGTGTGTGTGTGTGTGTGTGTGTGTGTGTGTGTGTGTGTGTGTGTGTGTGTGTGTGTGTGTGTGTGTGTGTGTGTGTGTGTGTGTGTGTGTGTGTGTGTGTGTGTGTGTGTGTGTGTGTGTGTGTGTGTGTGTGTGCATGTATGATTTCAGTACGCCAAAAATATCTCGAGAACTACTTGATGGATTTGCTTCAAATTTTGGGTGCAATTTATTTTTTTGTCTAACTGCGGGGGGGGGGAGAAGCTATTGAAAATTAATTTTCTTAGCTCAGTTTTTTTTAAAGCCATTTTAATAATTTTAAAAAAAATTTGATTTTTCATTTTTTTGGTATTTTGCGTAAACTACTCGAAGAATTTTCTTGAAAATCTGTATAGACATTATTTGCGACTGCCAAAAGAAGAAAAACTTTTATTAACTGATTTTCTCAGCGCACTTTTAATTTTAGAGCAATTTAAAAATTTAAAAAAAAATTTTTTTTTTCATTTTTCTATTATTTTATGAAAACCATTATATAGATTTGTTCCAAAATTTGTATGCAAGTTATTCGCTATTATCTGAGGAAAATTAACTTTGGAAAACTCATTTCTTTAGCGCAATTTTAATTTTAGAGCATTTAGAAAACTTTTAAAAAAATTTTTATTTTTCATTTTTTTTATATCACACAAAAACCATTCGTTAGATTTGCTCTAGAATCATTGAGCAAATTATTCGTTACTGCCTTAATAAAACAAGTTTTGGAAAACTTATTTTCTTAGTGCAGTTTTAATTTAAGAGAATTTTGAAAATTTTTTAAAAAAATTTTTCATTTTTTTTGGGTTTTACGTAAACTACTCTAAGAATTTGTTTAAAAATTTGTATAGTAATTATTTGCTACTGTTAAAATAATAAAAACATTTGAAAACTGATTTTTTTGGCATACTATTAATTTTATTATTTTCCTATTTTACGGAAAACATTTGATAGATTTGCTCCAAAATTTTTATGCAAATTATTCGCTATTGTCTAAAGGAAATAAGCTTTGGAAAACTTATTTTTTCAGCGCAGTTTTAATTGAAGAGAATTTAGAAAGTTTGAAAAAATGTTTTTTTTTTCATTTTTTTTATATTGCACTAAAACCATTCGATAGATTTGCTATAAAATTATTATAAAAATTATTCGTCATTGCCTTAATGAAACAAGCTTTGGAAAACTTATTTTCTTAGCGCAGTTATAACTTTAGAGCATTTTGAAAATTTTGAAAAAAATTTATTTTAAATTTTTCATTTTTTTGGATCTTACGTAAACTACTTTAAGAATTTGTTTGAAAATGTGTATAGAAATTATTTGATACTGTTAAAATAATAAAAACATTTGAAAACTGATTTTTTTGGCATACTATTAATTTTATTATTTTCCTATTTTACGGAAACCATTTGATAGATTTGCTCCAAAATTTTTATGCAAGTTATTCGTTTTTGTCTGAAGAAAACAAATTTTGGAAAACTAATTCTCTTAGTGCAGTTTTAATTTAAGAGAATTTTGAAAATTTTCACACAAATTTCTATTTTTCATTTATCTTCTTTCTTAGCGTGGTTACGATTAGAAATTTCGTTGTCATCGTTCTTTTAAAGTACAAATTTATAAATAAATACTAATGTTAGATAATTTATTATTATTAAAATCACATTTAAATAAATATAAAAAAATTAATGATACTCAAAGAGCTCTATGAGAAAACATTCCGCCAAAGCACTTGGCAGCGTTTTCTACTCCCTGTTAATATTTGCGCAATAATGGTAAATTGTTTTAACGTCGTTATTACAGAGTCCTTCATTCAAATTAACATTTCTCAGAAGCATTACTATAGCTCCTTTTCCTAATTGTAATCTATGTGGAGGTAAACCGTTGGGTGTTGAAGAATTTTAAAATTCTGTTGGCAAAATTGCGTCTAAACTTTCGTCATTTGTACATTATTACATATATTATTACATATATATTATTACATTGATATTTTCGTAATAGTCACAATTTTCAATATTCATATTATGCCCGTAAATTTGATATTGATATTTGACAATATTTCTTTTAAAATTTCTGTTTTCATATTTTAAATGAAAATTACCATTTCCTATATTTAGTAACCAATTTTTAAATTTATCATCTGATTTCGATAAACGTTTATTTTTTTTAAAGACATACATTGAAAATAGTCCCATAAATAGCTTTTTTGACACAATTTTCTTCTATCTGTGTTCTATTTCCATGTTTTACTATTGGTAATGTTTGTCTAAAATCACCTGATATGATAAATGTTTTCTCTCCAAACGGAAAATTATTATCACATACATCTTTAAACATGCGATCGTTGGCTTCAAAAGCGTATTTTGATGTCATTGTGATTTCATCCCAGATAAGAATTGATACATTTTTCATTTTTTTACATATTTCGCATTTTGCACTAATATTACATATTGTGTCTTCAGATATGTTCAACGGTCATTTAAATGCTGTATGTACTGTCATACCGTCTTGTAATAAATTAGCCGCTACACCTGTCCATGATACAACTAAATAGTTGATTTCATGAATTTTTAGATAAGTCATAATTCTATTTAATAAGTACCTTTTACCACTTTCGCGTGGACCGTCTATATATAGACTCTTCAGTGCAGTTTGTGTTCAATAAATTTATTACTGTATTAAAAATAGCCGTTTGAGCATTTGTAAGAGTATTAATGATTGACCCAATATTATTAACATCATTTACTGTACTTTATTAAATTTCGTTATTTTTAACATAGTATTCTGAAGCAGGTAAATTAAAGTCACTTAATGAGAATCCATTATTAGTTAAAATATCATTAATTATGCTTAATGCATATTCTTCACCTTTTTGTTCATTTATTTTCAGAGGATAAAAATGGATTTTCTATTTTTCTTATTATTCTCGAGCATTAATGGGATTGTGAAATATACAAAAATAACTAAACGGTTGACAAAGAGCTTTTGAAAATTGAAATGATCGTGATTCTTCTAAATATTCATCCCATTCATCATCGATTTCAATTCAATTTCTTGATGTTGCTGCTTCAAAGAATGTTGGGTATGTAATTTCATTAAAAGTTTTTAAGTTTTCCAAAAATATTGCAGCTTTCACGTGAAGCAGAAGTAATCTTAACAAAATCTTTCTTTTTGTTTTGGATTAACTGAGTACATTCTGGTGAGAATAGGTTTCATGGTCTTTTTTCTTTTTGTCCATGTTGTATGTATTCGATTGGAAACATAATGTTGCGGTATATCAGAATAAAAGTAATTATGTGCCTTTGGGTCACTTTTATTAAGTTCAAACCACGCTGTTAGTGTTGTATTTACATTTTTCTCATCAATTCCGTATTCGGACTCTTCTTTAAAATACACATATTGTTCATTTTCATTATGACGGTTAATCTATAAATTGTATGTGAAAGTTCACTAATATTATATTCTAATATGCGATGCATAGCTTCTGGCAAGCAAACGTATCTTGTGTTTATATATTGTTCAATTCCATCATAAATCATATATAAATCATTTGTTTCATCCATTTCATTATTAGTATTACTTTCAGTATTCATTTCACTTGCTTTCATTTCTATAAATGCACAATCATGTCCTTTGAAGCAGTATTTAAATAAGTATTTTATAACTCCTATTGTTGAACATAATTTAATATAAATATGACAGTTAAACTTCAGTTATAAATACGGGTTATAAGAAACCACAAATCTATTGTCTGACAACTTGTTTTTTGTGTATAATATCTAATTTTTATTATTTCTTTGTCGATAAATAGGATAACCATTTGTCATTATCTAAGTTTTATTAAATCGTTTCAGAAAATTTTTTTCGTACACTTTCCTGATTCTTTATCCTTACAAGGTGAGTTTTTATTCTGATTTTCACATGGGCCGATGATCATAAATTGTTTAACTATTTCATATAATCCGGGATTCTTGTTTTTATTTGAAATTTCAGCCGCTATAAATTCATCAACGTCATCACTATTGTAAATTTTATCATCTCCACTCAAAAATATTAGCATATAGGCATGCGGTAATCCTCTCTTTTGAAATTCTACTACGTATGAATATGCATTTTCCAAAAATATATTTTTAGAAATTCGCTCTATCATTAGTTTCAATTTTTGACAAAATACTTCAACAACAATATTTGGTCTATGCGTTACCTCTTCACTTCGTCCTTTATTATTTGTGATTTCTTCCCATTTTGGATTGCATTTCATGGTAATGAAAAAATCTGGTTTAACAATTCTTAGTACTAATGTCATAGGATAAAGAAAATTTTGATATAAGGAACGCGGACTTCCTGTAAAAGTTGATGGTAATATAAACATTTTTCTTATACTATGATTGTCAATAATAATTATCAACTTTTATTAAAGCTTATTGATTTAGAAAAAATTTCGTGTTTCAATGCAGTTGTTACGTGGGATTTAATTGATACGCACTCCTATGGGGAGTGTAAGGATGCAAATAATTACAGAGAGAATTAGTAATAAGTGACTGATATTTATTATAGCAAAATATAGTATGAGAGAGAGACTAGATACGACTTTATTCTAGCGCCTCCGGCGATGGTCCGACGCTCGTCGTCGTCTAAAACGACGATGTAAGTTGCCCGCGACTCTTGGTCCGGAATCTTGAAGTCGCATTTCTCTGAGTTCCTACATCATTTTATGCTTTGTACTATTCCTATACTTTAATATACGTACGATATAATGTACGTAGCACGTTCGAGGCCGCGAGGCTTCGGCCTCTGAAGCCAAGAACGTACACACAAATACAATTAAAAAATATATTATAATTAAGTTCCTAAGGTGTAATTGGTACTATTTTTGTGTAACTACACGAGCCAGTGCTCGTCCTATCTTACAGGTTTTGATTTCTTTACTCTATCATGTTTGCATGTTGTTATGAGTCTGTTGTTTGCGTTTTAATTTATTCTACTGTTTTATTTTTTAAATACTTTTTCATTTTAACTACGAATTTATGGTCTCTCTCTTTTGTTTTTCAAAAAGATATATGACATTTATAATAAAATATTTTACAAAATTGCATAAAAATTGAAATGAATTTCAAATTATTAAATAATATAGCTTTAAATACAAAATTCATTATCTTTTTTCTAATGTTAAGAGATGTTTCTTCTGGAGATACACCTGCGCATCATGTTGCACTCTTGATAAGATAAGAAGCCTTTCACATCACGAAATGCATTCTTCCTCGGATGATATTTAATTTTATTCTCAAGTGATTTAAAGAACTTTCTACTTGTTTTTGTGTGGGTTTGAAGCGGGATTCGAACGTGGATTCGAACTTCTTTTTTTCTGTTGAACTTTTATGATAAAATTTGTATATGATTTTTCAGTAATCGTATGATTTATCTGAAACAAAAACTAACTTATTAGTAGAAAAGGGTCCCCCCTCTATTTCTAACTGTTTAACCGTCATTTATCTATTTATTTTTTGATTTCCTCCTTCCTTAAAAAAATTTTGTTACTAAACTGATTACTGATTCATATTCTACTGTGTATCCTCAAAGCTGCGTCTTACGAAAAAATTTATTTATTATCTCTATGTGTCCTCTTTGATGCTTTTGCTTATCTTTTTTTCTTTTTCTATTGTTAACATTATTGTTTAAGAAGCGCTGCGTCAACTAGAATATGGCCACTGTTACGACTACGATTGGCTTGATAATCGCCTTCTTTTCTAAAATTTTACATTGCTTTCAGTATTTTCTATGTGTTATTATTTTAATTTTATAAGCAATGTTATTCAACTCAAAAAACTCATTGGATTTTCATTTTACTTCTTTTCCGAACAAATTTATATAGAATACTTGCGTTCGATTCCCATGGGTTTTGGGATATGTTCAGTTGTTAAGGTGATATATTTTTCAGATCTGAGTCCTTTAGCTGAGTTCTTAATGATTTATAATTATTATTAGTATTCAACTTCTTTTACCACGAAGTTTGATAACACATGCATATAATAGTTCACTGTATTTAACAGTCTTTTTGCTTTTTTTTCTTTTATTTCCAATTTTCTTTTTTTTTGCATGTTTTATTTGATTAAACTATTGCATGTCATGTTGCTTCATCTACAACATAGAGAAGATTATCTTCTCATTATAATTTTTATGTACATTTTATTTATTCTTTTTCTTTGAACTCATGCATGTTATTACCTTTTTTTTATTCATTGGACTTTTATTTTCCGTAAGGGGTAAGGAGTAAAAGGATACTCATAGGGAATCTTAGGCGAGATCCTGCATTTCTTTTATGGTTGTTATTATTATTTGAGTTGCCTAACTTTTGCTAATTTTACAATTTTGTTGATAATAAAAATATTTTTATCACAATTATTTTCCAAAACAATTAGCTAATCTATTATTTTTATTTATTAGTAAAAAACGTTTCTTTTCTCTTGCGGCCACTTCTTTTGACGATTTGCTATACAACTGAATCTTATCTACTAATTATTTTTCTTATTTATTTTTTGCTTTTATTCAAAAGATATTTGATTCTTTTTTTCACTTATACAATATTTTGTTGAAACGTCGCGCCTTTAAGGATATCTTATTATTCTCATTTCTTAATTTCAACCATTATTATTAATTTTCATTTTTTTTATGTCTTCTATTTTTCTTCTGTAAAATAAGCAATGATCATATGTCATTCTTTCTTTTTCCTCGTCCGAAAGCCGCGGAAAAAGAAAGGTTTTCGCTGCATTCTATATTTGAAAAATTAATTACTTGATTTATCTGTGACAGGAGGAGGTGGTTTTGCTGTAGTTGCGCGCTTTATTTTGTCTACGTGAACCGTTTTTATCTTACTTGTGTTTTTTATTGTTACATTATGTTTTGCGTTATTTGCCTCTATGATTTCGTACGGTCCTTCATATTGTGCGTTGTATTTACCCTTCTGCGGTTGTTTTAGCAAGTAAACGCTCTCACCCTCTCGGAAATGTTTAGTGTTTAATTTTCCATCGTAGTAATATTTTGATCTGTACTTTGCTTGTACTAGGTTCATTGCCGCTAACGTTTGTAATTGAGGTTTTCTATCGTTTCTTTTAAATATTCATCATATGTTTGCAGCTTTTCTTTTGAAGGGAAGCTTGACGGTGTTCGTGCTTTATAGCCGTAAACAAGTTCGTAAGGCGTATAGCCCGTCGCCTCATATACTGTACAATTATAAGCTAGTTAGTATAAATCTAGCCATTCAGCCCAGTCTGATTTTTCTTCCATGTATGTTTTCAAATATTCCGTTATCGTATGATGCATGCGTTCGATTCCTCCCTGACTTTGGGGGTGATACGCAGTTGTACAGTATTTATTAATTCTGAATATTTCTGCAAATTCTTCGAGTAATTTATTTATAAAGTGCCTTCCTTGATCTGTTATTTTATCAGATGGCGGCCCAAAATATGCTAGTGCCTTCCTTGTAAGGGCATGCGCTACTTCTTCGGCGTCTGCATGTACTGTTGGTATTAGAATACAGTATTTTGTTAAACAATCTTGTACTGTAAGCACATACCTGTACCCTTCTTTCGTGGCTGTTAAGGGCTCATAGAAGTCCATAGACTATTTTTAAAATGCTCTACTCGGTGTGTCCGTTATGAGCACGGGCAATTGTGTTTTGACGCGTACTAATTTCTTTGTTTGGCAATTTTCACAGCCTAAGACAAATTGTCTGACATCTGGTCTCATATTTCTCCAATAATAGTCCGCTGCTATTTTCTTGTATGTTTTATTCCTCTATGACCACCTATAACGGCTTTGTGATATTCCTTTGTAAATATTTCATTAAAGCTTTCTATAAAATATGTCCAGTCGCTAGTTGAGAGCATTGCCAAATCTCTCACCACGCTAACGTAAGGAATTTCATATTGCAAAATTATCCTTTTCAAATTATTAATACATTTTTTAATATCTGCTTTTAGCACTTTATCGTTTATATGTGCTTTAACGAATGCACAAAATATGAAATTATCTTTGTAATTAGATACATGTACCTCGCCGACTGCAAATTTT
Source organism: Anastatus disparis (assembly GCA_017163975.1). Classification (NCBI taxonomy): domain Eukaryota; kingdom Metazoa; phylum Arthropoda; class Insecta; order Hymenoptera; family Eupelmidae; genus Anastatus; species Anastatus disparis. The sequence goes on from JAFFSR010000100.1 coordinate 380,951, forward strand.
CTGCTTGATATTTCTTCCGGATTTATATATGGCCGCTCTATAAGAGCTTCAATTATTTCTGTATTTAAGTAAAAATCTACTGACATCGTATAAATTAAATTTTCTTTATATTTAAATGGGTAATCTCTTAATATTTTTAATTTACTAAATTGCTGTGGTACTTCGTTATCTAACAGTGGTTTCTCCTTGCATTCTTTACAAGGCAACGCTGGAGCGCATCACTTACCTTATGTGATTTACTCTTTTCTCCTTGCGACAGTCCATCTGTTGTAGGTGCAATAGGAGTACCTGGCTCATTGATATTATTATCCCGTTGTTCGTTGTCGTTTTCGCTCGACGCTGTACTTTCTTCGTTTTCTTTATTATTTTGATGTCTTTTTACTATATTATTTTTCCTTGTATAAAGGTACGGCGTAAAATGCCTTCCTTTTAAATGTAAATGAATAAAATTATTAGAACTATTTGCCTTGAAATAACAATATAGCATTCCATCATAATCTGTTATAAAATGCACGCATATGTTTTGATTAAATTCGCAAGTAAATATAAATACGCAATCTACATTGGCATGTCTTGTACGTGATGTTTATATAGCTTCTGCTGTTCGCGGGTCTTCGCATGCGCCTAATGATATTGCATCCAATAATATGTCTCTTAATTCATTTGCATACTTTTATTACTGAGTAAAAAAAACAATTACCATCTTTCGGTATATCGTCATCCCTTATCAAATCTAACCAGTGTTGTGCGCATTCATCACTTGCATCATATACTTCGAACACACCTGCACCATCATTAAAAAATTTACTCCAACTTATTGGTCCATTTTCGTCATCGTTTTGTACTGTTTCTATTATATTCATATGCTCAATCTCTTTGTCAGTTTTTTCTTCTTCAAGGTCTTGCGACTCATTCTCCTTTAAATCATTTTTATCTAGCTCTATGTCACTCTCATTCTCTTCCTGCTCCATGCTTTCTTCTTGCGACTTAGATTCACTGACGTCATGCTTATCTCTCTCGCTTTCACTCTCACTTATAATTTCTTTCTCTTAATTTTTACTTGTATCTTGTACCTCAAACTCGTCCTCAAAATATGAGTCTTTGTCTATTTCACTGTCAATAATTTCGACTTCAGAACTTATTCTTAATGATTATTTCTCTTTATCTTTTTTTGAGCTTATGTTTGGTACTAATTTGTAGTATTCTCTTGGCATTTGAGGGCGGACTTCTTCTCGCTCATTAAAATCTGTTTGATTAATTATTTCTTGACGTACATTGCCTCTTAGCGCTTCTGCTACTTCTCCTGGTGTTTCTTCCCATATATTTATTCGTACACCTCTACCATTTATCTCTTGTTCTTGCACATCAACTAAAAATCGAGCACGCATTTTTGTTATCATTTCTGGAATCAGATTTAATATACTTCCTCGGCTACTTTCTTTACTTTGCGAGGTGTGTTGTGAATCATCCTGAGTCTCCTTCTCTTTTTCTCTTTTGGTGCCGTTGTGTTGAGATGCTTTCGATTTTAGATTTATTGTCTCTAATGGCGATTCTACGTCACAGCTGTTTCTATTATTTTTCAATATACTTTTATTTTTTTATATTTCGCTCGCTGGCTCATACGTATTCTTTTCTTTTCTTGATGACACTGCATGTGGCTTATATACTGGTGTACTTGCTGCAAGAATTCCTTCTCGCATTTTTGCGCTTTTTCGCATATATGCGAGCTTACCGTCATTTTGTGCTTGACTTATTATATTTTTAGCCTAAATTCATTTTTTCTTTCTATCTGCTTGAGTTTTACGCGATTTTATAATTTTTTTGTTTCGCCTTTTTCTCCTGTAAGTTAACCTTTTCCAAGGGTCTTTTCCTCTTTTTCCGTAATTCCAATCTTCTTCAGATCCGGTTATACTCGCAATTTCTGACTCGTCGCTTGTTTCTTTAATAAAGGTTTTCTTCTTAGGGTTTTCAGAATTTTCTGAACTTGAATCTTCTTCTTTAGTTTTATTTGCATTTTTATTTATTGCGCGTGTAATAAGAATTCTTGCTGGCGGACCGCATTCGTTTGCGTTTGGTTCCTGATGTTCTTGCTTATCTGTTAATTGATACGTTTCTGCACGTGGTAATTCAGGATTTTCTTCGCCATCTGCAATTACCGGATTTCTAGACAATGCGTCAGCTGCATTATTTTTCTTTTCTGGTCTGTACACTACATCAAACGTATATCCTCGTAAAGCTGTTTTTAATCTATTAAATCTCAAATCAGGCTTTGTGCTTGTATGAAAATGTTTTAATGGCTCATGATCTGTAACTACTGTAAATTTTGTACCATATAAATAAGGCCTAAACTGCTCTTTTCCAAAAACTACTATCAACAATTCTTTGTCATATACCGTATATCTAAGTTCGCTTTCTTTTAAACATCGTGAGGCATATACACAAGGTCGATCTTCACCGATTTTTCCTTGGCTTAATATTGCGCCTATTGCATAATCAGACACATCTGTTGTTACTATAAATGGTTCGCTTAAGTTAGGCGCGGCCAACACAGGCTCTTTGCATAGTTTCTCACGTAACGTGTCGAATGCTATTTGATGTTCTTCTAGCCACAGAAATTTCTCTTTTTTTTAAAATTAATTTGTGTAACGGTCTTGCTATGCTTGCAAAATTTTTTATGAATCAACGATAATAACCAACGAAGCCTAAAAATTGTTTAATTTTCTTTTTACTTGTAGGTATAGGATAATCACGCACTGCTTCTATCTTTTTAGGGTCTGTTTTTATTTACCCTTTTCCTACTATATGTCCTAATACCTTCGCCTCGCGTCTTAAAAATTGACATTTTTTTGGTTCTATTGTTAGATTAGCTTTCTCAATGCGTTTTAGAAATCTTTTAAAACGAAGAGCGTGCTGTTCTAAATTTTCGGCGTGTATAATCACGTCATCTAAGTATCCAATTCAACTTGATAATAGCCGTCTTTCAGATCTATGGCTGTGATATAATTTGCTGAGGCAAGATTTTCTAAAATATCACATGTCAATGGTAGTGGATAGCAACTACCAACCGTGATTTCATTTAACTGACGAAAGTCTGTAACTAGATGCCAGCGTTTCCGGCCCTGTGGATCCGGTTTTTTGTTAACGATCCACGCTGGACTGGAGTAACTTGACGTCGACGGTTCAATAATATTTTTTTCAAGTATCTTGTCAATATCTTGCTGCATAATATTTTTTAAGGCTATCTGATATCTGTATGGTTTCATACGTATTCGCTCCTCATAAGTCGTTTTTATTTTATGTGTTGAAATATTTGTTGCTGGGAGCAACTCATCCTTTAGACCGAAAACGAAGGGGTTCTCGGATATTAACTTTCTGACGTGCATTTTTTCTTCTTCGTTCAAATCTTACAAGTCTAAATTACTCATTATTTTTTCAACTCTTTCCTCTATTTCGTTTCGACTTTTATTTGCCATGCACCTGTATACGAATTTCATTTCTGTGTCAGCTTTTTCTTTGCTTAAATTCTGTTGCGCGTACTCCGATATTGTGCGTCTAATTCTTTTGCAACTTAAAACTTCGTTTTCTTCGTTGTTACCATCCTCACCGGCATAAAAATTATTATCTTCTTTAATAACCTCGCATGGAAAAATTTTTATTTCTGGAGTCGGAATTTCAATATTCTTATGATTCCTATTTATACATACTGCATACGCTCTACCATTTTTATTTTCTGTAATAAAATTTCCAAATAATATTCCAGGCCCTAAATTTTGAAGTGGCACCCAGCCTACTTCTACATTATTTATAACTTTTGCAGCAGCAATGCGTCTCATTCTTGCGGGAATTCCCACTGTTTCCACCCGCTTAAAGGGAATCGATAATTTTATAAAATCAATGCACTTATGTACGGCATTAATATGTCCGTTGTGCTCACTAATAGTTTCCCAGCCTAATAGCCCATCTGTTTTTACAGGAAAGCTATCTGGGACAATATGGACTTCACACTTTAGTTCTTGAAGAGTCATATCTGCTCTTCCTAACGTATACATTTCCCCTGGTACGATGCCTGTAATCTCTAAAATATGCTGCCTATCTCTACTTGTATTTTCATTTATACATTTAGCCTTTATTACTGAAATATCTGCTCCTGAGTCAACAGAAAATCTTGCACTATTTTCTTTTAAATTTCGACTTTCCAGTTTGACAATAGGCGGATTACGCCCTGCGCACGCGAGTTTCATGTTTATTGTGCGCCTAATTTTTATATGCTTATTATTAGTATTATTTAATATATTCTGATTATTATTAATTAATTTCTGCCCGGCGCCTGAGGATTGCGGCGGACATCCTGTGAGTTTAAAGGCTCGCTCGTTCTATTACTTTGATTATTTCCATTTACCTCTGCGTTTGAATCCCGTTCTCTATCCGGGTCGCACGTTTGATTCACGTTCCTGTTGTATTGATATCTCTCACGACTGTTATCTCTACTGCGATTTCTGTTAAAATTCATATCGTTTCTTTTATTACAACGCGGCGGTCCTTGAAAATTATAATTATATTCATTATTACATGAGTCATAGTTTCGGTTCCTATTGAACCCACTGTTAAATCTGCTATAGCCATTTCTAAAATTATTATTAACATTTCCATTGTTATAATTATTATTGGGATTGTTTCTGCCATAATTATTATTTTCAAAATTTCTATTGTGATTATTATTCCTGAAATTACTTCTGTTATAATTATTTCGCAGACCGTTCGTATAATTTTTGTAATCGTTTGATTGTTTTCTTTTACTATTATTAACATTTTGTGAATTGTTTTTATTTTGTGCATGAATAATACCATTTTCGGCATCATTTCTTAATATTTGACACTCTGCCGTCGCGTGTCCCATCTTATCGCAATAAGCGCATTGCATTTTATCATATTTTTTCTTGATGCACACGCCTTCTTTATGGCCTTATTTGTCACAATAGCTACATTTAACTGCACTTGTACCTGTTTCTATTTTTACAGGCGTAGCTTGCATTGCTTTTATTTGAGCTTCGTGCACTTTATTTGTATCTAATGTCTGATGTTGATTTTGCGTTAATTGCATTATATTATTATTGACGTTTAGTTGCGTCAATAATGAGCAGGCTTGCATATTTTGTGCTATAGAACTTATGGGCTGCGAGCCGTTTATAAACGAGTTTTGCATCTGTGCAAAAAGTCGCGTCTTTTGTTTGTTCTCAAAATCGGCTGCAAATTGCATAGCTTTTCTTAACGTTAGAAGTTTTTCGCAGCGCACTTGCACGTCTAAGGGTGAAGTTAGTCCAAACAAATAATATTGTAATGCATCTCTCTCTATTAGCTGCTTTCTTGCTAATCGATCATATTGCATTAATCGCGCTGTAAAAATGTCTGCCGCTTTTCCCGTGAGTTTCGTTGCTAACTCATATATAATAAGAATCTGACAACCTGGCCCAAAAATATTTACTATGTTCCTTAAAACAGAGCAAAATAGGGGTAATTTATCTACGCTTCCATCAAAATATGGTATTTGCCTTATCGCTTGATGTAACGATGATTGAGGTATATTCTGAAAATTTGCGCTTTGCATATTTAACATAGGATTTATTTGTTGCGTATTTAATGCGTAGTAAGTATTTATCGGTGAGTTTATTGGAAAATCTGGATTAACTTGAGTTGGTATCATATTACTCCATGGTTGTGGAATTTGTTGCGAAAAACTCGTGTAATTGTATGGTATCGAAGGATAACCTAACTGGTTCGGGCCCTGGTTTGCGTATGTTAACCACGTTTCGTTCGTTTTTGGGCTTTCCTCTGATTTCGATTTTTGAGTCTCGGTTTCGCTTTTATTCCGTGGAAGCGTGCCGTTACTTGCTATATTTCTTTCTTTAATATTATTTAATGATTCTTTGGGTAATTCGAAACCCTGAGACACGGCTTTTTCGTATTTTTCTTTCAATTTCCTCCTTTCTTTCTCTGACAAATCAACTGTTGAATTTTCACCATATCTCGGAGTGTACATTGGTATGTACACCGTGTTCTATGACACGGCCGGAAATGATATCCTTTCGTTCCCGAATTCGGCTGAGATTTCTTCACTACGCGAACCTCTAATAGGAGACAAAGAAAGTCCTCTACGTCTCGCTTTTCCGTCCTTTTTCGAAAATAAGTTAATGAGCGACATGTTAATGAATGAGATTTCACAATTTGACTTTTCCTTAAAATTTTTATTTTTACTTTTTAAATTACGTGTGAGAAGGCGAAGCGTTCACGTTTTCTCATGCGCGCTGATTTTGATTCTGATTTACGTAGATTTATTAGTAAATAATGACAAAATTGATGACATAAAAACGTTTCTACAAATCACGTTAATTATGAAATTGTTATTAAAATTATTTTCCAATATTTAGACTATAAACTCCTTTTATTTACCTATAGCAATAACTATTATTTTTTTTCAGCACACAAATGATAAAAATTTATTTTATTTTACTAAGAAACCTGATAAAATTGATAAAAACAAAAATATTTATTTTTTCTTTTCACGTATGCACTTGTTTGAATTATCCTTTTTTTTCAAAACATTACTTATAATTTTTAAATATTTACTTATTATCGGCCGACACTGCTGGTTTGCGTAATTATATTCACGCACTAATCGCTTTTATCTAACGATTTTTTTTCCAAAATCAATATTCTAACTTTATTTGTTCTATTATAAGTTCGATTTATATTCACTTATAGAAGCTATACTACCCCTTGGGACACTTTAATATGTATTATATAATTTCTACTTACTTGTTAAAGCAGAGAGTGAGCAGCGTGATAAAAAGCACTCTCATTTCTTCGGATAATATTTTCGGACGTCCTTCCATCCTTCCTCTAGTTCAGATCTTCTGCGTTGCAAACTCGCGACGCGATTTAAAAAAAAAAATATTGAATAAAAAAAATTCGCTCAAAAAATGTATTTATTCGGTATATTCAATTAAAGAATTATTTCTTTCTATTTCTCAAAAAAAAATTCTCTAATTTATTTGACGCGCTTTTTTTGTCAAGTTTATTTCTTAAAATATTTTAATTTTTTAGCTAAAATCCTCGTTGCATATCCCACACCGCTGCCACTAAAAAATAATATGTTACATGGGATTTAATCGATACGCACTCCTATGGGGAGTGTGAAGATGCAAATAATTACAGATAGAATTAGTAATAACTGACTGATATTTATTATAGCAAAATACAGTATGAGAGAGAGACTAGATACGACTTTGTTCTAGCGCGTCCGGCGATGGTCTGACGCTCGTCGTCGTCTAAAACGACGATGTAAATTGCCCGCGATGAAGTACCGATTTAGCACTTCGCGCACCGTGCGACTCTTGGTCCGGAAACTCGGAGTCGCATTTCTCTGACATCACATTATTTTTCTACATTATTCTATGCTTTGTACTATTCCTATACTTTAATATACGTACGATTTAATGTACGTAGCACAGTACAATATAATAATGTAAATATATGAAAAAAATTAAATACATATTTTATATTGAACAACTATTGTCAATGAAATTAGCAAATTTATATATAATAATATAATATATAAAAATGAAGCCGAGTGACGTCAGGAGCGAGGTAAATTTTGCTCGTAGAAAGGATATATGAAGAAATTAAAGCAAAATTAAGAATAGAAGGAGAGGAATACACAAAAGAATTTAGTATAGAAAAAGGAGTAAGACAAGGCTGCCCTCTGAGCGCAACTTTTTTCAATATAGGATTTGGTACTTTAGAAAATAGTATGAAAGAAGGACAAACAGGAGGAATAGAAATAGGTAAAACCAAAGTATATACTATATCATATGCGGATGATGTAGCACTATTAGCTGAAAATGCAAGGGAAATAAACAGTCTAATGAAAAGATTAGCAAAAAATATAGAGAATAAAGGTTTAGAACTGAATGTAGAGAAATCCAAAATTATGGAGTTTAGAAAAGCTGGTGGAAGAAGAAAAGAAGAAAAATATATGTGGAAAGATAGAGAAATAGAAATAGTCAAGTCCTTTTTGTACTTAGGTTACAAGCTACAAGGAAACAATAAAGATGAAAATCATATAAAGGAGCAAAAGGCAAAAGCGAATAGAAAAATGGGAAGAGTATGGAGCATAGCAGAAAGACTCTTCAAGAATAACTGAAAAAAAAGAATGGACCTATTTTACTCGTTAATAAAAAGCATATTTATATATGGAGTTGAAATATGGGAATGGAAAAGAAGAGAAGATATAGGAAAGATTAAAAAAAAATACATAAAATGGACACTAGGTCTAGAAAGAAACACACCAGACTATGTGTTAATGGTTGAATCAAAAAGAAATAGTATAGAAAAAACAGCAATAGGTAGAACAGTAGAGTACGATCAAAAAGTAGTAAAATGCAAAGACGAGGATCTCATAAAAATATGCTGGAAAGAAAATAGGACAGATTATCTGAAAGAAAAGAAAAATAAAAACAGAGAAAGAAGAAGAGGAAAGAAGTTTGAGATGGATACAAAAGTTGATGAATATAAGAAAAGAAGTAGAGAAAAGAGGATTGTCTGTGAAAGAATATCACGATAGATTAGAAAAGGGAGAGAAACTACATGAAATATTAGAAGAAAAAAGTAAAGAAATTGAATGGGATGAAAACTGGAGTAAATTGGAAAAGTCTAAATACACAAAAGAGATAAGAATAATAGGAAATAGCTGGACTGATACGCAAAACTACTTGATAAACGAGGAAGGTACAAGAAGAAATAATATAAAGAAGATAGCTAGATATAGGATGGGAAACAAATGCCTAGAAAATAAATACTGGCTGAGCGAAGAAGAGAGGAAGTATAGATTATGTCAAAGAGAAAGAGAGACATTAAAACACATCTTTGAAGAGTGTGAGTATACGAAGCTAAAAGGATTGAATTGATAGGAAGTAATGAGTGGTGGTGTAAATCTGGTGGCGAGATAATCAAAAGTAGACTGGCTAAGAGAAGAAAAGAAAAAGAAAATAAGAGTATGTAATGAAATTATATGAGCTGAGTATAAAAGAAAAGAAAAGAAAGATAAAAAGGAAAAAGGAAAAAAAAGAAAAAGGAAAAAAAAAGAAAAAAAATTAGAGAGAAAAGAAGAAAATGAAAAGAAAAAGAAAAGAAAGAGAAAGGAAAAAAGAAGAAAAAGAAAAGAAAAATAAAAAAATAAAAAGGTAAACACTGGAAATGAAAATAAAAAATAAAAATAAAAAGGAAAGTAAAAAGAAAAAGAAAGTAAAAAGGTTTAAAAACCAAGAAAAAAATCTAGTCTAAGTAGAGACAGATAGTTTAGAAGGAAGCTAACAGAAGGATAGAAGATAGAACAGATTAGGGACCTTCTAGAAAGGGGCTGGAAACCTCGTTCTGCATTTTCTATTGGCTGTTGCAAACAAGAGATCCAAACCGGAAAGTACATAAGAAAGTAATATGTTAGAAAGAGATAGTAAATATTCCCCACGAAGACGACCCGTGATGTTTTCTATAAACACTTTATCCGTTCCTTTCTGGTTTAGATCAGTATGGCGGCAACATTTTATTGTCCCTTCCTAGAAGGTCCCTAGAACAGATAATGAGGAAACGCCATCTCTCGGAGTAAGCTAAAAGGTGTACATAGAAAAACGAAGAACAAAGCAAGATAATGTAAAGCAGCCCTATAGGTAAAATAAGTTTTTAGTAGCAGCAAAGAGGAAAAAGGCAAACACGTGTCCTAAAATTGTAGAGAATAGAAAGACGAAAATACATAAAGCGATAAACAAAACAAAATAAAATAACAAAAAGTGAGAAAATTTTAGTAGATAATAAATTAAAAAAGTCGAAAGGACAGAAAGATATAAATAAGAAGAAAAAATAATTAACCTAGAAAAAAAAGAAGAATAATAGAAATCAAAAAGAAGAAAAGTTTATAGGTTAAGTGAAAAGAAAATGGATAACAAAGACAAAAAAGAAAACGATAAGCCAATAGAAAACAGTAGCGATTATGAAGGTGATAAAAAAAGGGAAGAAAAAAAAGAAAAAGAGGAATGATTGTTAAGATTAGAAGAAAAAGAATCTCAAGAAAGAGAATCACATTTACAGAAATAAGTGATCGACAACATGGTTGGAAAAATAGAAAGGATGAATATGAAAATGGGAAGAATGGAGAAAAAGTTAGAAGTGATGGAACCAGAAAAAGTACACGGACAGATAGAGAGTATTAAAGAAGTAGTCAGTCAGTTATGTGAGAAAGAATCGAAAGTAAGTAGCCAGATAATTGACATAAAAACAAAGATAAAAGAAATAAAGGAGAAATGTAAAGAGATAAAACCACCAGAAGAAAGCGGAAAGGATAGAAAAGTAGGACAAAAAAAAGGAAATCTGACTGACAGACCTAATATGGAAGAAGTGTGCAAGAGATATGGAAAGGAAAGGGTCCTACTGTTAAGATTAGAAGGAAAAAAGAGGAAAGACATTAAAGTAATCATAGAGGACATAATTGGAAAAACAGAGGGGAAAGTGTACCAAAAAGGAGAAAGAGATGATTTATTCTGACTAGTTTTTAAACAAAAAGAGGATAGAGAATATATGCTAAGGAAATTTAGAAAGTGGCGTACCATTAAGGTTTCAAGATGGACGAACCCTTAACAAGAGGAGAGAGAAAGTGTAAAGTGAAAGCGTGAAAATTAAATTAAAGAAAATAACAATAAATGAAATGAATTAATATTGAATATTATAATAAATACACACATACATACTACACAAGCACAACACAAGCAACACAGTATACGTAAATACGTGTAAATTTTTGATAGAGAAATAAAAAATATAATTAATTAAATGAAAAAAAATAAGTAAAGAATACACATTAATTAGAAGAAAAATATACCTTATCATCAAACTTGATAACAGCGTAACAACTTCTGTAGCACCAATCCATTTTCTAGTATTAACTAATTTGGCACCTAAATGTTCTACACCTTGAAGTTCAAAACCTTGTGCCCAAGCCCATTCAATCATTTTCCGTAACCTATAGGTGGAAGACATTGAACTTCGCTGTGGATTTTTACCAGAGCTAGATGTTGCTGATACCAGAACTCCATGCTCTATACATTAATTCATTCTATCTTGTATGTTGAAGTAGCGAAGCTATCATCATCTGCATATTTCTGTAACCACAACCTCAACCTTTATCCCTATACGTCACAGCATAATGATCCACTATTGAACACATCCAATTATTCACATAGCAGCAAGCTTGGCTGACTGCTTGTACTTTTGAATCAGTTCTGAAATTCATTTGACTATTTAGTCGAATTTAGGTAATTTTATTAATTTATGTATAATCCTATCCTATATTATTTTGAAGTGGAACCACTTTTTTCCGTTTCTCTGGTTCTCCAGTTCTCCAGTTCTCCGGTTCTCCACTTCTCAACATTTCTTAACTATGTCTAATTTTTTTGTAATAAGGGTAGGAATTTTTCATTGGGTCCTATATGATTAGTACTCATTAGTCATAATCTGCTTTTTGGGCCATATTTTTTTGGGCCTTATATTATTTTGGGCTCTATATTTCTATTCAATGCCCATTTTTTGGACCCTTCTTTTTTTCATACTTATATTTTCTTGGTCTATTTGTTTTTTTGAGCCTAATTTTTTTGGCCCTTACATTTTTTTGGGTCCAATATTTTTTTGGTCTCTATATTTTTTTGGGCTTTATATTTTTTTGAAATTTATATATTCTTGGGTTCTATAATTTTTTTATGTCCTATATATTTTTCAGCTTTATATTTTTTGGGCCCTATATTTTTCTAAGTCCTAGTTTCTTTAGGCCTCTTGTTTTTGTGGGTCCTATATTTTTTTGGGCTCTATACTTTTCTGGATCTTATGTTTTTCGGGCCCTACTTTCTTTCAAGTTCTATTTTCTTTAAACCTCATATTTTTTTGACCTTTTATTTTTCTAGGCTTTATTTTTTTTTAACCTTATATTTTTTCGGATCCTATATTTTTCTGGGCTTTTTATTTTTCTAGGCCTTATATTTTTCGGGCTCTACTATTTTTTGAGTCCTATTATCATTGGGCCTCATATTTTTTTGGGTCTAATATATTTTTGATTCTTATAATTTTTTTGAGACCAATATTCATTTGATTCTTATAATTTCTTGGGCTATATATTTTTTTGGGCCTAATATTTTTTATTCCTATATTTTCTTGGGCTCTATTTTTTTAGGCCCAATATTTTTTTGATTCTTATATTTTCACGGTCTCTATATTTTTTCGAGCCCAATATTTTTTATTCTTATATTCTCTTGGGCTCTATATTTTTTTCAGCACAATACTTTTTTGATTCTTATATTTTCTTAGGCTCTATATTTTCTGGGCCCAATATTTATGATTCTTATATTTATTTAGACTCTATATTTTTTTGATCCCAATATTTCTTTGATTCTCATATTTTTTTGGGCCCAATATTTTTTACTCTTATATTTTCTTGGGCGCTATATTTTTTTCAGCACAATACTTTTTTGATTCTTATATTTTCTTAGGCTTTATATTTTTTGGGCCCAATATTTATGATTCTTATATTTATTTAGACTCTATTTTTTTTTGGGCCCAATATTTCTTTGATTCTTATATTTTTTTGTGCCCAATATTTTTTCGATTCTCATATCTTTTTTGGGTCAGTATTTTTTTAATTTTAATATTTTCTTGGGCTTCATATTTTTTGGGCCCAATACTTTTTTGATTCTTTTCTTTTTTTTGCCCTATATTTTTTCGGGCTCAACATTTTTTTAAATTTTATATACTCTTGGGCTCGATATTTTCTTGGGCCCAATTTTTTTTTAATTCTTCTATTTTCTTGGACTCTATACTTTTATGGAACCAACGTTTTTTATTCTTATATTTTCTTAGGCTCTATATTTTTTTCAGCACAATACTTTTTTGATTCTTATATTTTCTTAGGCTCTATATTTTCTGGGCCCAATATTTATGATTCTTATATTTATTTGGACTCTATATTTTTTTAATCCCAATATTTCTTTGATTCTCATATTTGTTTGGGCCCAATATTTTTTACTCTTATATTTTCTTGGGCGCTATATTTTTTCAGCACAATACTTTTTTGATTCTTATATTTTCTTAGGCTCTATATTTTTGGGCCCAATATTTATGATTCTTATATTTATTTGGACACTATATTTTTTTGGGCCCAATATTTCTTTCATTCTTATATTTTTTTGGGCCCAATATTTTTTCGATACTCATATTTTTTTTGGTTCAGTATTTTTTTAATTTTAATATTTTCTTGGGCTTCATATTTTTTGGGCCCAATACTTTTTTGATTCTTTTCTTTTTTTTGGCCCTATTTTTTTTTGGGCTCAACATTTTCATTGGGCCTTATATTTTTTTGTTTATAATATATTTTTGTTTCATATATTTTCTTAGGATCTATATTTTTAAGACAAATATTTTGATGATTATGATATTTTCTTGGGCTCTATATATTTTGGGCCCAATATTGTTTGATTTTAACAATTTTTTTGAGACCAATATTTTTTTTATTTTTATATTTTCTCTGGCTCTATATATTTTTATGTCCAGTATTTTTTATTCTAATATTTACTTGGGCTCTATTTTTTTCGGCACGCTATTTTTTTAATTCTTATATTTTCTTGGGCTCTATATTGTTTTGGGCCCAATATTTTTTCGATTCTCATATTTTTAGCTCAATATTTTCTTATTTTATATTTTCTCCTCTTATTTTCCCAATACTTTTTATTCTTTTTTTCTTTACTCTTATATTTTCTTGGGCTTTATATTTTTATGGACTCAATGTTTTTCATTCTTATATTATCTTGGGCTTTATATTTTTTGGGCACAGCATTTTTTATTGTCATATTTTTTTGGGCTTTATATTTTTTTTAAACATATTTTTTTGCACTTGATATTGTTTCGATTCTTATATTTTTTTAGGCTCTCTCCTTTCTGGGCCTTATATTTATCGAGCCCTACTTTCTTTCGGGTCCTATTTTCTTTGGGTTTTATATTTTTTTGGCCTTTTATTATTCTAGGCCTTATTTTTTTTAACCTTATATTTTTTCGGATCCCATATTATTCTGGGCCTTATATTATTCGGGCCCTACTTTTATTGCGTATTATTTTCATTGGGCCTTATATTTTTTGTGTCCAATATATTTTTGTTTCATATGTTTTCTGAGGAGATATATTTTTTTCTCGGATACATTTTTTTTTTAATTGTAATATTTTGTTGGGCTCTATAGTTTTTGGGCCCAATATATTTCGATTTTTATAATTTTTTTTGGGACCAATATTTTTTTTATTCTTATAATTTTTCTGGCTCTATATTTTATGGCTTAATACTTTTTTGATTCTTTTCTTTTTTTGGGCTCTATATTTTTTGGGGTTAAACATTTTTTTGACTTTTATATTTTCTTGGGCTTGATATTTTCTTGGGCCCAATTTTTTTTTATTTTTATATTTTTTTTGGCTCAAAATTTTTTTAATTTCAATATTTTCTTGAGCTCTATATTTTTTGGGCTTAATACTTTTTTGATTTTTTTTTTGGCTTTATATTTCTTTTTTTGGCATTTGGCCCAATGTTTTTCATTCTTATATTATCTTGGGCTCTATATTTTTTTGGGCACAGCATTTTTTACTCTCATATTTTCTTGAGCTTTATATTTTCTTCTATCAAATTTTTTTGTACTTGATATTATTTTGATTCTCATATTTTCTTAGGCTCTATACTTTTCTGGGCCTCATATCTTTCGGGCCCTACTTTTGTTCGAGTTTTATTTTCATTGAGCCTTATATTTTTTTGTGTCTAATATATTATTGTTTTATATATTTTCTTAGGATCTTAATTTTTTTAGAGCAAATATTTTTTTGATTCTGATATTTTCTTGGGTCTAGTATATTTTGATATTTATAATTCGTTTTAGGACTAATGTTTTTTTTATTCTTATGTTTTCTCTGGCTCTATATTTTTTTGGGTCCAATATTTTTTATTCTTATATTTTCTTGGGCCCTATTTTTTTTGGGCCTAATATATTTTTCAATCTTATATTTTTTTGGGCTTAATATTTTTTTAATTTTAATGTTTTCTTGAGCTCTATATTTTTCGGGCCCAATACTTTCTTGATTCTTTTCTTATCTTGGGCTCTATATTTTTATGAGCTCAATGTTTTTCATTCTTATATTTTCTTGGGCTCTATATTTTTTCGGGCACAGTTGTTACGTGGCGAATTCCCCGGACCTTTGAGTGAATCCCCGAAGCCACGAACTTACCTGGGTTCACAAAATTTATAATTATTTTCAATTGAGCGCCAGTGAACCCTGCTCAGCTAGCTGGGTGGAGCAACTGCAGAGGGGGTTAATACTTACTAGCTTGCTTCGGATTGCAGGGTGGTTCTAACGATCAGAGTGGTTCAGAAAACTTCAATGTGATTTATGATTTGAAAAAAAATAAGATGTTAAAAAGAGCAATTTTTAATATATAAAGAAAAACAAAGTAAATTTTAAAGGACCCCGGAAGATTCTTATGGGTTTCTGGGTCCCGGTGAAATTTGATAATATTATGACCAAATTGTAGCTTATTTTTTTCTGAACATAAGTCTCCATGGGCTCAAGTCCCGAAAATGCACAGATTTTAAGTAAATAATGATTAAAGTCGTTGATTTCTGGGAAGGTTAGAGTGACCGAAGGTGTAACTTCAATTGTTTGATATGCTCATTATATAGTTGTTATTTAAATAATTAATTAAAGTAATTTTATGTTAAATAAACTTACAATTATATAAAATATGATTTTTTAAAATAATTTTTAAAAAACTTGGAACATAGAATCATTACACTATTATTATATACAATAAAATAATTATTTTTCAAATATTTTATAATAAAAAAAAATATCATTTGATGTGTTCATGGTTCATGGGTTTATAATTTTTTGGTTTATGGGTTTATGGTTCATGGTTTATGGGTTTATGGGTTTATGGGTATATGGTTTATGGGTTTATGGGTTTATGGATTATCGGTTTATGGTTTATGGGTTCATGTGTTTATGGTTTATGGGTTTATGCATTTATGGGTTTACGATTTATGGGTTTATGGTTTTATGGCATATGAGTTTATAGTTCATGGTTTATGGGTTTATAGGTTTATGGTTTATAGGTTTATGGTTTATGGTTTATGAGTTAATGGCTTATAGGTTTATGCTTTAAGGGTATATGGGTTTATGGTTCTTGGATTTGGGTTTACGGGTTTATGGTTTATGGTTTATGGTTTATGGGTTTATAGTTTATGGGTTTATGGGTTCATAGTTTATGGTTTTATGGGTTCATGTGTTTATGGTTTATGGGTTTATGCATTTATGGGTTTACGATTTATGGGTTTATGGTTTTATGGCATATGAGTTTATAGTTCATGGTTTAAGGGTTTATAGGTTTATGGTTTATGGGTTTATGGTTTATGGTTCATGAGTTAATGGTCTATGGGTTTATGCTTTAAAGGTATATGGGTTTATGGTTCTTGGATTTGGGTTTACGGGTTTATGGGTTTATGGTTTATGGTTTATGGGTTTATGGGTTTATGGGTTTATGATTTATGGGTTTATGGGTTAATGGTTTATGGTTCTTGGATTTGGGTTTATGGTTTATGGGTTTATAGTTTATGGGTTTATGGGTTCATGGTTTATGGTTTTATGTGTTTATGGTTGATGGGTTTATGCATTTATGGGTTTACGATTTATGGGTTTATGGTTTTATGGCATATGGGTTCATAGTTTATGGTTGATGGGTTTAAAGGTTTATGGTTTATGGGTTTATGGTTTATGGTTTATGAGTTAATGGTTTATGGGCTTATGCTTTAAGGGTATATGGGTTTATGGTTCTTGGATTTGGGTTTACGGGTTTATGGTTTATGGAATTATGGGTTTATTGCTTTACGATTTATGGGTTCATAGTTTATGGGTTAATGGCTTTACAATTTATGGGTTTATTATTTATGGTTTTATTGTTTATGGGTTTAGGGTTTATGGGTTTATCCATTTATGAGCTTACGATTTATTGGTTTATGGTTTTATGGTATATGGGTTCATGGTTCATAGTTTATTGGTTTATGGTTTATGATTTTAAGGTTTATGGGTTTATGGGTTTATCGTTTATGGGTTTATGGTTTATGGGTTTATGGTTTATGGGTTTATGATTTATGGGTTTATGGTTTATGGGTTTACGGTTTATGGCTTTATGGTTTATGGGCTTATGGTTCATGGGTTTATGGTTTATGGGTTTATGGGTGTATGGTTTATGGAATTATGGGCTTATGGCTTTACGATTTATGGGTTTATAAGTTTATGGTTTATGGGTTCATAGTTTATGGGTTTATAGCTTTACAATTTATGCGTTTATTATTTATGGTTTTATTGTTTATGGGTTTATGAGTTTATGGTATATGAGTTTATGGTTTATAGGTTTATGGGTTTATGGTTCTTGGATTTCGGTTTACAGGTTTATGGTTTATGGGTTTACGCTTTAAGGGTTTATGGGGTTGTGGTTTACGGGGTTATGGTTCTTGGATTTGGGTTTACGAGTTTATGGTTTATGGTTTATAGTTTATGGGTTTATGATTTATGGGTTTATGGATTAATGGTTTATGGTTCTTGGATTTGGGTTTATGGTTTTTGGATTTGGGTTTATGGTTTATGGGTTTATGGTTTATGGGTTCATGGTTTATGGTTTTATGGGTTCATGTGTTTATGGTTTATGGGTTTATGCATTTATGGGTTTACGATTTATGGGTTTATGGTTTTATGGCATATGAGTTTATAGTTCATGGTTTATGGGTTTATAGGTTTATGGTTTATGGGTTTATGGTTTATGGTTTATGAGTTAATGGCTTATAGGTTTATGCTTTAAGGGTATATGGGTTTATGGTTCTTGGATTTGGGTTTACGGGTTTATGGTTTATGGTTTATGGTTTATGGGTTTATAGTTTATGGGTTTATGGGTTCATAGTTTATGGTTTTATGGGTTCATGTGTTTATGGTTTATGGGTTTATGCATTTATGGGTTTACGATTTATGGGTTTATGGTTTTATGGCATATGAGTTTATAGTTCATGGTTTAAGGGTTTATAGGTTTATGGTTTATGGGTTTATGGTTTATGGTTCATGAGTTAATGGTCTATGGGTTTATGCTTTAAAGGTATATGGGTTTATGGTTCTTGGATTTGGGTTTACGGGTTTATGGGTTTATGGTTTATGGTTTATGGGTTTATGGGTTTATGGGTTTATGATTTATGGGTTTATGGGTTAATGGTTTATGGTTCTTGGATTTGGGTTTTTGGTTTATGGGTTTATAGTTTATGGGTTTATGGGTTCATGGTTTATGGTTTTATGTGTTTATGGTTGATGGGTTCATGCATTTATGGGTTTACGATTTATGGGTTTATGGTTTTATGGCATATGGGTTCATAGTTTATGGTTGATGGGTTTAAAGGTTTATGGTTTATGGGTTTATGGTTTATGGTTTATGAGTTAATGGTTTATGGGTTTATGCTTTAAGGGTATATGGGTTTATGGTTCTTGGATTTGGGTTTACGGGTTTATGGTTTATGGGTTTATGGGTTATGGGTTTATGATTTATGGGTTAATGGGTTAATGGTTTATGGTTCTTGGATTTGGGTTTATGGGTTTATAGTTTATTACTTTACGCTCTATGGGTTATTTGATGATTTTATTGTTTATGGGCTTATGGTTTATGCGTAAAATAAATGTAATAATTACGTGTGCGAGTATTCGATTTTATGAACAACTCAAATAAATCACTCGACTCTACGAGTTCGTGTCTAAAATTGATCGAGTTACTCGAAAAAAATATGAATAACTCGAATTGTTCATAAAAATATGAGCTGCTTAGAGTGCTCGAATGAATCGAATTATTCAAAGAAATATGAATTACTCTAATAACTCAAGTTACTCAAAAATATAGGTGCTATTTTATTAATATTTTTTGTAGAAACTCGTTTATCTTTTATTTATTTTTCGGAGCGAGGGCTTCCCCTTCACTCCAACTCCGGTAGGTGCTTTTCCACATTTTTATTTTCATGTTATCATATATTAATGCCGCTACTTCACGTATTATCAACAAATGTATACTCAATGCGGCTGAATATGACGCCCGTCGTGTATGAAACAGTAATATATTAACCACGGAAGTTAAGGTGTATTTGACCTCGTCTTTATTGTCGCGTCTCGAGCATAAATCACCTATTCTACTCCCTTGGTTAACAATGTAATATTCTCTTTTTTCCTTAACATCGACATTTCTTTTGACTCGGAAAATATTTTGCTAATATAAGTTGTTTAAGATTGTACAGTTTAACGATTCAATTATAATTATTACTTCGTAACTATGACTGTAATGACATATAATCATCACAACAGTTTTACATTAATAATAGTTATTACTACGTAACAATAGTAATGACTATAATCACGTATAATCATCGCCACAGTTTTATAATTAATTGTAGTTATTACCACGAAACTATAGTAACGACTATAGTCACCTATAATCATCACTACAATCATATAATCAATTAATGATTATAATTAATGATTATATTCACCTATAATCATTACAACCGTTTTATAATCAATTATAGTTATTACCACAAAATTATAGTTAAGACTATAATCACCTACGATCATCACTACAGTCATACATTCATTTTTAGTTATTTACGTATTTATAGTAATGTCTAATGCTACGTATTTATAGTAATGTCTATAATCACGTATAATCATCAATACAGTTTTATAATCAATCATAGTTATTACTACGTAACTATAGTGTTGACTATAATCAATAATCAACAATAATCATCACCACAGTTTTATAATCAATTGTAGTTATTACCACGAAACTATAGTAATGACTATAATCACCTATAATCATCACTACAATTATATAATCAATTAGAGTTATTATTATTACCAAAAAATTATAGTAAGGATTCTATTTACCTATAATCATTACAACAGTTTTATAATCAATTATAGTTATTACCTTTTATATTACCAGTTTTATATTAAAATTATAGTTAAGACTATAATCACCAACAATCATCACTACAGTCTTACATTCATTTTTAGTTATTGCTACGTAACTATAGTAATTACTATAATAACGTATAATCATCACTACAGTTTTATAATCAATCATAGTTATTATTACATAACTATAGTATTGACTATAATCACCAATAATCATCACCACAGTTCGTGCGCTTCTTTTAGCATACGCTATATTCAGCACACGCTAATTTTTCAATTTCGCGCTAGATTTAGCACACACTTATTTGAGCAGAATCTAGTCTTAGCGCACGCTGGATTTAGCGAACCCTAATTTCAGCAGACGCTTATTTCAGAAGATGCTATTTTTAGCATCGGCTAATATTGCTAGTTATTGCTAGATTTAGCGCACGCTATTATTCTTATTTCATGCTAGATTCAGCGATCGTGAATTAAAGCGGACTTAAGCTTAGCGCACGTTATTTTCGCAAATAAATGCTAGTTTAAGCACACGCTAACATTGCAAGCTTACGCTAGTCTTAGCGTGCGCTTATTTTTGCATACGCTATATTGAGCACACGATAATATTTCATTTCACGCTAGATTTAGCACAAACTAATTTTGCTAATTAGTGCTAGATTTTGCGTCTGCTGAAATTAACGTTCGCTAAATCCAGCGGGCGCTAAGGCTGGATTCTGCTAAAATTAGCGTGTGCTAAATGTAGCATGTAATGGAAAAATTGGATCGTACTGAATATAGCGTATGCTAAAAGAAGCGCACGCTAAAACCAGCGTAGACTTGCTATGTTAGCCTGCGCGAAAACCGGAGTCTGTTAGAACTAGCGTGCGCTAAATCTAGCACACATTAGCAAAATTAGCGTGTGCTAAATCTAGCGTGAAATAGAAAAATTAGCGTGTGCTGAATATAGCGTATGCTAAAAGAAGCACACGCTAAAACTAGCGTAAGCTTGCGATGTTGGCGTGTGCTAAAACTAGCATTCATTTGCGAAAATAACGTGCGCTAAGCTTGAGTCCGCTTTAATTCACGATCGCTGAATCCAGCATTAAATAAGAATAATAGCGTGCGCTAACTCTAGCAATAACTAGCAATATTAGCCGATGCTAAATATAGCATCATCTGAAATCAGCGTCTGCTGAAATTAGGGTTCGCTAAATCCAGCGGGCGCTAAGGCTGGATTCTGCTAAAATTGGCATGTGCTATTACTGTTTCATACACGACGGGCGTCATATTCAGCCGCATTAAGCATACATTTGTTGTGAAACGTGAAGTAGCGGCATTGATATATGATAACATAAAAATAAAAATGTTGCAAAGCACCTACTAGAGTTAGCAAGAAGGGGAAACCTCCGCTCCAATAAATAAATGAAGGATAAACTAGTTTCTACGAAAAATTTTAATAAAAAAAGCACCTATATTTTTAAGTAACATGAGTTATTAGAGTAATTCATATTTCTTTGAATAATTTAATTCATTCGAGTACTCTGAGCAGCTCATATTTTTACGAACCATTCGAGTTATTCATATTTTTCCCAAGTAACTCGATTAATTTCCGACACGAACTCCTAGCGTCAAGTGATTTATTTGAGTTCTTCATAGAATCGAATACTCGAACTCATAATTATTACATTTATTATACGCATAAGCCATAAACCCATAAACCCTAAACTCATAAACAATAAAACCATCAATAATAAACCATAAAGCGTAAAGTAATAAACCTATAAACTATGAACCCATAAACCGTAAACTTATAAACTCATAACTCGTAAAGCTATGAACCATAAACCCATAAACTATAAACCGATAAACCATAAACCCAAATCCAAGAACCATAAACCATTAACCCATTAACCCATAAATCATAAACCCATAAACCAGAAACCCATTAACCCATAAACGATAATCCATAAACCCATAAACCCATAAACCAGAAACCCATTAACCCATAAACGATAAACCATAAACCCATAAACCCATAAACCATTAAATCATAAATCATGAACCCATAAACCCATAAATTATAAAATCATAAACCCATAAACTATAAACCCATAAACCATAAACCCAAATCCAAGAACCATAAACCATTAACCCTTAAACCCATAAATCATAAACCCATAAACCCGTAAACCCAAATCCAAGAACCATAAACCCATATACCTTTAAAGCATAAACCCATAAACCATTAACTCATGAACCATAAACCATAAACCCATAAACCATAAACCTATAAACCCATAAACCATGAACTATAAACCCATATGCCATAAAACCATAAGCCCATAAATCGTAAACCCATAAATGCATAAACCCATAAACCATAAACACATGAACCCATAAAACCATAAACTATGAACCCATAAACCCATAAACTATAAACCCATAAACCATAAACCATAAACCATAAACCATAAACCCGTAAACCCAAATCCAAGAACCATAAACCCATATACCCTTAAAGCATAAACCCATAAACCATTAACTCATAGACCATAAACCATAAACCCATAAACCATAAACCTATAAACCCATAAACCATGAACTATAAACTCATATGCCATAAAACCATAAACCCATAAATCGTAAACCCATAAATGCATAAACCCATAAACCATAAACACATGAACCCATAAAACCATAAACCATGAACCCATAAACCATAAACCCATAAACCATAAACCCAAATCCAAAAACCCATGAACCATAAACCCATAAACCGTAAACCCATAAACCCATAAACCATAAACCCATAAACCATAAACCCATAAACCATAAACCCATAAACCCATAAACTCTAAAACCATAAACCCATAAACCATAAACCCATAAACCCATAAACCTTAAAACCATAAACCTTAAAACCATAAACCTTAAAACCATAAACCATGAACCCATAAACCATGAATTATAAACCCATATACTATAAACCCATAAACTATGAACCATAAACCCATAAACCCTAAACCCATAAACAATAAAACCATAAATAATAAACCCATAAATTGTAAAGCTATAAACCCATAAACTATGAACCCATAAACCGTAACCCCATAAACCATAAACCCATAAACCATAAACCCATAAACCATAAACCCATAAACCTTAAAACCATAAAGCATGAACCCATAAACCAGGAACCCATATACCATAAACCCATAAACTATGAACCATAAACCCATATACCATAAAACCATAAACCAATAAATCGTAACCTCATAAATGGATAAACCCATAAACCCATAAACAATAAAACCATAAATAATAAACCCATAAATTGTAAAGCTGTAAGCCCATAAACTATGAACCCATAAACCGTAAACCCATAAACCATAAACGCATAAACCATAAACCCATTAATTATGAACCCATAAACCATAAGCCCGTAAACTATAAACCCATAAACCATAAACCCATAGGCCCTTAAAGCATAAACCCATAAACTCATAAACCCACAAACCATAAACCCATAAGCCGTAAACCCATAAACCTTAAACCCATAAACCCATCAACTATAAACCCATAAACCTTTAAACTATAAACCATGAACCCATAAACCCATAAACTATGAACCATAAAACCATAAACCAATAAATCGTAAACTCATAAATGGATAAACCCTCAAACCCTAATCCCATAAACAATAAAACCATAAATAATAAACCCATAAATTGTAAAGCCATAAACCCATAAACTATGAACCCATAAACCGGAAACTTATAAACCCGTAATTCATAAAGCCATAAACCCATAAACCCATAAACCCAGAAACCATATACTCATAAACCCTAAACCCATAAACCATGAACTATAAACCCATAAACCATAAACCCATAAACCATGAACCATAAACCCATGAACCATAAACACATCAAATGATATTGTTTCTTATTATAAAATATTTGAAATATAATTATTTTATTGTATAGAATAATAGTGTAATAATTCTATGTTCCAAGTTTTTTTAAAATTATTTTAAATAATCATATTTTATATAATTCTAATTTTATTAAACATAAAATTATTTTAATTAATTATTCAAATAACAACTATATAATGAGCATATCGAACAATTGAAGTTACGCCTTCGGTCACTCTAACCTTTCCAGAAATCAACGACTTTAATCATTATTTACTTAAAATCTGTGTATTTTCGGGACTTGAGCCCATGGAGACTTATGTTCAGAAAAAAATAAGCTACAATTTGGTCATACTATTATCAAATTTCACCGGGACCCAGAAACCCACAAGAATCTTCCGGGGTCCTTTATAAAGAAACACTATTTATATTGAATAACTCTAATTATTAGAGAAAAATGAATAATATAATTAATTTTCTGTAACTTATAATTCTTGTCCTGAAAAGAGGAAAAGGAAAAATAAGCAGTTGACTTTCTATTAAACTTTAATTTCAAACTTATTCTATTATCAATTTAGAAAGGGAAATCTTGCTCACAATACGCAATGATATAAAAAAAAGAACGCCGCTTAATTAATTTCTCGTACTTAGGCCGTGCGCATGCGCAGAAAACAAAAGAGCACTTTCTTTCCTTATACGTGTAATTAGTTAATCACTTATAAGATTTGAATAATAATTATTTAAGATTTTAATCATGTGACGCTCTATTTTTTTACTGCGCAGTCGCACAACCCTACGCTTATGATTCGCACTTAAAATAAATATTAAAAGAATTAATCTTAATATCACTCGCGCTATTCTGTACAAAAACAAAAAAAAAGAACTTTGAATTTTAATTAATAACTAACGTATAGCTATCTCGCTCGCACAATTTCACAATAGCCATTGCGTCGCCTATTCCCTTCACTTTAAATATTTTGCGGTAATACAAAGATTAGCAGTCAGAATATAACAGAAGCAGATTTCTTTAACCTTAATAATTACGAATTTTTCATTTAATTTATAAAGCAAAATGGCGTCGCATCGGCATGCACATGTATAATCAAATATAATTCTGACTATTTTTATTATTCCGCGTCACGCACTGATTCTACTCTTTTAAATACTTGCACTTTATACAATTGAAAGAAAATTTAATTAGAAGAATTGAGAACTCTAGTAGGAAAAACCAACAGTACTAAAATTTACTATTTCTTACTTGCTAAACTCGCTTGAAGAAACTCCACTTACTGTCGCGTCGTTAACCTCTAGCAAAGACCCAGATGAAAGAAAGCGGCGAAGAAGTCGAGGACTTAGGAAGACTCAAGATGAACGCTGTTGTGGCAGGAGGTGGTGAGATGGTCGCTGAACTCGTGATCGGTGGCTGGACTCTTGCTCCCTTTTTTCGCTCGTAGACAGGCTTACAACTCTCGTTGGCTTCTCAATTTTCTCTCCCTCAAACGGCTTACAATTTATTTCTGAAGGCTCAAAGATGCACGAAAGAAAAAAGTAATAGTTCTGTCACGTTGATCCAAAAGGAAAAAGCTCTTGACTTCTGATCAAAGAATTATAGGAAAACTCTGCACGTGTGCTCCCAATGCCGGCTCAGTCAAGAATTTCTCGTACGTGCGCTCTCAATGACGGCTTATGGAAGAACCTCCCGTGCGTGCGTTCTCAATGACGGTCTATGCAAGAATCTCCTCTGCGAAGAAGGAGGAAGTTCGTCTTCGCTACTTCTTGTTATCTATCCTTGTTACACTTGGCTGATCCTCATCTTCTTTCCTTGTTTCGCATCGCGTCTTAGTTTTTACTTTGATTTATTCAGTTATGAGTCGCTATCGATTGCTTAATCGACTCTTGGTCGCGGATCTTCTATCTTTATCACTCTAGTTTTTTCCACACTGTACTTAAAGTTGCTATGTTGCTTTACGTAGTAAAAACATCGATTATCGAAAAGTTCTACTCATAGCTATCTCTCATTGGTTGGTCTTATCTATGTGTGTACAACTACAAATGAACATGGCACGTCACTTGAATCTTTAATTGTATACGCGTATATTCCTTTTATTCTCCTTATTTTTTTATAGCCTAAACATTCTAGTACGCCTCTATGTGTTTTACATACGTATTTCACTATATGCTGCTCCCCTTCTTCGCGACTGTGTATATATACTATACGTGCTCATACTTCTTGCGTGTATAGCTTCAAGTCATCTGTTTCTTTCATCTCTCTCACTTACGTGGCACCGTTATGTTAATTTCTGCTTTGTCACGTCGTTTCCAACTTCGTGTTGCCGCTTCGTTGTAACTCCTCGTGCTTCTTTTATGTTATAGGAGGTGTAAATGTGTTGATTAGTGTTTGTGCATATCTTTAGTATAGTACGCAACTTTGGGTTGTCGTGGTGTAGTGTGTGCCATGTGTAGTTGTTTATATAGAGCTAATGTCGCGTCCTAACCTAATTTCTGGTTGATGCTTTCTTCTCGTTAATAATTACTTGTATACTCTTAAAATGTTTCTCGTGGACGTTAATCCTGAGTTTCTGGTGCATCTAGTATGTGTATATATACGCGTCGTGTTCCTGAAGCCTTTTTCATTTGCCGCACGCATGATCATGATCTTCTTTCTCTTTCTCACTTATGTGCATCACTACAGCTGATGACTTTTGCTGTACTTCTGGTTTTGCGTTTCCTGTTACTTTTAGCTTACAATGAGTATTTTCTCTCTTTAAATATTTCTTTTTCTATTTGAATTATTTAACCCTTTCGCTTTCACTTCAATTGATTATTTTCTTAATAACTACTAATTACTTTATTATTTCTGGTTTTTCCCTATAGTTTTCTCAACCCTCCTTTACATTTGTTAATTTATTACACTTAATAAAAAAATCATTTTAAAGAACTTTAAAAATAGAATATAAGCTTTCAAATTTAAAAATAAGCACGCTCGCTTGTTTTAATTTATATTTATACTTAGTGAATAATCTATTTAAATTTTATTACTTGTGATGTATTTTATACATCACACAGTGTTTTTTTGATTCTTATATTTTCTTGGGCTTTATATTTCCTTAATCATATTTTTTTGTACTTGATATTGTTTTGATTCTCATATTTTCTTAGGTTCTATACTTTTTTGGGCTCAATATTTTTCATTCTCGTATTTTCTTGGGCTCTATATTCTTTTGAGACCAATATTTTTTTGATTCTTTTATTTTCTTGGGCTCTATATTTTTTGGGCCTCATAGTTTTTTGATTCTTATATTTCTTGAGGCCAAATATTTTTTCATTTCTCATATGTTCTTGGGCTCTATATTTTTTTGGCCGAAAATTTTTTTGATTCTTTAATTTTTTTGGGTCCAATATTCTTTTAATTATTATATTTTTTTGGGCTCGATATTCTTTTTATTCTTATATTTTTATGGTCTCTTTATTTTTTTGGGCCCAATATTTTTTTGATTCTTGTATTGTCTTGTGCCTATTATTTTTTTGATTCTTGTATTTTCTTGGGCTCTATATTTTTTTGGCCCAAAATTTTTTCGATTCTCTAATTTTTCTGGGCCCAATATTTTTTTAATTCTTATATTTTCTTGGGCTTTATTTTTTTTGGGCCTATATACTTTTGATTCTTATATTTTCTAGGGCACTTTTTTTTCCAGCCCAATACTTCTTTAATTCTCATATTTTCTTGGGCCCTATATTCTTTTTGGCCCAATTTTTTTTATTTATATTTTCTTGGGCTCTACTTTTTTTGAGTCCAATTTTTTTTATTCCTATCTTTTCTTGGGCTCTATATTTCTTTGAGCTTAATAATTTTTCGATTTCTGTATCTTCTTGGATTCTTTTTTTTTAGCTTAATATTTATCTTAGTTCTTACAATTTATTATTACAATTTATTATTCTGTGTCCTAAATTTAGCGACGTAGCGTTTAATTTAAGCTTGTATACTTTCACATTAAGTTCTTCTTTAGTGCGAATTTCTTATAATGTTTTATACAGGCTCTGCTTCAGACGCTTTAATATTTTCTTTCATTTTGAATGCAATATGTTTGTACGTCTTGCTTTGGCATTAGACATTGCGAACGTAATAGCGCATCCTCATATGCAACCGATTTAACAGATCAATCTAAAATGCAACCGACTAAAGAGCGCATCCCTACATGCAGCCGATTTAACAGCGCATTTTAATATGCAACTGATTAAAGAGCGCATCCCCATATGCAGTCTATTTATTAGCACATCTCCATATGCTGCCGACCAAACAGCATCCTCTTATGCAGCTTATTCAACATCATATGAAACTATTGATTTTGATAGCATAAGTCGATATATATTTTAGTAAATATTTTATATTTTAGTAAATATTATATTTTTTAGTGAATATTATATTTTTTAGTAAATATTATATTTTTTAGTAAATATTATATTTTTTAGTAAATATTATATTTTATAGTAAATATTATATTTTTTAGTAAATATTATATTTTTTATTATTTATTCGAGTTCAACTATTACACAATCTAAAACACAATATCTTTTGACATATTCTTTACAATACTTCTTTATAAACAATATTTTTTTGCAAATTGTGTTCTGTTCATTTTTATTTTCGCCATTGACAATAGCGTTGTCATCTAAAAATATTTCAAAATTATTTTCATATTTTGTCCTTAAAAGAGTAACATATAATTGTCCATGACTGGTGACGACAAATAAACACCAACTTTTTTCTTAAGATTTAATAATAGTCATCGCAAAACCTAATCTAATAGAAAACTGTTTTCGTTGCATATTAAAAGGAATTTCTTCCGTGAATGGAGATAAACTTATTCTTTGAATGAAAAAAAATTTACCATTGTCTTGTCCAGTTGCTGATTCCGCTTGAATGGAATATTTAAGCAATTTTGTTACTATCATCCTTGTTCCATTACAAAGTCCTTCATTGACATTCAAATTTCTCAAAAGTATTAGATAGCCCCTACTTCTAAATGTAATTGATGTGGTAGAAGTCCATTAGGAGTTTACTAATTTAAAAATTCTGTAGGTTACATAATATCTAAATTTATTTTGTTATCATCTTCAGCTGTATCAGTATTTAAATATTTAACATGGTTTTCTTCCATTAAATTCAAAACATTATTATTGATTTTGGTAACATCATTATTTTTAGGAGCCAAAATAACTTTCACCGTTAGATTCATATTGTTTATTTTTATTGCTTTTTCGAATATTTCTTCAACAAGATTTTCTTTTATGATAAAATTATCTGGTATAGCCCTTAGATTATTATTATCTTCAAAAACATTGCGGTGTTTTCCTTCTCCGATATCTCATAACCATTGTTTGAAATTGCTATCATTATCCGAAACTCGCAGATTTTCATTTAACTTCATTTGCTTAAAATTCTGCCATAATAAACTTAATTTAACTAAATTATCAATAATGTTCATACGACTTCCATGTTCAATAATTGGTAATGTTTGCCTGAATATTCTGATACAATTACAATTTTTCCACCGAAGGATTGGTTTAAATCGCATAAATCTTGAAAAAGACAATCAACTGCTTCGAAAGCAAATTTTGAAGTCATGGATATTTCATTCCAAATAATTATTATTTGTGTTTCCCTTAATAGTTTGCCTTCTGCGGAATTAGGCTTAACATTACAAGTTGTACAATCTTTTATATTCAACAATAGTTTAAATGTTGTATGCACTGTTTTTCCATCGACTAATGAATTTGCTGCTATACCTGTCCAATCAACACATAAATAATGTAGACAATTTTTTCATATTAAAATCACATTTGAATAAATATAAATTAATTAATGAAACTCAAAGAGCTCTATGAAAAAGCATTCCGCCAAAGCACTTGGCAGCGTTTTTCAATTTTTGAAGAATCTTTTTTTTTTTTCTAATGCACATAGTCCATAACATCTTTGTAACAATCACTTCTTAATACGTTTTGGTCTTTTCGTATGAAATATGAACTGCAGGTTTCAACTTTTACAAACGCATCAACAATGAACTGTTGAGAAATTTTTCCTAAATTAAGGTATGGATTAAATTCATTTCTAACACTAAATCTATAATTATGAAATTGCAAATTTAAAATATTAAAGTTTCTAAATTTACTTCTCATATTTGGCATTCATCCAAAAACACCGTTAGGATGAATAAGCGGATACGTCATAGGATCTGTATGTTTGCTAATTATCGGTATACTAATTGGTATATCATATTCAGAATATATGACAATATCACGTTCAATAAAAGAAAGATCGTCTTCTCCAACATATACTATTGCAACTTCATTACATGTAGGTAGATTATATCTTTTTTTATCCAAATTATTATTGTGGACAATAGACATCGTAACAGTTCTAGGAGGATAATAGATTTTTGCACATCGTTGTCGTTCTTCTTTTTCTACTTCATGCATCATTTATAGGCTTTAGCATGAGGATTAATGTCTCTTATCAAGATATTTAAATGTTTTAATAATGTTAAATTTGTATTGAACTTATTCCGTTCAATCGTTGCCATTTGATTATCTAAATTATATAATTGTCCATATTTGCGTGCTTCATTCGCACATATTTGTTCCAATTTATCGATATTCATTTTTCCTTGAATTTCAATTTTGTTATCTTAGTATTTTCTAATTTTTCTTCATACTTTTTGGTTGTTTTTCTTTAATTTTTATATGAGCTTCTTTCTTACGTGAAGCCTCATTCGCACGTATTCGTTTCAATTTATCAGTACTCATTTTTTCCTTGAATTGCAATTTTGTTATCTTAGTATTCGCTAATTTTTGTTTATATTTATTTGGTTATCCTTTTTTCATTTTCATATAAGCTTTTTTCTTTCGTAAAGCTTCTTGAACACGTCTTAGTTCTAATTTATCATTACTTTTTTTTCTTGCATTTACATAATAATTTCTTTTTCTGAATTTTCTTTATATTTATGTGATTGTCCTGTTACCATTTTCGTATTAAGTCCTGTTACAAATAAAGCTTCTTTTTCATCTATTTCTTTCGATTCTTTCATTTCTTTATTTGATGGAATCTCAAAAGTCCTAATTTTATCATCATTATAATTTAAGTTGACATCATCGATTTCTATTATATCATTATCTGGTTTCAAAAAATTTGTATCTGAAATGTCATTGCCAATTTCTATCAAAATTGTTTTATGATTGGAATTCTTTTGTTTACGATACATTTCTATGATCTTTTATTCCTGCCGATAAATGCATTCGTGAGTTTTTTTTTATAGTTCAAGCTCGGCGAAATCTAAACTTAATGGTATTTGATTTAGACGTTACTCATGACAAAAACTCCTCCTTATCATGTCTGGTGGATTATCGTAATTAATATTTACATTATTATAATTTTGTAAAATTATAAACATTCTTATTCGTTGCCTTTCAAAAATTCTCGATGAATGAAATCATATTTAAAAAACATCATTTTTTAAACAACATGGACATAAATTATAAAGTATCGCAAAAGCAATTGCTAAAACACCACAATCATAATTATTTGTTTGTGATTTTACTGTTTCGAATACTATGCTCAATTCTGATTTATTTGGAAATAATCTGTTTATATAAATCTTATGCTTATTTTGTAAATATTTAAGATTTAAACTGTCATATATATGAGTTACCTTATTATTATAATGCATACAAATCCAGTGACCTTTTTCTAAATTTCCGGAAAATAATAACTGTATAAATTCTCCATCAATCGGTACTGATTTAATATATTGTGGTCTTTGAGTTAGTGAATTTAATTGCATGTTAAATGAGGTATACCGGTTTGAAATATTATTAAATTCTAATATATGAATATCGGTTAACATAACTAATAGAAAACTTCAAAATTAAGGTCTGTAAAAAATCATGTTAACTCTGCTCTTCATTTACAACAAGAAGTATTCTCATGAATCTCTCTCTAAAACATCAGGATTTTCAGGAAAAATAAATAATTAAGCTGGGACTTTTCCAAAAATTTTAAAAATTTCCAAATTTCAAGGATCTATAGCTCTTGATCCTTCTAATCTGAATCCTTGAAAATTTTTTTACATCTTTTGTGTAACAAAAATAATATATTCTTAGATTTTCAGAGATTTTTATTTTTCTGCTCTTCCAGTTGGTGTGAAATGTCCCACATATATATATATATATATATATACTGTATAAATTCTTCATCAATCGGTACTGAGTTAATACATTGTGCCTTTGGATTAGTAAAGTTGATTGAATGTTTAAGAGGCGGCCGTATAGTTCTGTCCTTGTCTAATCTAAATTTTCTTTATTATTAATAAATTAAATATTTTCATAGAAAAGTAAGACAACCGCCCAATAGAGCAAAAGACAAGCAAACGATTCTTTTTTATGAAAAAATACGAAATTTTGATTATTTTTCGAGTGAAGTCTGAAACGGAAAAACAGTTAAAT
Source organism: Anastatus disparis (assembly GCA_017163975.1). Classification (NCBI taxonomy): domain Eukaryota; kingdom Metazoa; phylum Arthropoda; class Insecta; order Hymenoptera; family Eupelmidae; genus Anastatus; species Anastatus disparis. The sequence goes on from JAFFSR010000100.1 coordinate 413,460, forward strand.
CAACTCAATCAAGTTCGATTGTTTTTCCGTTTCAGACTTCACTCGAAAAATAATAAAAATTTCATATTTTTCCATAAAAAAGAATCGTTTGCTTGTCTTTTGCTCTATTGGGCGGTTGTCTTACTTTTCTATGAAAATATTTAATTTATTAATAATAACGAAAATTTAGATTAGACAAGGACAGAATGATACGGCCTCCTCTTAATAAGGTGCATCGGTTTGAAATGTGATTAAATTCTAATATATGAATATCAGTTAACATGGATGCAATTCCACTATACAATTCCTGTCCTTTAACAATCAATTTATCTTTCTTAGTCAAAACCATTATTGAAAATTGAAATTCTTTTAAGATTTTAATTCATTTTTAATGAACTTTTTATAAAGACATTCACAATAGAATTGCTTTTATATTAACTAATTTAATTTACTGCCTTTTTACTTTAAAAGCTGAAAAATAAAAGAAATTATGAAAAATGCTATGAATTAATTGCAATATGATAACAAAATAATAATATAATTTGTAAAAATAATATATCGATAAAAAAATGGTTATTTTCGGCAATCATATATTTATATGTATGTATATATATATATATACTAGGGGGGGTTCCCCCCTGCTCGCTTCGCTCGATAACCCCCCGAATACACACATTTTAAAGTAAATAAAAGAGTAGGACATAATGAGTTGAAATTTCATATTCGTGAATGTAAAAAAAGTTCAATCGAAAACATCAATATATAAAAATATAAGATATAAAGTTATAGAATTAGAATTAATAAAAAAAAGATGGTTTAACGCGATATTCAAAAGTTTACAATGAATCAAACTTATATATTTTTTAAATAAATTAAAAATAGAATAGTAAATAACATTAAAATTTCATGTTATGATTGTATATAATAATATTTAATAATAATTATTAGCAAATAATAGAAAATAGAGTAATAGAATAATTGAAAATTATAATTATAAATAAATATTTTTATCTTCTTATGTCATAAATTTTATATATAAAATGCAAAGAAAACGCTCCCTCTCTGCATTTTTTATTTTTGGGTTTGAGATCAACACATATAAATATATGGCTGCATTAAGAGTGTTTTTTTGTAGCAAAAAGAAGCTAACATTTTTATTTTTTATTGTCGCTAAAAAAGCGTACATTTTTTTTTCATTATCGCTCAATCAAATTCATATTAATTGAAAGTAAATAGAAGAGTAGGACATAATGAATCTAAATTTCATATTTGCGAATGTGAAAAAAGTTCAACAGAAAACATTGATATATAAAAATATAAGATATGAAGTTATAGAATTAGAATTAATAAAAAAAAGATGGTTTAACGCAATATTCAAAAGTTCACAATGAATCAAACTTATATATTTTTAAAATAAATTAAAAATAGAATAAAAAATAATAATAAAATATCAAGTTATGATTGTATATAATAATATTTAATAATAATTATAAGCTAATAATAAAAAATAGAGTAATAGAAAAATTGAAAATTATGATTATAAAAAATATTTTTATCTTTTTATGTTATAAATTTTATATATAAAATGCAAAGAAAACGCTCCCTCTCTGCATTTTTTATTTTTGGGCTTGAGATCAACATATATAAATATATGGCTGCATTAAGAGTGTTTTTTTTTGTAGCTAAAAGAAGCTAACATTTTTATTTTTTACTGTCGCTAAAAAAGCGTACACTTTTTTTTTCATTATCGCTCAATCAAATTCATATTAATTCAAAGTAAATAGAAGAGTAGGACATAATGAATCTAAATTTCATATTTGCGAATGTGAAAAAAGTTTAACAGAAAACATTAATATATAAAAATATAAGATATGAAGTTATAGAATTAGAATTAATAAAAAAAAGATGGTTTAACGCAATATTCAAAAGTTCACAATGAATCAAATTTATATATTTTTGAAATAAATTAAAAATAGAATAAAAAATAATAATAAAATATCAAGTTATGATTGTACATAATAATATTTAATAATAATTATAAGCTAATAATAAAAAATAGAGTAATAGAAAAATTGAAAATTATGATTATAAATAAATATTTTTATCTTTTTATGTTATAAATTTTATACATAAGATGCAAAAAAAACGCTCCCTCTCTGCATTTTTTATTTTTGGGCTTGAGACCAACATATATTAATATATGGCTGCATTAAGAGTGTTTTTTTGTAGCTAAAAGGAGCTTACAAATTTATATTTTATTACAAGCTTACATATATATTTTTTATTGTTGTTAAAAAAAACTTATAAATTTATTTTTTTTGTAGTAAATCGATATTATTTTATAATCAATATTATTTTAATTATCATCAATTTGTTTTTCTGTAACCTTGAAAAATAATCATTTTATAATGTGAATATTGTATTAATCAATGTAAGAAAATAAAAATATTTAATTTACCTTATTTAAAATTATTTTATTTGCTAATATAAGGTCCTCTAACTTCATATTTTCATCATTTAATACTTTAATGAATTCCAATCTTTTTACTTCTAATATGTATAAAATATCTATAAAATTTTTTAAATATATAAATATACATCTATATATAAATATACATGAATATTCTGATGAGTGTATATGCATATAATATATTATTATAATTGTTTTTACTATTTATTCTATTTCTCCGATAATTTCTAGTTTTGTTCCTCTTTCCCAATTCACATATTCATTTTCTAATTTATTTAATAAAACGTCCAATTTATATTGTCCATCCGTTATTGTTCCGATGTATTCTGATTCATTTTTTTTATGTTTTTGTACAAAAGAATTTTTTAAGTACCCTTGTATTTCTAAAAAATAAAAAATTATTTATTCAAATTATTATATTTTTTTTCAATAATATTTAATTACTTATCAATCCAGGTCTTAATTTTATTTCTTAGAAATTTATTTTAATTCGTTTATTTTTCAATATGTTGTAATCGCTTAAATGAGTAATATTCGAATAATATTTTGATGTTAAGTCATATATTTGAGTTCCTTTATTGTATCCTTTTGCTTTTGATACATTAACATTCTCTAATAATATTTTCTAAAATATTAAAAAATGTTTAATATTAAGTTGTAATTAATAATATTGTATATTATAAAAATTTACTTCGTTTAATTTTGGATTTTTTTCTGAAATAAAAAAAAATACTAAAATTTTTAAAATAATATAAATCTGTATACTTTTTTCAACGACAATAAAAATAAATTTGTAAATTTTTTTTAAGAATAGTAAAAACAGATACATATTTTTTATCGACACTAAACAAAAAATTTGTACGCTTTTTCCAGCGACAATAAAATATAAATTTGTAAGCTTCTTTTAACGACAGCTAATAAATTTGTATGCTTATATTAAATTTTTTTAGTGACAACAAACAATAGATCTGTACGCTTCGACAACAATATTAAATGAATTTGTAATCTTCTTTAGCAACAGTAAACAATGAATTTGTACGCTTTTTTCAACAACAATGAGATATAAATTTATAAGTTTGTTTTAGCGATAATGAAAAATAAATTTGTAAGCTTTTTTTAGCGACAGTAAGCAATAAATTTATATGCTTGTATAAAGTTTTCTTAGCGACAACAAACAATCGCTTCAATGACAATAATAAATTTATAAGCTTTTTTTAGCGACAGTAAAGATGAATTTGTAAGCTTCTTTTAGCGATAACTAACAATAAATTTGTATGCTTATATGAGGTTTTTTTAGTAACAACAAACAATAGATCTGTACGCTTCAGAGACAATAATAAATGAATTTGTAATCTTTTTTAACGACAGCAAACAATAAATTTGTACGCTTTTTTCAACGACAATGAAATATAAATTTATAAGTTTCTTTTAATTATTATGAAAAATAAATTTGTAAGCTTTTTTTAGCGACAATAAACAATAAATTTATATACTTGTATAAAATTTATTTAGCGATAACTAACAATCGCTTCAGCGACAATAATAAATGAATTTGTAATTTTTTTAGCGACAATAAACAATAAATCTATACGCTTTTTTCAACAACAATGAGATATAAATTTGTAAGTTTCTTTTAGCGATTATCTATACGCTTTTTTCAACAACAATGAGATATAAATTTGTAAGTTTCTTTTAGCGATTATGACAAATAAATTTGTAAGCTTTTTTAGCAAAATTAAACAATAAATTTATATGCTTGTTTGAAATTTTTTTAGCGACAACAAACAATCGCTTCAGCGACAATAATAAATGAATTTGTAATCATTTTTAACGACAGTAAACAATAAATTTTTACGCTTTTTTCAACGACAATGAGATATAAATTTATGTTTATTTTAATTATTATAAAAAATAAATTTGTAAGCTTTTTTTAGCGACAATAAACAATAAATTTATATACTTGTATAAAATTTATTTAGCGATAACAATTAATCGCTTCAGCGATAATAATAAATTTGTAAGCTTTTTTAGCAACAATAAAGATGAATTTGTAAGCTTCTTTTAGCGACAACAACCAATAAATTTGTATGCTTATATAAGATTTTTTTGGTGACAATAAACAATAAATCTTTACGCTTCAGCAACAATAATAAATGAATTTGTAATCTTTTTTAGCAAAAGTAAACAATAAATTTGTACGCATTTTTCAACGACAATGAAATATAAATTTATAAGTTTCTTTTAGTAAAATATAAATTTATAAGTTTCTTTTAGTGAAATATAAATTTATAAGTTTCTTTTAGTGAAATATAAATTTATAAGTTTCTTTTAGTGATTATAAAAAATAAATTTGTAAGCTTTTTTTTAGCGACAATAAACAATAAATTTATATGTTTGTATAAAGTTTTTTTAGCGACAACAAACAATCGCTTCAGCGACAATAATAAATTTGTAAGCTTTTTTTAGCGACAATAAAGATGAATTTGTAAGCTTCTTTTAGCGACAATGTAGATGAATTTGTAAGCTTCTTTTGGCGACAGCAACCAATGCTTTTTATAAGCTTTTAATGCAGCCATATATTTTTATGCTAGTCTCAAGCCCAAAAATCTTTTATTAAGATAAATACGTAAATATCTTATTTCTAATTTTAAAAAGAACATGTTTTATTTAAATACAATTGTTAATAAAATACCTATGGATATGAAGCTAAATTCATTTTGTAATTTATAGTTTACTATTGTAATTAATAAATTTTTTCAATAATAAAAATAAAGATACAATATATAGAAATAAAAATATTAGAATAGAAATCAAAATATTATATATTTATCTGAATAAAGGAAATGCAGAGAGAAAGCTTTGTATTATCAATTAATTATGTTTGCAATTATATTAATAAAATATTAATAATAATAATTTTTTTTGTCATTTTTGAAATTCAATATTAGAATACAAAAAAACTTTATATTATTAAATAGTTACAGTTACAATCATAATAATAAAATATTACTAATTATAATAATATTTAATTATTTATAATTGTTTCTATAATAATAGAATATTATTAATAATAAGAATATTTTTTTAATACTAATTACTTAATCATAATATCATAGTGGGGGGAGGGCAGAATGAGGGGGGTGGGTGTAGTGAGTGAAATAACATGTAAAGAACATTCTCACAATCTGTGCATTGCTTGAGATGGACATAGATATCGTGTATTAATGTATTGTTGGGTTTCGTCATATTCATATCCAACATTTTCACGATTGTCATTTTGAAAAGTGTCTTTATTTTCTGATTGCAAATCCACACTTACTTGATGTATTTTAATTTATGCATAATCATGACCTTTATAACAGTATTTGAATAAATATTTAATGCAGTATACAGTGGAACAAACTTCTACGTTTATGTGTGCATTAAATTTCAATAATGAGTAAGGATTATAAGACGCAACAAATCCATCATCTGCAATTCTTTCTGTAAATTTATTTTTGAAAATTATTTTGACGCCATCATTTTTACGTCTGCATAGTGGATATCCATTGGATTTAAATGTTGTTGTATTATTAAATTTTCTTGGAAAATTTTGAGTACATTGTTTCGTATTTTTATCCATACACAGACAATTTATATTTTGCATACCACAGGGGCCGCGCATCATAAATTATTTAACAATACTTTATAATTTGGGATAAATATCTCTATTTGGAATTTCTGCACTTATTATGTTATCAACTTTTTCGGGAATATCAAATTTATTATTTTCATCCAAGAGTAAGTTGTTACTAACATATGCATATGCGGTAATCCTTGTTTTTGAAATTCAATTACATAACTATATGCAATACATTTTCCTAATATTCCCTTTTTATTACTAAATTTTTGAATTCCTCTACTTTTTGATAGAATACTTTTGATATCATATCTGGTCTATCTATTGCATTTTCATAAATTTGCAAGTTTTCAGTTATTTTTTTCCAATGTGGGTTACAGGTCATGGTTAAAGATGGGTCAGGTTTACCATGATAATTTACAAGTGTCATTGAGTCAATGTAATTTTGTATTAAAAATCGTGGACTTCCTGTAAAGTTTGACGGTAATATTACCATTTTCCCAAATTTTGAAGAATCTAATTTTTTTTATTATGTAAATAGTCCATAACACCTTTGTAACAGTCACTTTTTAATACATTTTGGTTTTTTCATATGAAATATAATCCGGAGGTTTCAGCTGTTTCAAACGCATCAACAATGAACTGTTAAGATAATTTTCCCAAATTAAGGAATGGCTTGAATTCATTTCTAACACTAAATCTATAATTATAAAATTTTAAATTTAAAATATCAGATTTTCCAAATTTACTTTTCATATTTGGCATCCATATAAAACCACCATTAGGATGAATAAGCGGATATATCATAGGATCTGTATGTTTGCTAATTGTCGGTATACTAATTGGTTTATCATACTTAGAATAAATGAAAATATCACGTTCAATAGGAGAAAGATCGTCTTCTCGAACATATACTATTGCAACTTCATTACAGGTAGGTAGATTATATCTTTTTTTATCCAAATTATTATTGTGGACAATAGACATAGTAACAGTTCTTGGAGGACCATAGATTTTTGCACATCATAGTAGTTCTTCTTCTTCTACTTTATACATTATTTTATAGGCTTTAGCATATGGGTTAATATCTTTTATCAAGATATCTAAATGTTTTTATAATGTTAAATTTATATTGAATTCATTTTGTTTAATCGTTGCCATTTCATTATCTAAAATATATAATTGTCTATATTTATGTGCTTCATCTTTATTAGGATGTAACGCATATACATTATGGTAAATTTGTCCACATATTCTAATAACTTGTGATCCTTTACCCGGCAATGTATCAAAATTGGCACCGAAATTTCCGAATGCTGAAGCATCATTGTACAACCTAACATTTCGTGGAAAATCAATAATTTCTTCCGTTAATTCAGTTGCTAAAAACTTTAATTGTTCTGGGTAAGGAATATTTTCTAACAATTCTACTTCACCTTTATGACAACAAATGGAGAAATCGTTACTTTTAGTATATTCGAGAACAAAATGTTTCGCATTACAATAAACACATGTATTAGTCATGGAACAAATGTTATTTTCAGATATGAGATTTTCATCAAAATATTTATTTGCTTTACAACCAATCAGTTTCGAATTAATTTTCTCAGTTATTTTTATATTTAATTTCTATAATTTTTTTTCTTTTTTGCCCTTTATTGTTTTATCAATAACTTTGTTCAATACAATATTATGATTGTTATTATAATTATAATTATTGTAATTTTTATTATAATTATTGTCTAAAATTTTTAATCACTTACACTTAATAAATAATATCTTGAATTGATAAGAATCATATTTATGTTTTCGCTTTTTTTCATCTATTGGTTTATTTATTGTAGTATCATTATTAACATCTTTATTGTCATCAATTTCTATTTGTTTACACCTTGTGCGTGATTCTTTCAATTAGTACCAATCGTTTTTTACTTGTGTTTTCTTAATAATATCGGCATTTTCCAATTTTTTATTTTTAATTTGTACCATTCTCTCATATTCATTATATTGTTCACTGATAACTTTTCTATAAGTCTCTTTTCAGCATAATTTTTCTTTTTTATACAATTTTTTCAATTTATTAGTATCTCTATTTTTAGTTGATTTTATTTTTTATATCTTAATATTTTGAATTTTTTTTATATTTATTTGGTTGTTTTTTTTTCATTTTTATATAAGCTTTTTTCTTGCGTGTAGCTTTATTTGTACCCATTTGTTCCATTTTATCAGTACCCTTTTTTATCTTTGATTTCATTTTTGTTATTTTAGTATTTTCTTATATTTCTTCATATTTATTGGGTTGTTTTTCTTTAATTTTTATATAATCTTCTTTTTTACGTAGAGCTTCATTCGCACGTATTTGTACCAATTAATCAATACTCATTTTTTCCTTGAATTTCAATTTTGTTATCTTAGTATTTTCTAATTTTTCTCCGTATTATTTTAGTTTTTTTTGTTTAATTTTTATATAAGTTTCTTTTTTACGTAAAGCCTCATTCGCACGTATTTGTTCCAATTCATCAGTACTCATTTTTTTTCGAATTTAAATTTTGTTATCTTAGTATTTTCTTATTTTTCTTCATATTTATTTAGCATTTTTTCTTTGATTTTTATATAAGCTTCTTTCTTACGTAAAGCCCCATTCGCACGTATTTGTAACAATTTATCAGTACTTATTGTTTCCTTGAATTTCAATTTTGTTATCTTATTATTTTCTAATTTTTCTTCATATTTTTTCGGTTGTTTTTCTTTAATTTTTATATTAGCTTCTTTCTTGCGTTAACGGTAGGCCGGAGTAGAACCTGATACCGACCGAGTAACAATTGAGTTGTTTGTTATTTACTCAAGTTTTAATCTGTGTATCTTCAAATTAAAGGTCGAGCGCAATAGATATTATTATTATGAACATCCACGCACAAGAAAAAAAATATCTACCGGTTTGTTTTTGAGAAAAGTAAGTAACGTCAAAGTAAAAGTTTATGTTTATAATATTTTCGCGTTACTTACTTTTCTGAAAAACAAACCGGTAGATATTTTTTTTCCTGTGCATAGATGTTCATAATAATAATATATATTGCGCTCGACCTTTAATTTGAAGATACACGGATTAAAACTTGAGTGAATGACAAAAATGCCAATTAGACAAGGACAGCGAATCCGGCCTGCTCTTAAGCCTCATTTGCACGTATTTGTTCCAATTTATCAGTACTAATGGCTTCCTTAACTTGCCATTTTGTTATCTTAATATTTTCTAATTTCTGTTTATATTTATTTGGTTGTCCTTTTTTTATTTTCATATAAACTTTTTTCTCACGTACAGTTTCTTGAACACGTCTTAGTACTAATTCATCATTACTTTTTTTTTCTTGCATTTTCATAATAATGTCTTTCTCTGAAATTTTTCTATATTAATGTGATTGTTCTGTTACCATTTTCCTATTAACGGGATGTCGGAGCTGCAGCAATTGAGTTTTGCTTTTTTTATTTTATCAATATCTTTTTAAATTCATAAACTAAACAAATCTAATGACTAATACAGACTAAAGCAATCTTAATACAATCATTTTTGTTAAAATAAAAAATCATTCGGACTTGTTATTTTTTTATGAGCTTAGATTGGAAATTAGATTTTAAACTCGATAAATCTAACCATAAAATACGATACATTGAAAGTTTTTATTATAACTTTATATGTATAATATTTTGGTAGATTTTTTAAGTTGTCCGCACTAGTGTTTAATCTTACAAATTTTTACTTTGTTGCAAAAAAAACTCGATTAAACTTATCGTTTATTCATAAGTTAGGATTGGAGATATTATTAGAAGGCGGGCAGCTTCGTCATGCTCTCAAGTCCTGTTACAAAAAAAGCTTCTTTTTCATCTGTTTCTTTTGATTCTTTTTTTACTTCATTTAATTCAATCTCAACTGTGCTAATTGTACTATCGTTATAATTTAAGTGGATATCATCGATTCCTATTATATCATTATCTGGTTTTTAAAAATTTGTATCTGAAATGTCATTGTCAATTTCCATCAAAATTGTTTTATGAATTGAATTCTTATGTTTACGATACATTTCCATGATCTTTTGTATGTTCTGCCAATAAATGCATTTGTGAGCTTTTTTCTAATAGTTGAAGCTCGGCAAAATCTAAATTTAATGGTATTTGATTTAGACGTTGCTCATGACAAAAACTTCTCCTTATCATGTCCGGTGGATTACCGTAATAAATATTTACATAATTATAATTTTGCGAAACTGGAAACATTCTTATTTGTTGCGTTTATAAATTCTTGATAAACGTGATCGCATTCGAGAAACATCATATCTTTAACAACATGAACTCAAATTATAAAGTATTGCAATAGCAAAAACAATTGCAAAAACGCCACAATTATAATTATTTGTTTGTGATTGTACTGTTTTGAATACTATGCTCAATTCTGATTTGTTTGGAAATAATCTGTTCATATAAATCTTATGCTCACCTTGTAGATATTTAAGATTTGAACTGTCATATATATGAATTACCTTATTATTATGATACACATATCCGGTGACCCTTTTCCAAATTTCCGGAACATAATAACTATATAAATTTTTTATTAATCGGTACTGATTTAATATTTTGTGGTCTCTGAATTAGTGAAGTTAATTGCATGTTGGATGAGGCGTACTGGTTTGAAATATTATCAAATTCTAAAATATGAATATCGGTTAACATAACCAATAGAAAACTTTAAAATTCAGGTCTGTAAAGAATCATGCTAACTCTGCTCTTCATTTACAACAAGAAGTATTCTTACGAATCTCTCTGTAAAACATCAGGATTTTGTGGGAAAAAAAATATTAAGAGGAGGCCGTATCATTCTGTCCTTGTCTAATCTTAATTTTCGTTATTATAAATAAATAAAATACTTTCATAGAAAAAGTAAGACAACCGCCCAATAGAGCAAAAGACAAGCAAACGATTCTTTTTTATGAAAAAATATGAAATTTTTATTATTTTTCGAGTGAAGTCTGAAACCGAAAAACAATCGAACTTGATTGAGTTGATTGAACTGTTTTTCGTTTCAGACTTCATTCGAAAAATAATCAAAATTTCATATTTTTTCATAGACAAGAATCGTTTGCTTGTCTTTTGCTCTATTGGGTGGTTGTCTTACTTTTTAATGAAAATATTTTATTTATTTATAGTAACGAAAATTTAGATTAGACAAGGACAGAATGATACGGCCGCCTCTTAAGTTGGGACTTGTCCAGAAATTTTGAAAAATTTCTAAATTTCAAGGATCTATAGCTCTTGAACCTTCAAATCTAAATCCTTGAAATTTTTTTTACATATTTTAGGTAACAAAAAGAATATATATTTTCAGAGTTTCAGAGGTTTCTATTTCTCTGCTCTTCCTGTTAATGTGAAATGTCCCATATTATTTATTTATTATATATATATATATATATATATATATATTAGGGTGTCCCTTATTTCCCAAACTTGAAAAAACCTTGCTTCCACCCTCCGGATTTCTAGTAAATGTTGAAAAACTATGAAAAAAACTCTGAGATAGTTGAAAAAAAGTATTCAACCCGTGCCGCTTTTCGAAAAACGATTTGAAAATGTATTATTCACAATAACATGAAAACAAGTCATTCTATAAAAATTATTTTTTAACAAAACTTGTGGATATTTTTAAGACACAACTTTGTTTTATTATAAATTTTTGTCTTAAATGAGCTGTACTCCGATTAAACGTGATTAAGAGGACGCTTGATCTCTCTATCCTTTTCTAATTAAAAAATGTAAATTTTTGGGAAAACTAGTTATTATTGATAGAAATTAAGGGTTGTCCGCAACTTCTATAGCGAAAAACAATATTTTGTCTGATGAGAGCAAATTAATTTTGTTGTTTTTTTTTCAAGTGAAGTTTGACATACTTAAATAACGTATTCTCTAGCCTAATTTAGGATTTTGTAAGTATGTCAAACTTTACTTGAAAAAAAAGCAACAAAATTAATTTGCTCTCATCAGACAAAATATTGTTTTTCGCAATAGAAGTTGCGGACAACCCTTAATTTCTATCAATAATAACTAGTTTTCCCAAAAATTTACATTTTTCAATTAGAAAAGGATAGAGAGATACAGCGTCCCCTTAACGATTGAAAAAGGACGTTTTTCGTACTTGATCATTCTTCATGCGAAAATTTCTATTATTTAAATGTATAATATGCTATTTAAAAACTTTATCGTTTAATAAATTTTCTGCTAAAAATTTTTAGTTTTGCAATAATACTTAAAAATCAAGTTTTTTTTCATGCTTTTCCATAGCTTTTTCGCAATAGATTATAAAAAACGAATCACGATAACAAATTATTTAGTTGAAAAAAAGCATTTAACCCTCGCCGCTTTTCAAAAAACGATTTTTCATGCTTTTTTCAATTTTTTTAAACTAGTGATTTTTCTTATTTATGAAAAATACCCTGCTTAAAAAAATCAGGTGAGAAATCACCTGATTTCTCAGGTGATTTATCATGCCAAAATCTCATGTAATGATTTTTTGGTTTTTACGCATTATGATGTCATTTCAAGTGCTCAAATCATCGTAAAAAATCTAGAACATGTTTCTTATGAAGAACTAAAAATAAATAGCAGCATCTTTTTTTTAGGGGATTTTGGTGAACGAATAGAGGTTAGATGGTATTTTCAGCGTATGTTTATGTTTTTTGTTCCTGCGTGCTTATTATATTTCCAAGTATGTTAAAAATAATTTTTTAACATATCAATATCAATCTAAATCTATATTTATTTTAACTTGAAGAGTGATAGAAAGCTGATAAAAGCAGTGAGAGTAGTAACACAAGAAGTTAATGTTCATTCTTGTCTCAAGCATTTTACAGTACTACAGCTCTATAACTGTTTTGAAGAACAAAATTATATTGATATAATTTCGTGACAGTGCCATAGTGGAGAACTGCATTGTTGTTTTAAAACTTAAGGATTAAGAAAATTTTGTGAACAAAATGGTATTTAATCACTATTTTATTTTACTATATCTGAATTATATAGAAAAAATTAAACAATATTTTGAATTAATATTTCCATCAAGTACTTGATTGAGATATTATTAATATGATAAACAAGCTGTTAGTTTAATTTTTTTAAATTTCAATTTATTAGCAAGAACGTATTAATAATTAATTTCTAAAATTATAAAATTGTAGAAAATAAAGTTTGGTCTTGCAACATAGTTAACTCTGTGATTAAAAGCATTTCACAATGTACGATCCAATGAATTTTATTTCTTCATATTTAAATATTAGTTTTTATTTACTTTTTCAAATATAATAGATTAATTGCATAATGTGTAAATTCAAATCTTGTGCATCATAATCTTAAAAATATAGACTTAAATTTATAGTTGAAAATATTAAATGATAAATCACATGTATTATACATAGAATTTCCATAATGGTCTGATTATTATTAATTTTTTATTTAATTGCAACTAAATATCGTAATTGTAATAATAACTACTTATATTATTATTTTTAAAAAGTTTCTCAATTTATTTGTTAGGTTGACATAATATCTTCTCATAGTCTGAGAGCTTATGTATGGAGTTCGAGACGTATATTATTATGTTTTTATTTGACCTACAATCTTTAACATAGACACTGTTAAAAGTGCCTTTGCCTCCTACCTGAGTATTAATGGCAGATTTCAATCTTACATTACCATCGGCTTGAACTGATCAAAAGCAGTTTACATGTGATACGCTTAATTTTATTTCACCTGAGGTAAAAAGTAGTAGTTTTTATTTAGTTTTTTTAATATAATTTATGAACATATAATATTAGTCTTGTTTGCTATAACCTTAAAAATATTGAGTTAATTTTTTTCTTATTTATAGTGTACTTTAGAAATTTTATTTGACATTAAATATTTATTATTATAACAAATTTAAAAACAATCAATTTATGCAATAATTTAGAATCAATATGAGCTATTAAAAGTTTTGGATTTTCTTCCTATTTTCCTTAAATGTATCTGTTATGGATGCACTGTATCCTCTTGTACTATTAAAGTTATTTTGTAGCTGATTTCTTGTTGTTTTATAAAAAACTTTACTCGCTGTTCGTGGTTGCTGTTCAAGAGCTACTATATTTTCTCTGGGACTCTAGATACCCTATATGAAGATTACGGTCAGAATGCTGAAGTTTATATGGATCATAGTGCAGGATGTTTTGGCGTGAGTTATAGTTATAGGAGTACAATTATATGTTGCTATGAAATCATGTACTTTCTGACCTGTGAGCGCCCGAGTATGTACGGCCCTGAAACCGTACGATACTGGAAGATGCACGCGCAAACACCCAAAAAGACCAAGGTGGTTGAACAAGCAAGCGCGCGTATATACGTACACGCGCTTGCATGTATAAGTACCGCTGAAAGTATACGGCAGCTCTCCCTCTCTTCTACTAAGTTAGAAGAGTGGGAGAAAGACCGAGGAGAGCTGAAGCAAGCAGTGCGAGGAGCTCGTGACTCTCGTCACTCTTGGATCGGCTCTTCTGTGCGGTTGTACCTTGCTTAAGACAACGGCGGGCGCTTGGCCATGGCATTGTCTTAAGCAAGATAATTTATATGCACGTGTTTAATACACGACTTTGTAATAGTTTGTCGTACATTTTTCAATAAAGAGCTTATCCAAGCAACATTCCTCTCCTATTAACCCAGTGTTAAGCCCCGAATGTTGAGGCGTTTGGTTTTCAACAACAACGGGCTTTACACATAATAACCCAACATTACTAATAAATATATTTCAAAAGTCAGCTATAGCTAGGCAAGGCGTCCTAGCTATAAACGACTTTAACAAAATAACAAAGACACACAAAGAATCTGCACAAGCGAGGCATGGCGCGCTAGCTTGTAACGATTCTCCAAAACGAATTGTCATTTATAATGAGACAGCCGCGCTCTCAATAAATGAAATAATTATTAAAATAAATAATAATTAAACTAAATAATAGGAAGGAATCTTACATTGGCGCCCAACGTACAAAAACCCAGTGAAATATAAAGAAAAATTCATTTCCATAAAATGAATTTTTTAATTTTAAATAAAAATATATAATGTTAAAAAATAAGTAAAAAAAAAAATTAGAAAAAATGCAAAAAAAAGATATAAAATATAAAAAACTAACCAAAAAAATATATATAAAATCTGTAAGAAAAAAGCGAGAAAAAAAGGTTATATAAAATACCAAATATATATTAAAATTAAAACAATTTTGTAAAAGAATTTCCTTTGTTCTGAATAAGAGCAAATAAAACATCGACCAAAAATTTTGCTTGATGGTAAATTCTTAAATAAAATATTCGTCAATGATAATGACAAAAAGACTTGAAGGTCGCGCGGTAAAACAAGAAGATTGAGTGTTACAATGTACACATTAAATTTCTCTTAAAATCTTTTGTTATAACCGCGCAAATCTCAAGTCCAAACGCGAATGTTATAAGACAATACATATGGTAAAGTCAAAAGGTCGATGGCTAAATAAAAGACAAAAGAAATTCTTAAGCGCAAATTCTCAAATAATGAGAAACAAATATTATAATAAAATAATATAGGCGATTTTAAAAATAATGATTAAAAATAACGATAAATAAAAATTAATATTAAAAAATACATTAAAAATCAAAATTGCCAAAATAAAAAATATATTGTAAACGAAACTAGAATTTGAATATTTCGTTCTTTATATTTTATATGTATTTAAAATAAAAAATTAAATTTCACAAAAATTAATTTTAAAAAATCATTAACTAAACTAGAAATTTTTTAAATTTTAGTTTTGGAAATATTAAACTATTGTAATTGCGAATAAAAATAAAAATCAAGATGGCGAAAAGAAGATCAGAGATACTGATGCAAGAGCTAGAAAATCTTGATATGACCATGGAGGAAGACGTCAACATAAAGCAAAACGAATGGATGAAAGCTGTGTCATATGAGCTAACATTGTTGTTCAATAAACAACAAGAGTTAGATGAAAAAGTCAACTCAGCTAGTCCAGACAAATCCATAAACTTGAATTTAGAAAAAATCGCGGATGTGGAAACAATAAATATAAAAGAACAGCTAAATGAATTATCTAATAAAATAAAAAGTTTATCAGAAGATAACAATGTGATAAAAAATGTATTAAATAAATATAAAGCAGAAAACACTGCTTTAACAAATAAAAATCACGCGTTAAATGAAGAATTAAAAAATTTTGAAAAGAAATTAGAAGATGACGAAGCCATCAAAATGGTTCATGAGAATCTATCACAAAAAATAGATGATACTGCTCAGGAGCAAGAAAAAAAAATTAACGAGTTGAAAGAAAAATAAAAAAATAATGAGACTCGAACACAAGGCGCCGAGTCATATAATAAGATTAAAATTCCTTTGCCAAAATATGAAGGAACAGAGGTTGAAAGGCCTATGAAATTCTTAAACGAATTAGAAAAATATGCAGCTTTAAAAAAATTAGAAGAGGAAGAAACCCTCGAGTTATTACACACTGTTCTGCAAAAAGAAGCGAACAAGTGGTGGTACGTCTATCAGGACGACGTAATCATATATGAAGGTTTTAAAGACCTTTTTCTAGACAGATATTGGAACGAAGGTATCCAAAGGAAGTCTATAAGAAAAGTTCAGTTTGGTTAATTTTTCGAGAACGGAAAAATGAGTCGTATGACTTACGCCACTCAAATATACGGTTATGCTAAAGAGCTAAATCTTCAATACACTGAAGAAGAATTAGCCGATAGAATTAGCAAACATTTCAGTCGTAATGTTAGACAAGCGATGCAATTTTCTCAAAAGAAGGACAAAAATACTTTGTTTAAAATCTTGTCAGATTTTGACAATGATGATAAGATTCAGGAAAGGAGAGTGTCAATCAGAACTGAATCTTATAAAAGCAATAATAGCCAACAAAAGCTATTTAATAAAAATGACAACTTCGAAAATAAACAGAAAAATCCCACAAGAGAAATACTTAAAGCTCCTGTGGATAAGAAAATTTTAGAAAAATGTTATGATGAAATTGATGCACCTCAGGAAAACTGAGTAAAGTTGCACCTAATTTAAATAGCATAAGGGGTGAGGATGCAACTTATAAAAAATCCCCAAAAATACAAAAAATTAAAACTTCAAAAATATCTTATTTCGCTAACTTAGAAAGGCTTAAGAATTGCCAAACGTTGCCAATAAAAGGTAAATTCATTAAAGAAACAAATAAAAAATTCAAAGTAATTAAAAAAGAAAAAATGTTAAATATACATAATGTCAAAAGAATAAGTATACACTTTAATATTCCAAATCTAATCAAAAAATATAATATAAAATATGGTTTTCAAAAAATGTTAAACGTAATTTTACAGACAGTACACGAAAAGATACTACTGACCATAAATGGCGAATATGCCAATTTAGAAAGTACTGAGCAAAAACTCAAAAATGAGTATGCTCAAGTAAAAACAACTGAATCACATAAGAGCGAAAATGACTCAAATTTATGTGCATTCACCCCAAATGAAAATAAAGAAAACTTATTTCATGAGGAAAATAATTATGAACTCACCAATGATGAGATTCATAAAGGTGAAATAATATCACCAAAACAAGAAATTGAACTAATAGATTTAATTTCTAAAAATAAAATAGTGTCTAGCCATGTATCTGATCAATTATTATTACGTGAATATGGGATGAAAACTACCAATCATGCACCTCTTTATTCTTCAAATGAAAGAATAAAGAATAACTACAAGTATGGTGCAAAAAATTTATTCGAAAACGCATTAAAATGTTATTTAACTAAAAACTATGAAAAATCTAAGTTATGCAAAAATGAAGATAAAACAACATTAAATAAATCCATAATACCCTATGCATTAATAAGAGATGCATTAAGTGAAATTAAAAAGAGTTATGGTCATAGTGGACCAAAAAATAAATATAAAACAATTTTATTAAAAAGTCACCTCTAGAACGATAAATTATAAATTTAAAAAATTACAAAGGGGGACAATTCAATGACGAAAAAGATAGAAATGAAAAAGAAGAAGATGTAGAAGATTGGATAGAAGAATTAAGAAGAAAAACAACAAACAAGTAAAAAATTAATTTGTATAAAATAAAATAAAATAAAAAATTTAGGTTAATGTTTAGCGTAAATACTAATTTTAAGAGTTAGTTTCAAACAAAAAGTAAAAATTAAGTTAATAACTTTAGCTATAAGAAATCACTAATTCAATTATAAAAATAAAGTTTAGTTCGTTTAAAAAGTTTATTATACAGGATGAAAAAATCAATTTTATTTCGGGGGGCAATCCTCTACACCTAGGGTAATATTAAGTGCGTAATTGGGTGTTTGTGCGCGCATCTTCATAAGTCGCGTCATTAAAAATAAAATAGATTTTTTCTTTGAACTTAATCAATTAAAAAGCAAAATCCATTTTAATTTGAGGGGGAATGTGAGCGCCCGAGTATGTACGGCCCTGAAACCGTATGATACTGGAAGATGCGCGCGCAAACACCCAAAAAGACCAAAGTGGTTGAACAAGCAAGCGCGCGTATATACGTACACGCGCTTGCATGTATAAGTACCGCTGAAAGTATACGGCGGCTCTCCCTCTCTTCTACTAAGTTAGAAGAGTGGGAGAAAGACCGAGGAGAGCTGAAGCAAGCAGTGCGAGGAGCTCGTGACTCTCGTCACTCTTGGATCGGCTCTTCTGTGCGGTTGTACCTTGCTTAAGACAACGGCGGGCGCTTGGCCATGGCATTGTCTTAAGCAAGATAATTTATATACACGTGTTTAATACACGACTTTGTAATAGTTTGTCGTACATTTTTCAATAAAGAGCTTATCTAAGCAACATTCCTCTCCTATTAACCCAGTGTTAAGCCCCGAATGTTGAGGCGTTTGGTTTTCAACAACAACGGGCTTTACATATAATAACCCAACATTACTAATAAATATATTTCAAAAGTCAGCTATAGCTAGGCAAGGCGTCCTAGCTATAAACGACTTTAACAAAATAACAAAGACACACAAAGAATCTGCACAAGCGAGGCATGGCGCGCTAGCTTGTAACGATTCTCCAAAACGAATTGTCATTTATAATGAGACAGCCACGCTCTCAATAAATGAAATAATTATTAAAATAAATAATAATTAAACTAAATAATAGGAAGGAATGTTACAGACCTCACTCTGAATTCCTTTCTTTTTCCCCTAAAATACATCTGTTATGGATGCATTGCACCCTCATGACATGTCAAAGCTATTCCAAAGCTAATAATTTTAATGTTTTATAGAATACTTTGTTTGTTGTTGGTGGTTGTAATTCAAAAATGCCTGAATAGTTACTGTACTTTTCTTGTGGATTTATATTATTTGTCGAATTGTTGCTGAATACATAGATACACTAGTTCAAAATGTGTATCTGTTCAGGTGATAAGGTTTGATAATTATAATTATTGTTTAAAAAATATAATTTGATATATTTATTAAATAGTATAATAATTATTTTTTATCATTTCAGAATTTAAAGATATCAAATTTTACAGGTCATTAATATTCTTTTAGGGTAGCATGTGAGGGGTTATACTTTTTAGAATGAGAAGGATTTAGTTTTTTAGGGTGTTTTATTTGTGAGTGCTTTTAAATACAAAACTGTGTGACTACAAGTTGAAATAAATAGGTTTCAAATTGTTTTCTGAAGCATACACAAGTTTAATCTTAAATGATGCTTTTGAATATAGGTTTAATCAACGTGTTTGACGAACATATAGTTAAATTAGTGAATTTTTTTTTCCCTATGACTATTACAAAACTTGTATTACAAAAGAATTTTTTACTAGAAATTTAATTTATTTTAAGGGATTTTAAGTTTTATCATCAGGTTTTGTTGAATAATTTGTTATCGTGATTCGTTTTTTATAATCTATTGCGAAAAAGCTATGGAAAAGCATGAAAAAAAACTTGATTTTTAAGTATTATTGCAAAACTAAAAATTTTTAGCAGAAAATTTATTAAACGATAAAGTTTTTGAATAGGATATTATACATTTAAATAATAGAAATTTTCGCATGAAGAATTATTAAGTACGAAAAACGTCCTTTTTCAATCCTTAATCACGTTTAATCGGAGTACAGCTCATTTCAGACAAAAATTTATAATAAAACAAAGTTGTGTCTTAAAAATATCCACAAGTTTTGTTTAAAAAAAATTTTTATAGAATGACTTGTTTTTATGTTATTGTGAATAATTCATTTTCAAATCGTTTTTCGAAAAGTGGCACGGGTTGAATACTTTTTTTTAACTATCTCAGAGTTTTTTTCATAGTTTTTCAACATTTACTAGAAATCCGGAGGGTGGGAGCAAGGTTATTCCAAGTTTGGGAAATAAGGGACACCCTAATATATATATATATATATATATATATATATTTATATATATCTTCATATATTATATAGTTGTATTAAAAATTAAGATTTAGCCCCCCACTCCTCCCCCCTTCCCTCAGGTTACCCCACTCCCCCCCAGTAATGTTTTTTAAGGACTCCCCACAAAATAACGTAAAATTTTTTGTAATTCCACGATATTTTGTAACTACTCACTCCCTCTATATTCCCTACGACCCCCCCCATGACCCCCGTACCACCCCCCGTCCCCTGTAGCCCCCTGTATGCCCCCCTGCATCACCCCCACCCCCCCCACTCGTATAATGATATAACAGTTTATAACTTTTATGCATTATTATATGCTAATTAATATAATGCGGTATATCTAATGAAACTATAGATTTTAATAGAAAAAAATTTAATAAAATGTACAAATAATTAAATGATGATCAAAAAAATATTTTCAAACAAATAATAAACAAAAAATATTTTTCATAGATGGACCGGAAGGTTCTGGAAAAACCTTTTTATAAAAAACAATATATTATTATATTAGTGTAAAAAAAAATTTCTATCCATGGCTTGGACAGGTATACCTATAGCTTACATTTTATTACCTAAAGGTCTAACGAGTCATAGAACTTCCAGATTACTATTAGATTTAAATAACATTGTAAATGCATTTTTAAAATTTGATTCAGATGAAAAAAAAGTAAGACAAAATTAAAAACAAGAAGCATCAATGATTCCCAAAAAAGCTTTAGAAATCGTAGACAAAACGTTAAAGGATGTTTGTCGTAATGATAAAAGTTTTGGTGGAAAAATAGTGATTTTAGGTAGAGATTTTAGACAAACTTTACCACTATTAAAATATGGAAAAAGAAATACTATTATTGAAGAGGCTATAAAGTATTCAAATCTTTGGCCTTCATTTCATATTTAAAAAAAAAAACGTAAGATCTAATGACGACAATTTTTCTTCATTTATATTAAATATCGGAGAAGGAAAAGTTGATCCATTCATTATTCCAAAAGAATGAAAAACTAAGAACGTTTGTAATAAAATTTATAAAAACATTAATGAAATTTCTTGTTTTTCTAAAAATGTTATTTCAAGTACACATAATAAAGAAGTAAACATTTTAAATAATAAAATATTAAAATTAATTAACAATCAAACAATAACTTATTATAGTATTGATTATGCAACGTATAAGGAGGTAGATCAAACAGATGATAATATTCATTTAAATTGTCCAATAGAAATGTTAAATAATATAAGAGAAAAATTACCTTTACACGAATTAAATTTAAAAGTAAACGCAATTATAATGCTAATTCAAAATTTAAGTATTAAAGATGAATTATGTAATGAAACACGATTAAAAATAACTAAATTATTTAAATATAATATAAAAGCTGAAATTATTACAGGAGAAAATGTAGGAAATAAAGTGTTTATAGCAAGAATAATATTAAATACTAACAAATCATCGTCATTACCGTTTATTTTATATAGAAAACAATTTCCTATTGTTCTAGCGTTTGCAATAACTATAAATAAATCTCAAGGACAAAGTTTGGAAAATGTTGGTATATATATTAAAAAACCTTTATTTTCTCATGGTCAATTATACGTTGCTCTTTCGTAATGTAAAAATACAAATAAAATATTTATTTAAAATGAATCAGAAAATAATGATGCTATACCAAATATAGCGTGGAAAGAATATTAGAAAAATAATTTCATTATAATTTAACATAAAATTTTGAAAATTTATCAATATTAAATTTTATATTTCTAAATTAATTATTTTTAACAAATTATATAATAATTTAAATTTTATTTTTTACAGGTTACATTTATATTAATTATTAAACTAATAATAAAATTAATAAATATTAAAATTACAATATCACTATAAAAATTAATAATAAAAATTTAAATATATAAATAAATAATATGAACGAAAATGATGGAACGGAATCTACTTGAAGGAAATCATGTTGAAGTAAATGATGTTATCGATCAACAAACAATGGATTATTGAAATAATCAAATTGAGGACCACTTAAAATATGGAGAAGAATATGAATATTATTTAGAAAATCTAAATAATAATATTTCAGAAGATACAGAAATTTCTCGATTAAATAATGTTATTAATTCATATATTGGCGTTAATGAAGAAAAAGTTGAATACAATAATTGGAATGAAGTACCAGAATATTATAAATGTTACGTTAATAAAATAATAGAACATAAAATCCAAATACGTGAACCAATAACAGAATATTATATTAATCAAAATTATCAAATTTATTCTAGATATTTATTACGATTAGCTAATATTATTAAGAAAATATTAGATTAAAAAATTATAAAAGTAAGTATTGTACAAAGTAAGTTTAATATTTCAAAATTATCTTATTTCATATATATACAAATTAAAATCATGAAAATAATATAATGATTTATCGACCTCATAAATATTAATAATGATTACGTCACTTATTTTTGAATATTAAAGTAAACAAATTTTTAAATTTTAGTATAAAATGTTGATATATCTTAAAAAATGTAAAAATAAGTCAAAAAGATATCAAAAAGGAATTATATCAAAATAATCCTATATATCTTAAGACATAAATAAGCATTATGATATATCAAATATAATACTAACAAAATTTAAAAAAAAATAATTATTCAAACATTTTTTTATAGTTTTAAATTTATTGTAACTTTAATCGTTAACATCATTTAAATAATAATAAGTTATTTTTATACTTATATATTGTACAATATTACTATTTTTTTATTCATATTCAATAAATAAAATAAATTATATTATAAATATATAACTAATTTATGTAATATAATTTATAATATAAAGTGGTTTTTAGGGCCCCTGGCGAGGGTTTCCACTAATCAAAAAAACTAACGCGTCGTAACGTTACCTCCATATTTAAAACAGTTAAAATATATTAGTTAAATTAATATCTATATTTAAATATTAAAAAAAGTATACAATCAAATTAAATATATAAATGCAATTCATCATAATAACTAGTTTAAAATGTAAGATGGTGTGGAAAGTCGTTACTCAAGACTATGTCTTGACTTTTATATCGATAAACAATGAAATATGAAATTACATTTTAGAAAATAAAATCAAATATAAGGTCAAAGATCCAACTACAGATAGCATCCCAACTATGATAATTTTGTATTCTTTGTATTACGAAAAAGGCAATATTTATAATATACAGAAAAAAATCACTTTATTAATTAAAATATTTTCGCATTATTGCTGAGCAGAAAAAAAACAAGTTAAAAAAAAATATTAAAACAGCAGTCTTATCTCAACTCACAAAATTCAAAATAGCGTTCTTATACACATGAAGGATTGAACAATTCGCAGTAGGCAAATTTTAAATGCGGTATATAATTAATAAAAATTAATGATTAATTGATTAAAATGATAGAATATTATAATTATTTGATAATTTGAATGTTTAATTACAATATTAATCTATTTTTTAAATTGTATGTGATGGAGTGTATTTTTTTATTATTTTATTACTCATGTAACCTTAAAATATCCGCATTTAGAACATTGATATTAGGAAAATTTGTATTATGTAACATAGTATTTTTAATTAATGTATAATATATAAGCTTTACGTATTTATTAAAAACATATATAATATAATAATTTAAAATTAAAAAAAAAATCATTAATTTTTTTTGTCATATATAAAACAAAATATTGCTTAAGAGGAGGCCGTATCATTCTGTCCTTGTCTAATCTAAATTTTCGTTATTATAAATAAATAAAATATTTTCATAGAAAAGTAAGACAACCGCCCAATAGAGCAAAAGACAAGCAAACGATTCTTTTCTATGGAAAAATATGAAATCTTCATTATTTTTCGAGTGAAGTCTGAAACGGAAAAACAATCGAACTTGATTAAGTTGATTGGACTGTTTCTTCGTTTCAGACTTCAATCGAAAAATAATCAAAATTTCATATTTTTCCATAGAAAAGAATCGTTTGCTTGTCTTTTGCTCTATTGGGCGGTTGTCTTACTTTTCTATGAAAATATTTTATTTATTTATAATAACGAAAATTTAGATTAGACAAGGACAGAATGATACCGCCGCCTCTTAAGCTAATATAATGTTTTCTATAATTGGTAAGATATATATGTATTTGCATTATCATAATTGGGGGTCGGCGAGCTGTGCGAGCAGGGGGTACCCCTAGTATATATATATATATATATATATATATATATATATATATATATATATATATATATATATATATATATATGGGACGTTTCACGTCAACTCACCTAACAAAAAAATAGAATTCATCGAAAATCTGTGAAAATGTTCTATTTGATACCCAAAATATACGGCTGATTCCATTTCAAATCGAACAATCAGTATACACTCAAGTCACCAATTACTGCGCTAATGAAGTATGTTATTCTACCCTAAAAATAAGGGTATACGTATGTATTTTTTTATTTTGCTGAAATATCAAAATTGCATCAGATATGCACTTTTGAAAATTGCATACAAAAACTAAATGTTAAAACTAAAAATGTTGAGAATAACTTTAGAGGGCTATCGTTTTACCAATTTTCAATGAATTTTGGTAAACCTTATTTTGTTTTATTATGTTTTAAGCCCTCTTTAATTTAGTGCAAGAAATTTCAAAAAAGACTAAAAAATGACTAAGATATGTGCATTTTACCAAAAAATGCACTTTTTATGCACATGCATTTTTCTCGAAAAACCCATTTTTTTTTTGCTGAAATTTTTTGTGCTCACAGAGGACCAAATTACCTATCTAATGGTACTTGGTTGATCCTGTACTTATTTGTTTGAAGCGAGAAAAAAAATTCACAAATTTTATTGGTGAAAAATTTTTGTATATACGTTTGGAAATTTTAAGCAATGTAGATTTAACACTATCCTTCTTTTAGCATTACCCAGGAACAACGACGTGGACGTAGAAGGTTTCTGTTCCGTTCGGGGTGCTTTTTTAAAGTGAGTTCCCCTTGCCTCTCACTGTTGGGATGCGTCAAAAATATAATTATAAACAATAACTTTTTTTTATTTTTGCACTTATTATTTTTAGTTCTAAGTGTAGCCTTACGACGTTTGACTTTTTTTTCTTGTCTTTCACTTTAGTCAGTGCATGTATAGCTGTTCTGCCAACAAATATATGCGATTTCAATTCTCCAGGTTGTTTTAACCACATATGACTTTTTTGAATCCCATTATATTTAGGAACTGTACTCTATTCAATATTTTTTTCTTTTCTAAATTTTTCAATCTCATTTATTGGTAATAATATGATTTTGATTGCACTGGTGTACTTTTGAACCCAATTTATAAAATCGTCAGCATTTTGTATCGATTCTTCATGAACTCTTTTTAGGTTATGTGAAGTAGCATAATGCTTTAGAAGCCCACCTATTCCATCAACGGCTCCTTTCCCATGACCAGTCGCAGAAAATAACCATTTCATTTGATGAGAAAAATGTTTGAATTCATGTAGCTGAAAACGATTTTTAAATTGGCTTGCAGCTTCATCTGATATAATAGTGACTTTAGTAACTAAATCATTTTTCATAAGATCGATAATTTTATTTATTGCTAATAGCGCATATGCAGTGTCATGCTTTTTGTCGTCACTAACGATCGCAAAGCTTTGCGTTATCTCTCCTTGGTAACAGACTGCAGTAAAAATAGAAATTTGGTTATTTACCCAATGATTTTCCTGAACCGCTTTATTATTTATTACAGACCAATTTTCTGCAAAATCAACGTGGATAATTAACTTAGTAGGATCAGCTTTACCTTCTTCTTTTTCTTTTTTTATAGCTTCACGTTGAATATTTTTTATGTATACGTGAGTACTTGCTTTTAGTGCGCAGATTGAAAATTTTTCTTTAAAAACTGATAAGCTTACTGTTTGTTTGATAAGATTACCATCATCCCACAAAGCAAACGTAATTTCATCTTCACAATTTTCTTTCAGTTTTAACAATTTTAATGTGATACCCTCACTACCGGGGCAATAATTGCATTCTTGCAAGAAACACGAATCAGATGGTTCAGAACACAACATTGCGTTAGTTATTTCTGAACGAATTAAATCTAATTCAGAATTATTATCGCCTCTAAAACGAATTAAACTTGTAAGAAACAGTTCAAAATTTTCGCAATGTACACAAAGACAAGTTTCCTTCACAGGGCTTGTTAAGACGAAACTTGGTCTCTACTATAGAATTTCGATTTTCCTATTTGTAAGTTTGGATTTTCTTGTCTTAATTGACTATATGTTTCTTTTAAGCTTCGAGTAAGAAACCGTTTAACTTTTTTAGTTTTTTTATTGTTAACTTTAACAGTAACAACATCAGATTTATTTGGACTCTGTCTACTACAATTAAAATCATCATTTAAAAAATATTCCATAGCGATATTTGTTGTATTTTCATCAATAGGATGACCAGTATATGAATCTGGCTCCGAATAAACTCCTTTATTTTTCACGAGATTTCTTGATTTATTTATTATATACTCGCTTATATTCGGGAATAGTGAGCAAATTTTTATTTTGCTTAATTTTGAAGGTAGTAGAGTTAGAAGTTTTATTTTCTCCGAAACAGAAGAACATTTTTCTAAAGCCGATTTAAAATTTTCTACAAATTCGTTCTAATAGTTTTCAGTCGAACTTTTGTCCGATTCTATTGATTTAACTGAAATGCCATACGCATATTCTAATTTACTTCCGACAGTAGCAGAAAAAGCTGAAATTAAAGATTTTTTCTTTTTAGATACGTAATTTTCTGTTAAATTTTTAGTTATTGCAGTTTTTCTTTTTAGCGGCGAGACGCATTGAGGCAAAATTGTATTAATACTCTCGTTTAATTCCTGTATTCGTTCGGGTGTCTTGGGGATAAAATCATCATGTTTTCCGCTAAAAAGTTCAGTAATTTCATTTTCAGATGTAGATTCAAGATCACTTAAAATCATTTTTGATATGCGTTCATGGCAATTTTTGCATACATTAGTAAAGGGCAGTATCTTTAAATCTGGATAAAGCTGTGCCAAATTAATGGCCAAATCTTCCAACGGTCTAAAACGTAAATTTCTGCTTTTATAAACTACCGTCTTATGCATTTGAAAAAAATCGAGACATCGAATTCTTGTAGAAGAGTGAATTTCGGACATCGTAATTGCAGAGTTTTGTTTACTTTTTCACAAGTCCGAAAAGTACCTTTCAAAGCAGACGTAAGAATAACTAGCTTTGTATATAACAATTCTAATATGCTGTTTTAGTTACGCGAGGTATTTGTCCGCGAATGAGCCTCCTATTGTCTGTACATCGAAACATACATAATATAGATATATACGAATAGAATTATTATTTTCCATTTTTTAATATTTATTTTTATATTACGAATTTTTATATATATATATCACTATTGATGATATATACATACATACAAAGGTAAACAAATAATGAGCGAAGCATGCGACAGCGTTGGAATGAACATTGCTTAAGACTTTCGAACGTATATACAAAAATTTTTCACCAATAAAATTTGTGAATTTTTTTTCTCGCTTCAAACAAATAAGTACGGAATCAACCAAGTACCATTAGATAGGTAATTTGGTCCTCTATGAGCACAAAAAATTTCAACAAAAAAAAATGGGTTTTTCGAGAAGAATGCATGTGCATAAAAAGTGCATTTTTTGGTAAAATGCACATATCTTAGTCATTTTTTAGTATTTTTTGAAATTTCTTGCACTGAATTAAAGAGGGCTTAAGGTGGTTCGTGCGGTAAGAGAGAGAAAGCTAGCTGTGAGAGAAAAAGATAGCGCTCATATGATCCAGTTGCGCATGCGCAGCAACGTAAATGTGAACGAAATATGCATCGTTTATCTAATAATAAAATAATTACAGTTTCAAAATACTTTATCTCTTTAATAAAACGATGAATTTACGTGAATCTTGTTGGAAAATGTTTATTATTAGTTCCTTTATATATGTTTAAATTTTCAATTATAATTTGAATGTAGTTTATGAGATATTGCGATTAACAGCTACGAAATGTAAAAATTCCAATATATATAGATATACTTACAATGTAATTTGTAAAACTTTGAATATCGATTAATCAAAAACGAAACGATGAAATGTTCTGAAATTTTAATATGATATTCACATTGCCTTCATTGAACTATACCTACAATTTCAAGAATATCTTGAAAAAACACGTTAGTCGCACGAACCACCTTAAAACATAATGAAACAAAATAAGGTTTACCAAAATTCATTGAAAATTGGTAAAACGATTGCCCTCTACAGTTATTCTCAACATTTTCAGTTTTCACATTTAGTTTTTGTATGCAATTTTCAAAAGTGCATATCTGATGCAATTTTGATATTTCAGCAAAATAAAAAAATACGTATACCCTTATTTGTAGGGTAGAATAACATACTCCATTAGCGCAGTAATTGGTGACTTGAGTGTATACTGACTGTTCGATTTGAAATGGAATCAGCCATACAAAAAAAATTTTAGAGGTCCAGGTTAAAGGGGTCAGGATTTAAACGTGATGGAATTTTTCGAATTTTCCAAATTTTTTGCTAAATAAATATTTTAATGAATTTTTCCCTCAAAAACTATCAATTTTTCGTTAAAACTTAATAGAATACTTTTTCTTGGAAATTAGATGAAGAATTCACCTGAACTTTTGCAAATTATAATATACTGATTTTTATGCTTACTTGATCGATTTAAACATTCTATTTAGTATATCTAAAATTCGAGCAGGTTAAATTGGCTTTTTAAAGTCTTATTTTTTTTGTTTTTTCATGAGGAAAAAATATACGAAGCCTCCAATTGGGCAGCCTTCTCAAAGTTACTTAATTGTGCAAAAAAGTCTGAATAAATCGTTATTTTGGATCAATGATGAGATTCGTGATTTTTTTTCTGGAAAAGTATTGATTTTTGGGACAAATGTATGAAAATGTTTTTTATTGGAAATTGTATGTAAAATGTATGTCAATTTTTGTAAACCATTATTTGCTAAACATCACAAATTATAAATGAAATTTTGAAATTTTAAAATTTATTTTTTGTTAAATTTTTAGTATATATGGTTCATAATGTCTTAAATTACAATTTGTAAAAATATGTTCATATTCTACACATGATTTCCAATAAAAAACATTTTCATACATTTGTCCCAAAAATCAATACTTTTCCAAAAAAAAATCACGCATCTCATCATTGATCCAAAATAACGATTTTTTCAGACATTTCTGCACAATTAAGTAACTTTGAGAAGGCTGCCCAACTGGAGGCTTCGTATATTTTTTCCTCATAAAAAAACAAAAAAAATAAGACTTTAAAAAGCCAATTAAACCTGCTCGATTTTTAGATATACACTGAGAAAAAAATTTAGTTGGATTAAGTAAGGCTTAATTGAATCAATGAGATCCCTTAGGTGCGGGCGGCACATAAAATATTTTGTTACATTAATACAAATATTTTAATTGAGTCAAATAAATATTTCATTTTCTTAAATAAATATTTGATTCTACTAAACATCACAAATATTGGTTAAAAATAATATTTTGTATTTTCAAATAAATATTTGACTTACTAAATGTCGCGAAGATTGATTCAATAAAATTAATTCATTGTTTTTATAAAAAATTTTATCAATTAAAATGCCCATTTGTTTTTCTAATTGATTATTTCATTACATTAATATACATATTGAAATTAAATCAAATAATATTTTGTATTTTCAATTAAATATTTGACTTATTAAATGTCGCGAAGATTGATTCAATAAAATTAATTCATTGTTTTAATAAAAAAAATTATCAATTAAAATGTCCATTTGTTTTTCTAATTAATTATTTCATCATATTAATGCTATATTGAAATTAAATTAGTTCAATATTTTATATTTTCAAATGAAAGTTTAATTTATTGAATATTTTAAATTTAATAAAATTTTAAGATTTAATAAAATTAATTCATTGTCTTAACAAAAAATTGATTAATTATTCGATTATCTCAAATAAAATATTCCTTCAAAGTAAAGAAATATTTAATTAATTCGATTTATAGATATTTTAATCGAACAAATACTGTCTTTAATCAACAGTATTTGCTTTCAGTGATTTACATTTATTTATTAACATCAATGAATTGATGACTCATTAAAGGACAGGTGAATATGATTCCATTTATTTATATGGTAAAGTATAACAATTATTAACATACTAACATTAGTATGCTTTATACAGTGATCGCACACGCAGTAAATCTAACATAAATTTCGCTCGCATTACAATTTACGTATTATCTTGGATTTTTAACTTCCTTATATATCAACTTAGAAGCCCTCTTACCGCTTGCGAGATCGAAAATTAACGACGCCACCAAGCGGTTGTATCGTTAAACCATCGAACTAAATGATTTTGTTAAAACAATAAATGTTTCTTTTAGTTCAAATATGTGTTATTTGAATGAAATAAATTATGTAGATAAATCAAATAGTAGATTTACTTGATTTTAATAAGTATTTAATCAGATTTCTCTGTAATTTTTATTAACTTTAGTACATATTTTGCTAAGTTATTCACTTAGCAAGACACGTATTTTAAACATGAGTTTGTTTGAGTATAAAGGATGATAACTTATACAAAAAAATATTTTTCAAGAATATTAAATATTAATTTTAACATTATATTTCATTTGATTTAGTAAATATGTTATTAAATAATAACTGCTTGTTTCAATAAATATTTCATTAAGATAATCAAATAATTATTTAATCGATCTGATAAAGAAATTAATTAATACAACAAAATATTTAATTGGGACATAAATAATAAAATATTTAATTGTTAAAAATAATAATTAATTCAATTAATCACTAATTTCATAGACGCAATATAATTAAATAATAAAAGTAATAAAATAATTTTATAGAACAAGATAAATCAAATATTTGAATCAATTAAAAATTTAATTAATTTAATGAATCCAATTAATTATAATATAGCAATCAAATTATTTGACCAAAAGACAATGAGATATTTCATAGAATCAATCATATATTTCATAAAGAGAAAAAACACATTCATCAAAGCAACTAAATATTGAATTAAAATGATTAGGTATTTCATTGGCCAGTGAAATAATTTAATATAAGTCATACAATATTTATTTAAAACAATGAAATATCTTTTTGTTATTATTCAAAATTTATTGAAAGAATAAAACAATTTTGACATTATTTAAATATTTCATTAATATAATTAAATATATTATTGAGCAGTAAAGTAATTTAATAAAGGTGATATAATAATTAATTAAATCAATGTAATATATTCTTCTTTTAATCAAAATTTGATAAAAATAATAGAATAAATACGTTAGAATTAGTAAACATTTTATTACACTAAGAAAAAAATATGATTGTATCAACCGAATCCTACTGTTAATATATCACGATGATATATTCTATTCATTTAACAGACGAGTTCTGTTAATTTGATAGAATCGTAATATTGATTTAATTTAAAATTAACTTTAATTTGACAGCAAAGTAAGTTAAAATAGCTGTTACATTTTATTGTATCAAACAAATAAGTTTTAAAGATGATAAAAGAGTTTTTCATTTATTTGAAGCTCACAGCTCACAGAGTTCCAATTTCCAGATATTAACACATAACTTATAATATAACAATGATCATTATTCGTTTCTTAAGTGAAATTTTTTAACATTTTCTTAGATATATTATATATTACACTATTGATATTTACAAATAAAATCTAACATCGCTCGCTAACTAACTATACGCATCGCATCGCATTTATACATACAGCGGAGAAATTCATTTGGTCTTATATACTAACTGACGTACAGTCTTACCACTTGCGGGTTACAAGAAATACGCCATCTATTATTATACTATCGAAACGTAACTGTATTGAAAAGCGGGAGATTTCAAAATACTTAGTGAATAACATAAAAATCTTTATAAAATATCAACGAAATAAATGACAAATAATTTATTTTGACTAATGTTTTTTATGTTAACTATTATTCAATTATATCAACAGCCGTGCTGTTGATATAATTAAATTTAAACATTTATTTTGAAATAATTCATCAGTTAATTTAAGCATGTGCGTATTATTGGTTCAATTTATAAAATTTTGTTGAAATGTAAGTCACACTTTTATTTTGACTTACGTTCTTTTTATTCTAACTATTATTCAATTATACCAACAGCCGCGCTGTTGATATAATTAAATTTAAACATTTATTTTGAAATAATTCATCAGTTAATTTGAGCATGCACATTTTATTGATTCAATTCATAAAATTTTGTTGAAATGTAAGTCAAACTTTTATTTTGACGTACGTTCTTTTATGTTAACCGTTATTCAATTATATCAACAGCCGTGCTGTTAAATTGGCAGCACGATCGTAATTGGGCTATTTTAACTGCACAGATTCTGTTGGATTAAAAAAATTCAGTCAGATTAACAGCGGATCTGTTAAATCAATAACATTTCAGTTGATCTGATGAAATTTTTTTCTCAGTGTAAGATAATTAAATATATTATTAAACATCAAAGTAATTTTATGGAAATGTTAATATAATATTTAATTGAATCAATGAAATATATTCTTGTTTCAATAATAACTGATAGAAATAATAGGATAAATATATTTGGTTTAATAAATATTTCATTAAGATAATCAAATATATTATTAAACATTAAAGTAATTCAATAGAAGTGTTAATACAATATTTAATTAAATCAGTGACATATATTCTTGATTCAATAACAATTTGATAGAAATAATAGAATAAATATATTCGGTTTAATAAATATTTCTTTAAAAAAAATTTGATATCTAATTTTACGTTGCACCTTTCTTGACTTTAAAAAAATAATTTATTGGTTTTCTTTTTGTAAATTCATTGAAATCGGATTTATTGATTTTAAGGAACCTATTTCTTTCAATCATTTGCAATTTTTATTGAAATGATGATCAAATTTTATGTGTTATATACAACAAAATATTTTTTTTCATACAATCACATATATTATTAATTAAATGACAATGTTATTAACTTAATGAAGCATTTATTTACAATATAAGCTTCTTTAACTTAATCGGATGACCGTTAATTCAAGCAAATATTATATTGATGATTGACCAATATTTGCTTATTGTTATAAAAGATTTTGTAAATTTAACAAACGTACTAAAATAAATATTTAATTACTGTAACAAAATATATAGATAATTTACAAACATATTGTATTGTTACAAATAAATATTTTATGAAATTTTATCAGCTGCCTTAATGAAATTGATTTGATTAAATCAATTTCATTAATTAAATAATTTAACCGAAACAATAAATTTTTCTTTATTTTAAAAAAATATTTATTTTTTTTAACTTAGGTATCAATTTTTTTTATCCCAACTAAATATTTCAGTGATTTAATAACCTTGCATATTACTTCAATCAAAATTAATTTTTATCAACAAAATATTTAATAACTAAATTTATTTCATTGACTCAACTAAATTTTTTTCTCAGTGTACTAAATAGTATGTTTAAATCGATCAAGTAAGCATAAAAATCAGTATATTATAATTTGCAGAAATTCAGGTGAATTCTACATTTAATTTCCAAGAAAAAGTATTCTATTAAGTTTTAACGAAAAATTGATAGTTTTTGAGTAAAAAATTCATTAAAATATTTATTTAGCAAAAAATTTGGAAAATTCGAAAAATTCCATCACGTTTAAATCCTGACCCCTTTGACCTGGACCTCTAAAATTTTTTTCGTATATTTTGGGTATCAAATAGAACATTTTCACAGATTTTCGACGAATTCTATTTTTTTGTTAGGTGAGTTGACGTGAAACGTCCCATATATATATATATATTTTATATATTCAATCATTAAAAAATGTTTGTTGTAAAACGAACTAAAATGAAAATTATTTTGAGTTATTTCTAATAATTGTATTCTTCAATTTATTTACACTTATTTACGGATATTTGCAGTATCTACATCTAAAAAATGTATGAATGATAATAAACAATCATTATTTATCTCCAGCCTAACGCTTTTTTATTGTTATTTACAGTTTTCAATATTTTCTTACAATCATTTGTTTTTTCACTGTATTATTCTACTTTTAAAAAATAATTTTCATACAAAGTGATGAAATATTTTACCATAAGATAATATTATATATATATATATATATATATATATATATATATATATATATATATATATGTTGCATATCACAACAAAATTTCAACATCAAAACTGATTCTCTAATGTAAAAAATAAAAAATTAAATTAATAGAATTTTGACATGGGAATATTTTTTATAAATAACTTTTTAATAACTTTAAATAATGGTAAATTTTTTAAATAACTTATGCAATTGAATGCTAATTAAATTTAGTTTTAACATGAAGATAATAATTCAAGTTGGAAATGTATTTAATAAAATAATATAACTATTTATGAGTTATCACTTAATAATAATTTTTAAACTTTTTATTTATAGTTTAAAGTAATATTAAATATATGATTATCATTTTAATAGTTTTTATAAATTTTTATGTAAATTTTATAAGTATATATTATTTAAGGAGATGTAAAATGGACAGTACACTTGCGCCGTGGGTCAAGGGACAGTTTTTGGGGAGGGCGACAAAATCACAGTAACATGGAGTATACCCACGCATTTTTACAAAGATCTTCTTTGTTTTCTCCGACCCCAAATCTAAGGCGCCTTTCAAATTTTTTATTTTTATCTTTCTTTTTATAATTTTTAGTTTTTTTCTTTATAAATGAAATCACTTTTTCTTTTTTATGCTTTTTAAGTTTATATAAAATATTTCATATTTAAATATTTTTTTTTTTTAAAGTTTAATAAAAATAAAAAAATACACCCAGACCGGGCAATCGAAAACCGCGACCCAATTTGACTATATTTCTATTGTATTTCAAAATTTTGAATAAACAGATGCATTAACATATAATATGTATCACGAGGATTACTCAGTTAAATTGTTAAATAAAGTTATTCATTAGTTATTGAGGAGTTTCTGTTCCAATATTATTTACTAATATTTTTCCATTTGGAATCAAAAATCTAAATATCTTGAAAACTAATGATTAGAATAATTTGAAAATTTAAATGATTAATCACCATGGTACATATTACAAGTTAATACATTCCTTTTATGGAAATTTAGCAATAGAATGGAAAGACAGTTGAATATGACCGTTAATTTTTATATCTCCTTATGGTGAAATATAATCAAACTTTGATAACGAATTCAATATAATGAAATAATTGTACTTTGATCATAATTAATACAAATTTTAGAGTGATATTACTGTTATGTCCGGTCACCTTAAATAGGTTTACTCGGACGTTGTATTCAATCGTGAGATATTTCTTGTCTCGTATGCAGGGTAGAGGAGCCGAATCATTTACCTTTTCATGGGTTGGCTGCGTGGTCGTAGATAACTTAAATTTTTGTTGATTAGTGTTGAAATGTGGCGTGGTGCTCCCCTCTGGTTGCCTGCTTGTAGTTGGTTGGGTTGTTAAATAAATTATGACCAAGAACCAGTTAATTAAAATCTATTTATTGAGTTGAACTTTTTCACTAGCACGATTCGAAAAATATATTTTATGATTATATTTATAAAACTTTGATTTACAGTTCATAAACAAGTCGATTGTGCGATTACTAGCGAATATTTTTTTAATTATAATTTTTGATTATTTGCGCAATTTGTTTATTTATTCTTATTGTTAAATTGATTAGTAAGCTGTAAGTTCAATCGCGCAGCTACGAAAAATTTTCAAAAAAATGTCCTTTTTCTCCGTAGATTGGTTTATTATTTACGTACAGAATGTTGGAGATTTATATTTGTTTTATTTAATTTAATCGTAAAAGAGGTGAGTCGCGCAGTTCCTTTTTTTTTGTTAAAATTCTCCTTTTTTATTTATTATTGGCACTTTGCGATTAAATTTTGCAGAAATATTTTAAACACAGGAAGTCGCGTGTATTGAGAGATAAACCAGCGAAAAAGAAAATAACTTGTTGATTTAAGCGCGTTCCGAACTTGCGTTGCTTGATTTTCTTTTTACGTAAAAGAAATCAATTTAAGAAGCAACAAGAAAAAAACTATTAGCGTAGTAGAATTCGGCGCGAGTTGACAAGTTTTTTTATTGAGGTTCTCTCTTTTGCTTGTACTGTTGCTCGGGAGAACTGACTGCAGACTGACTTATTAAAATTATTTTTCTCTGCAAGAAAGGTACAAATCTAGAAATAAAATGCAAGTTTGTCAAAATTTAAAAGAGTCCCATTGGTCAGTTCGGCCGTGAGAAACTTTTTAAAATCTCACATTCGGTGACAGAAGATATCTTCTCACGCCTAAAAATGCTGAGGTAGCGTATACGGCGCGCGAACTAACTGCTTTTCTCTTAAGACTATTGCAAGAAATTAAATTTATTTTTTAATACAGTATATTCCTTATTACTAAAAGATTCATTTATTTATCTACTTATATGTATTTATTAATGTTATTTAGGGAGAGAACTGCAAATAAATATGTTTATACGCATGCATAATGTATATGCGTATATATAATTATATATACGTACGCACATTTATATGTATAACAAAAGAATAAAAAAAAATTAAAACGAAAAATGATTTTTCGTACATCCGTGATTATGCGGATGTAACACCCCCACCGTGAAAACAAAGCAATAAGATTTTAATTGTTTTGCTTTGAGGTTTCCAACAGTTTGAGCTCGATGTCTCGGATGGTTTTTCTTGATGGTGGCATAGAGTTAGATCTGCTGAGTCCTCTTCTTGACGGATTCAATGATTCCGTTGACCCGGTGGCTGTTCCGTGTTCTTTTATTTTATCCTTCTCTGTACGTTCGGGCTTAGCCAGGCTCGTAAGCAAATCTGTTATCGATCCGAAAATGGCTCCCAGGAGTCTTGTACTCCATCCATATACCGTGTATAGAGTGTATCCGCGGATTATGGTGTCGAAGATTAGTTTGATTACTTGGCATATCAGGATAATCATTAATATTCCTGCCGAGATTTGGCCAAATTTTTGAAACCCGTTCCACATTTTGTTAAGTGTGGATTCCATCATTGTTTCCATTTCTTCTGGCGTCAACAGGTTGTTAAACTTTACAGAGCGCGTTCTTGCTTCTCTGTCGTTAAGCCGTCTCGCTATTGCTTCTAGCATTGCAGGCTTTTCGGCTGGAAAGATCGAATGTTCACGTAGATTTTGCAGGTCTTCCGGTGTGTATATTCCATTCTCCAAGACTTCTGAGATGCTGGCGTGTTTCCAGGTCGGTTGGACAAATGGTTTTAGGGTTTGCGGTAGGTTTACCTCCGTTGCTGTAAGGTGAATCTTAAACCATTTCTCGCTGATTTTGAAGATACTTGGTATAAGTGTGTTGCAATCTCTAACCGTTCCTATTTGTGCTAGCTCCTTGCTGATAGGTTTGGCGAAGTACGCTTCGTCATCGCAAGTCACTGGTACTTCGTAGTAGCATTGTTCCGTTTTTCTTATTTTGCAGGATCGTGGTACACATTGAATTATGTGGGCGACTTCTCCTGCTGCTATGGCTGAATAACCTTGCTTCTTCATAACTTTCATGGCAAAAAGGTGTGGATTTGAGAACGCCAGAGGTAGAGCATTTTCTATGATTTGCTTCTCCAATATACATCGGTGCAGGACTATGTCACGATATAGTGATCCTAGTTGTTTATCGAGATGTCTTCCGAGATTCATTATTTTTGCGTTGAAATATGTAGTAAGGATGATATCTGGTACCTCCAAGCTTTTTCGGGTGGTGTATGATTTGCCTTTTGTGGTTTCTAAAATGAATAGTTTTGTTTGATCCGTTTTAATTAATTTATATCCACATAGCATCGAGGGGCTTCTCACTAAAATACTCTTGCAAAGAGTGGTAAATGTTTTGTAAGAGTATTGTGAGTACGCAAAAGTTTTATAAGAGTATTGGAGTTTAAAAATTGATCAGAGTATGCGAAGAGTAAGAGGAGTATTCGAAAAAATCAAAGAGTATGCAAAGAGTAAGATGAGTATTTGGAAAAATCAGAGAGTATGCAAAGAGTAAGTTGAGTATTTGAAAAATCAGAGAGTATGCAGAGAGTAAGATGAGTATTCAAAATAATTAAAGAGCATGCAAAGAATACAATGAGTATTCAAAAAGATCATTGAATATTCAAAAGTTTAAGGGGTACGAAAATTTTAGGTAGAGTATTCATTTAAAAAATCGATGTTTCAAGTTCTTTCTTTTAACATATATATATATATATATATATACACTCGACGGACATTAATTCGTGTGGAACGTTTTTGAATTTTTCGTACGTGAAGTTAGCTACTTTAAATCGATTTTTATATTAAAGTTTCTATCTTCATAATTTTATAATCTACGATTGAAACTGAACGTAGGAACGAGACTGAACTAACCTCAAATTGGACAAATTCAAATTTAAATTCATCCAATATTAAATATTATTATTGTATTTAAAATATTTAAACAAAAATTAAAATTTATTTACGCAATATTTTACAGAATACTTTAATGTATTTTTTGTATGAATTAGGTTATAATTAATGAACAAATAAATATTGTAGACAATAATATGATAACAATGCCCAAAACAAAGTTATTTTAGTAATTAAATAAAAAAAATTGAAATATAAAAAAAAAAGTTTGATAACAAAGATTGTTGTACAATAAAATTACATTTAATCCTTGTTTGAATTAAAAAAAAAAGTTAATAAATTAATTCATAGAACAGGCTCTGTTTCATTAACTTTGTTCTTTCGTAAAAGAATGTTAGGAGAAAAAATTAGTTTCATGAATTTTCTTTTGTATTAAAAGCATAAAGAAAAATTTTAATTAATAAATTATTTGAATTCTTTTTTAATTTATTAAAAAACTAAATGAAAGAATATTTAAGAAAAGATATTTTTTCTTCTATCAATACTTTTTAATATTTGGATAAAAAAACTTCTGAACAAATTTCAATATTTTTTAAATTATTTACATTTATTCATACTTATATTAGTTTACATTAGAACGATAAGTGTAAAACAAGTAAACATAAGATTAAATTATATGGAAACTTTATAAATTTAAATTTTGCTTCTTATCTTGAACTTTGTAATGGATAATCTGAAACAAAAAATTTTTAAATTGATTATTTTTACAATAATAATTAATAATAAATATTTTTGAATAAAGAATTTCCTAAAGAAAGAGTGATAAGGCTCAGAAAGTTTTCCAACAATAGTAAGAACAAAAATCAATCAATATTTTGTGACAGTTTATTTTAAAACCTTTACGAGTGTTGTTGATCTTCTCTTGTGTCTTAAAAAAGCTTGCGTTCCAGTTTGTATTCATTAAATTATTACTGGTAAATAATAATTTTCAAGTTAAGTAACCGATTTGACTTTTGGACAAGCTGAAGATGAGCATGGTTATGAATTTTACAAGTTTCATTATACTTACGAAGGGACCGAACTATCTGTCTTTGTCTAATAGCGTTTTTCATCATTTATGTAAACACTATCCGGTATAACAAGAAAAAAATAGCAGCCCCCGGTAGATATTAGTATAATAAGTAAATTTTGTAATAACAACCAAATTTTTTCACTGCGTAGTTTTTGACTAATTAGAGACCTACTAGCAATCTAGAATATAACCTATCTTTTTTTGGTAGGTCTCTAATTATTCAAAAACTACGCAGTGAAAAAATTTGGTTGTTATTACAAAATTTCCTTATTATATTAATATCTAGCGGGGGCTGCTATTTTTTTCTTGTTATACCGAATAGTGTTTACGTAAATGATGAAAAACGCTATTAGACAAAGACAGATAGTTCGGCCCCTTCTTAATATCAATCCTGCACTCAAAATCATTCTTTATAAATTTGATTATGTTCTATGCTGATACTAATACCATTTTTCCAATAAATTATTGAACAATAATTTCAAATGTTGAATGTTTAGAAAAATCTTTTAATGAATGATTTTAAATCTGTCTTTGTATTAGCGTGCAACATAATTATATTTGTAAAGAATGATTTTATGTAGTTCCGAGTGTATCATTGATACAATTTTGTGCATGATCCTTTTTAAGTCTGCTGAAAAAAATCAAGAATTATCAGAAAGGTTCTGCATAAGATTAAAAACAAAAATCATTAAATTACTTTGAAATTATTTAAATAATAAAACTGCATTATTACTTACAATAAAAAGTATTCATTATGTTTATGGGTGAGCTTCAACTGCTCTGAGGTTGATGTTTATTTCACCTCTATTATGATGGATAAAATACTGAAGAAATGTCAAGGCATCCACGATTTCTAAATTTCTTTCCGATAATGTTCGCAATGACCAAATATTCCTTATGAGCTGTCTTTGGATTCTTGAATAAGTGTTCCTTAATTTTCGTCAAGTTTTCAAAATGAATTGTCCTATAATTTACAATTTTTCTAAGTTAATATTTAATAACAATCGTTTAGATTTAGTTTCACTTTACCGCATTTTGAAGATGCCTTTTCGGTATAATCATTTATTTTAAAAATTAAAAATTAAAACTTTATATTCAAATAATAATCTCCTACGTCATTTTATTTATTATACTTACAGAAAGATTTGGAGGATATCTCTTAATAATTTATGTGCCCACCATTCACCTCAATAATTTTGTGTAATCGCGTTATCATTGAGGCACTTAAGCGAATAAAATATTCCGGACCCTCTCGTAAAGATTCCCAACTCTGCTGTACTCTATATCTGAATTCCTGTAAATTATGAACATTATTGGGTCTCAAATCCTTGACCATTTTTGCCCAGACATTCTCTATTATATTAAGATCTGGAGATCTTGGTGGGTGATTCAATCGGCTCAGCATAGGATGCCTGATATACCAATCTTGAACTATTCTTGCCGTGTGAATGGGACTGTTATCTTCCACGACATAAATGATATCATCATCAGGATATCTTGCTGTTGCATGAGGGAGCAAGTAATTTTCAAGTAATAGAATGTACTGCTGTGCATTTAATTTTCGATCGATTTCAACTAAATCACCGGGTCCATCACCTGAAACCCAGCCCCAATATGATTTATTGATTCTGCGCTGTTGTCGAGTAAGGACGTTAGCTGCATGGTAACGTGTCGATGGTGGTCTCCATAGACCTATTCTACCTATCAAAAGTTTAAATAATATTCTTTATAAATTAATTAAGACATGTAATAAGCTAAGCAAATTTAATTTACCATCTTTACTTGTAGAGAATAGTTTTTCATCCATTGCAATAGTTTTTCTCCATTGATTAACATTTCTATTTAAATTTTCATTGGCATAAGCTAATCTTGCTTCAAAATCTCTATCGTAGAGATTAATTTTTATAGCAGCTTTACGATAATGAATATTGGCTCTTCTTTTTAAATTTCTCCTTAATGTTTTTTCATTCACATCCAGATTTAAGTTGACGGTAAGTCTATTAACGGCTTGGAATGGATCTTCTTGCAAAACATTAACGACATTTTCAATATCGTTTTCGCTTAGTTTTAATGGTTTACGATTGTGACGACGAAGATCATATGCCTCATGTCCTTCAGCTTCATCTCGGAATCGATTACACCATTTACGCGCACAACCTATTGAACAATTAAAATAAAATGCAATTTCTTCTAAAGAATTATTAATCGTCCATAGAGCTTTCATTTGACCCAGATTTCCTGGTGTGGGTCGAAAAGGCATATTTAAAATGCGGTTGTCTTTCTTCAGAAGTAAAATAAAAAATTTTGAATAGGATTCACAAATATTGATATTAAATTGATACATTAAATCACTTTTACTTATGAATCTTGAGATTATGACTTTTTCTATTATTTACACTAAATATCCTTCATGCTTGCAATACTTCCCTTTTGTTTCAAAAACTTCTCTTCCGCTAACAAAAATCACTTAAATTCAAAAGTTACTAGAGTTAAGAGAGATTTACTTGGGTTTCAATAGGCAACGCCTTTCTTCGCTAACAATATAATGTTGATATTACTGACAAGATAAGGATGGAATAATAATCGAAAACGAGAATTCTTTGTTTGAAAATAGTCATTCTCTACAAGTTTGCTGAACCAAAAGGTCTTTAAAATCTTAAAAATAAATTGAACAATGAATCCCATTGAAAGAAAAATAATTCAAGAAGTGCATCAAAGGGTCTTCTTATATGATCCTCTGCATCAACAGTATCGCAATAAAATTTTGCGACAAAATGCATTTCAAGAAATTGCTGAAGAAATTGTGATTAGATATCCGCAAGTCGCAAATGTAATTGATGGTAAGTTTTTGATTTTTATATTAAAACCGTTTATAAATAATAGTACCGTATTTTATTATTTAAATATAAAGTTTAAATTTTTAATTTTTAAAATAAATGATTATACCGAAAAGGCATCTTCAAAATGCGGTAAAGTGAAACTAAATCTAAACGATTGTTATTAAATATTAACTTAGAAAAATTGTAAATTATAGGACAATTCATTTTGAAAACTTGACGAAAATTAAGGAACACTTATTCAAGAATCCAAAGACAGCTCATAAGGAATATTTGATCATTGCGAACATTATCGGAAAGAAATTTAGAAATCGTGGAT
The DNA here is from genome assembly GCA_017163975.1 of Anastatus disparis. NCBI lineage: Eukaryota > Metazoa > Arthropoda > Insecta > Hymenoptera > Eupelmidae > Anastatus > Anastatus disparis. Next base: position 456,843 of record JAFFSR010000100.1, read on the forward strand.
GCCTTGACATTTCTTCAGTATTTTATCCATCATAATAGAGGTGAAATAAACATCAACCTAAGAGCAGTTGAAGCTCACCCATAAACATAATGAATACTTTTTATTGTAAGTAATAATGCAGTTTTATTGTTTAAATAATTTCAAAGTAATTTAATGATTTTTGTTTTTAATCTTATGCAGAACCTTTCTGATAATTCTTGATTTTTTTCAGCGGACTTAAAAAGGATCATGCACAAAATTGTATCAATGGTACACTCGAAACTACATAAAATCATTCTTAATAAATATGATTATGTTGCACGCTAATACAAAGACAGATTTAAAATCATTCATTAAAAGATTTTTCTAAACATTCAACATTTGAAATTATTGTTCAATAATTTATTGGAAAAATGGTATTAGTATCAGCATAGAACATAATCAAATTTATAAAGAATGATTTTGAGTGCAGGATTGATATAAAGTAAAATGAAACTTGTAAAATTCAGAACCATGCTCATCTTCAGCTTGTCCAAAGGCCAAATTGGTTACTTAACTTGAAAATTATTATTTACCAGTAATAATTTAATGAATACAAACTGGAACGCAAGCTTTTTTAAGACACAAGAAAAGATCAACAACACTCGTAAAGGTTTTGTATAAGATTTTATCTTGAAATTTGTCTGTCTTTTAATGTAGTTTTATTGTTTTAATAATTTCAAAGCAATTTGATGATTTTTGTTTTTAATCTTATGCAGAACCTTTCTGAGAATTCTCGATTTTTTTCAGCGGACTAAAAAAGGATCATGCTCAAGTGTGTATTGTCAATATTATTACTTGTTAATAATAATTTACAAGTTAAATAACTGATCAGGCCCTCGGACAAGCTGAAGACAAGTATTGTTATGAATTTAACAATTTTTATTCAACTTTGTATCAATGGTACACCCTAAACTACATAAAATCATTCTTAATAAATATGATTATGTTGCACGCTAATGCAAAGACAGATTTAAAATCATTCATTAAAAGATTTTACTGAACATTCAACATTTGAAATTATTCTTCAATAATTTATTGGAAAAATGGTATTAGTATCAGCATAGAACATAATCAAATTTATAAAGAATGATTTTGAGTGCAGGATTGATATAAAGTAAAATGAAACTTGTAAAATTCATAACCATGCTCATCTTCAGCTTGTGCAAAGGCCAAATCGGTTACTTAACTTGAAAATTATTATTTGCCAGTAATAATTTAATGAATACAAACTGGAACGCAAGCTTTTTTAAGACACAAGAGAAGATCAACAACACTCGTAAAGGTTTTGTTTAAGATTTTATTTTGCAATTTGTCTGTCTTTTAATGTAGTTTTATTGTTTTAATAATTTTAAAGCAATTTGATGATTTTTTTTTTAATCTTATGCAGAACCTTTCTGAGAATTCTTGATTTTTTTCAGGGGACTTAAAAAGGATCATGCTCAAGTATGTATTGTCAATATTATTACTTGTTGATAATAATTTACAAGTTAAATAACTGATCAGGCCCTCGGACAAGCTGAAGACAAGTATTGTTATGAATTTAACAATTTTTATTCAACTTTGTATCAATGGTACATCCTAAACTACATAAAATCATTCTTAATAAATATGATTATGTTGCACGCTAATGCAAAGACAGATTCAAGATCATTTATTACAAGATTTAACTAAAAATTAAACATTTGAAATTATTCTATAATAATTTATTGGAAAAATGGTATTAGTATCAGCATAGAACATAATCAAATTTATAAAGAATGATTTTGAGTGCAGGATTGATATAAAGTAAAATGAAACTTGTAAAATTCATAACCATGCTCATCTTCAGCTTGTCCAAAGGCCAAATCGGTTACTTAACTTGAAAATTATTATTTACCAGTAATAATTTAATGAATACAAACTGGAACGCAAGCTTTTTTAAGACACAAGAGAAGATCAACAACACTCGTAAAGGTTTTAAAATAAACTGTTACAAGATATTGATTGATTTTTGTTCTTACTATTGTTGGAAAACTTTCTGAGCCTTATCACTCTTTCTTTAGGAAATTCTTTATTCAAAAATATTTATTATTAGTTAATATTGTAAAAATAATCAATTTAAAAATTTTTTGTTTCAGATTATCCATTACAAAGTTCGAGATAAGAAGCAAAATTTAAATTTATAAAGTTTCCATATAACTTAATCTTATGCAGCGATGCCGAAAGTGGCAGAGTCAGAGAGGGAAATTCAAAAATGTATAAAAAAAAAGTATTAAAATAAATAGTTTTCAAAATTTGATAATTAATAAATAATTCCAAAAAACAAAGTTACTATAACAAAATAATTTTTTTTCTATTTTTTACATTTTTTTGAGTTGAACAAAATTTTGTTGAACTCAAAATTTTTTAAATTGAAAAAAAATTATTTTGTTATAGTAACTTTGTTTTTTAGAATTATTTATTAATTATCAAATTTTAAAAACTATTTATTTTAATACTTTTTTTTTACACATTTTTGAATTTCCCTCTCTGACTCTGCCACTTTCGGCATCGCTCTTATGTTTACTGGTTTTACACTTATCGTTCTAATGTAAATTAATATAAGTATGAATAAATGTAAATAATTTAAAAAAATATTGAAATTTGTTCAGAAGTTTTTTTATCCAAATATTAAAAAGTATTGATAGAAGAAAAAATATCTTTTCTTAAATATTCTTTCATTTAGTTTTTTAATAAATTAAAAAAGAATTCAAATAATTTATTAATTAAAATTTTTCTTTATGCTTTTAATACAAAAGAAAATTCATGAAACTAATTTTTTCTCCTAACATTCTTTTACGAAAGAACAAAGTTAATGAAACAGAGCCTGTTCTATGAATTAATTTATTAACTTTTTTTTTTAATTCAAACAAGGATTAAATGTAATTTTATTGTACAACAATCTTTGTTATCAAACTTTTTTTTTTATATTTCAATTTTTTTTATTTAATTACTAAAATAACTTTGTTTTGGGCATTGTTATCATATTATTGTCTACAATATTTATTTGTTCATTAATTATAACCTAATTCATACAAAAAATACATTAAAGTATTCTGTAAAATATTGCGTAAATAAATTTTAATTTTTGTTTAAATATTTTAAATACAATAATAATATTTAATATTGGATGAATTTAAATTTGAATTTGTCCAATTTGAGGTTAGTTCAGTCTCGTTCCTACGTTCAGTTTCAATCGTAGATTATAAAATTATGAAGATAGAAACTTTAATATAAAAATCGATTTAAAGTAGCTAACTTCACGTACGAAAAATTCAAAAACGTTCCACACGAATTAATATCCGTCGAGTGTATATATATATATATATATATGTGTGTGTGTGTGTGTGTTAGAAGAAAGAACTTACAACATCGATTTTTTAAATTTTATATATATATATATATATATATATATATATATATATATATAATAAAAATGCAATTAATTATTTACAAAATTACGAAATTAATAAAGAAAATAAATATGTTTTTTAATAAAGGACTCAGCTGAGTGAGATATTCAAAGGGTCGACAGATGTATTGGTCGATGAATTGATAGATTAATACGTTTAAAGAGGAAAAAGTTGATTGGTTCGTTGATGGACCGTTGGATTAATGAAATGATAGGTCAATAAGTTGATAAATAATTGAGTTGAATATAAATCTATGTTACTTTGGGTTGTTATATTTATAAATTAATCGGTCGATGGGTTGATAAATCAATGAGTTGATGGGTGGATATATGAATCTATCGATAGCTTGATCGGTCGATGAGTCACTAGGCTGATAATAATCAATCAATAATTAATTAATAATAATTAATTATTAAATTGTGAAATAAGGTAAAAAATTATTTCACGTAACATTTCAATTATTTTAAAATTGAATGTTACTATAAAAAATTTTTACTCAAAATAAGTGATTATTACATTAATTTTTAATAAAATAAATCCAGCTATCAATTCACTTAGAATATAGCGAATAAAAAGGAAATTTAAATTATAAGCTAATACATTATTATTTTGTATTTTACTGGTTACATTTCATATACATATTTTATGTAATATTCTAAAATAATTGAAATAATAGTAATAATTAATTTTCTACATTGTAAATATCAAACTAAATAAAAATAATTGATGAATCGACCATTTTAGTTAGCAAAATTTCTATTAGGGCTATTTTTAAATTATAAATTACACAAATATATAAAAATGCATTTTTATATATTTAATAAAGTAGTTTAGTCCAATAAAAACACATATCTTTTTATGATAACAATTTTTTATATTTTTCACTATTAATTTATTCATTTTATATAATTATTTACCGACATATTACCGGTTGTACACGATAAGATTTTTTTTTTAAATTTTGATAAGGTATTCAATATTGCTTATACCAAACATAATAGCATAATAAGTAACTTTTTCTTATGCACGGTGGCAAAATCTATTAACTATTCGTAGCTTAAATTTAACTATCGCTAAACAGAGGTATGTTTTACGTGAAATTTTAAACAAAAAATGTTGCGATTTATTTTATTTAAAAATAAATACTTTTCAGAAAATAAAATGTGAAATTTAACTATTAAAAATAATATTTGGCAGAAAATAAGTTGTATATTACATGTCAATCCCAACAAAAAATATTCTTATTACCAAAAGTTCAGTGGAGTTCAGTGGAGTAGTGGCTAAGGCGCGTGACTCGTATTCCCGTTGGCGCGGGATCGATTCCCCGTCTGGTCGCTTTTTCGCTGTCTCTGCCGGGGGCTGACACCACGTTAAATAATACGTCAAATTGTGTTGTTTTTAAAAATGAATTTCTATGTGTTAGAAAGGGCAGTAATGCCCGTGGATATAATAAAAAAAAAAAAAAAAAAAGTTAATTACTAGTGAAAAATGGATTTAAAAGTTGATCTATGAAAGGGATAAAGTTGAATTTAAACAGTTGAGAAAAATAAAATTTTGGCAAAATGAAAAAATATAACCTTTAGAATTACTATTTTACAAAAATATTATAAAAACCAGTTATTTATCCTCACTAGATTGAAATATAATAATATTTCATAAAATTGACGAAAATTTTTGTCTCCTGTTTGAGAAAAAGTCGGAAAAAGTTTTACCTACGAAAATTTCATAAATTGATATAAGTACATCAACAATCGTTTCATAGGTACATTTTTTTTAAAAACTATATTTCTCTTATTAAATAAATTTTTTTTAAATTATAACTATTTTGTTTGTTATAATTAATAATTTTAACGTAAACTTAACTAATAGTAATAAAGAGATAGGTTGTTAGATAAAGACTCAGAATTCAGCGTTATATTAATAAGATCTATTACGATCTGTTGTATTTATCAAACATGATATAAAATGACTTATCGTCGAAATCAATAAAATAATAAAATCAATAAAATAATAAAATCAATGTTACTAAAATTCTATTTATTAAATATTTAAATTAATTGCATTAAATCAATTTAACTGTAAATATTATGTTTCGGTTTTTATAAACTCGGCATATACTCTTCTTTTCATTCGTACTCATGTATACTCATTCGTACTTATATATACTCACTCGTACTCATGCATACTCATTTAAACTTACGTAAACTCATTTACACTCTTACAAATTTCTGAATATTCATCCATATAATTAAATACTTATTTGTACTCTTGCGTACTCTTGAATACTCATTGATACTCTTGCATACTTTTCAATATTCATTCGTATTCTACAAATACTCATTCTTACTCTTGCATACTCACTAAATCTCTTTCAAACTTTTTCGTATTCATTTACTTAAAGCGTTCACCAAAAGAGTATTGGAGAGTACGCATGAGAACTAAAGAATGCTTGAGAGTACGGAAGAGTTTTTCTATGAGTATTTTAGTGAGAAACCCCTCGCATAGCATCTCTTCTCCAGTTTTGGTTAGACCAAAATTTATCTTCCCAGTTGAATTGCCAAAGTAGATAACGGGAGCGTTCGAATTGTTATCAACCATACGTGTCCCTATACCTTCATGTAGGATGGTGAATTTATCGAACTTACATGTGGATCCCATTACTGGGGTCCAGAAAATGCAGCTTTCTTCCTCATCAATGCATCTACCGCTGGTGTAGCTGCATCGAGTTCCGGTGCTTAGGATCACCATATTCTTTTTTTTATCTACGGTGACCTCGTAGTCTGTTGCTTTGATCTCCAGTTTCGCAGTTACGACTACTTTTTCGTATTCATATCCATTATCATTGTAAGTTGTACCCTCACAATATCCGTTTGCATCCAATCTTCCGGCGACTGTGACAGTCCTTCTATTGGTCGCGTTCACCAATAGATTATTTATTATGGAGCGTCCATATTTATATTGGCCATACCTAACGAGATCTTCGCATGCTTCTCTCGTTGCCAACTCCATGAATGTAGTAGAGCCTCCTTTTACTTTTGAGTTGTGCGAATGCATACCGCAATACGTAATTTCCTGCTCTACCTTTATTCTACATTGGACCTTGAAATATTGAGTATGTTGTAGCAGCTGGAGGTATATTTCTTCTTCAGCAGGTTCTGCGTCGGATAGCACGCAGTCTCCGACTTCTGTAAGTGCTATAGTTGTTATGTTGAAGGTGGCAGATCCGCATTCATATGTCGTAAAAGTGACGGCGACTCGAATATAAGTGTACAAAAAGAACATTAATTTGCAGTTCATCCTCCTATAACAAAGAAAAATAACTTAAGATTATTCGCAGATTCCTTAATTTATGCTGATACAGGTATGGTTATTATGTTGCGTAGTTACAGTTGATTGAGGTTATAAGCATTTGTACCCAATTACTAAGATAACTTTTAAAGATGCGTGATTGGATAAAGTGAATTCACCAACTTGCTTAAGTTTCTTTATTCGTTATTACATCCAAAGAAGAGAAAAATTTGGATATGCATACGTATCACAAAACAAAGAAATTGGATGATAAAAAAAAATAAATAATACGCAGATTTACGTTAATTATCGTTATGTGTATTCACTTTAAGAGGAGGTCACGTATCTCTGTCCTTTTCTGATCAAAGAAATGATTTTTTTACAAAAACTAATAATTTTAGCAAAAAATGAAGAGAAAGTCGCATCTCGTATCAAAAAAAGCAATATTTTCTTTGATAAGAAAGAATTAATTTTATTGCTTCGTTTTCAAGAAAACCTTGAAAAACTTAAATCATAGAGGTTAGGGTGGACAATTTGGTTTTTCAAGGTTTTCTTGAGAACGAAGCAATAAAATTAATTTTTTCTTATTAACGAAAATATTCCTCTTTTTAATCCAAGATGCGGCTTTCTCTTCATTTTTTGCTAAAGTTATTAGTTTTTGTAAAAAAATCATTTCTTTGATTAGAAAAGGACAGAGATACGTGACCTCCTCTTAAGAAATCTTTAGTCAAATGTAGAGTTCTGATCATTATCGATCGAGCTTTCAGATCTTAGTTTCGTTAAGCGCAATTTATTTGGGTGTACAATTTTCGTAGTGTTTTTAAAAGAAATTCTAATATTTCTACCATTTTCTAATATCTCAAGAATTCTATGTGGCCCGGTATACTGCGGTTGAAATTTTCCCTTTCTAGGTTCTATTAATAACATTACGTGGTCATTAACCTTAAAATTACACGGGTTTAACTTCCTATCGTAATATTCCTTGGAACGTCTTTTTGCGTTATTTAGATTTTCTTTAGCTAATTCGTGTTTTTTTAACAATTTTGATCTTAATCTAATCAAATAGTCATAATAAGTATCGGTAGTATTTTCCCCCAATACCGCCCTCGCTGATAGCACGCGAGCTATCTTCCCATATACGCATTCGTATGGGGTGAGCTTCGTCCCTTCATGAACGCTGGTATTGTAGGAAAATGTCGCACATTCACACCATTCGTCCCATTGTCGTATATTTGATACATAGTTCATTAACCATTCCTTTAACGAGTGATGCATTCGCTCAATAGATCCATTAGATTGAGGGTGAAATGCGGTGGTAGTACATGTTTTAATTTTACACATTTTAGCAACGTTTTTCATTAATGAACTGATAAAATTTGCACCTTGATCCGTCAGGACTATCCTTGGTGACCCATGAATAAAAACATATCGTTTTAGAAAAGCATCGGCAATTGCCGTTGACGTAGTGGAATCTAAAGGGACAGCTATACAAAATTTTGTTAGCAAATCTTGCATCGTCAAAATGTACATGTTCCCATTTCTGGTCCTATCCAATGGACCTACGATATCTAACGAAATATTTTCGAAGCTAGAACCCGGTGTGTCCGTTAACACCATAGGTTGCCTAACCTTATTTCTAACTAGTTTATTTAGTTGACAAGTGCGACAAGCGTTGACAAAATTTTGGATTCCCGGTTATATGTCTTTGTTATACCTTTATGGCCGTTTATTGGTGACTCGTGAATTTCGCGTATAATTTGTTCACGCAGATCTACTTCTGGTATTTGTATCAAGTTTTTATAGATTTTTATCTTAGTTTGAGAATCTGAAAATATATCTTTCAACAGATCGACAATTTCACTCTACGTGATATCGTTCACGGAAAAAAGTTTTCACCGGTAAAACTAATGCTAAATTCGATTAGATGTTTAAATTCCAATGCTAGTGTGTTCTAAAGTAATGAATGGCATTAATTTTTTTCGCTCTATTGACAGCACAAATAAAATTCATACCAGTGTAGTATTTTTTAGTGCTATAAATATTTATTTTCGATAACTGACGCGTGAATTTACAGTGCCACCTTTGGCACGGTTTTTTCGGGTGCCAAGCACGTTAAATAACGGCGCTGGTGTATGTTTGTGTATACGAATTTTCGATTGTAGCAGTGTGCACGATTGTAAAGTTTTAAAGTTTTTCTATTGATTGCATAGGAAATAAGTGCCAAATGGATGATTTTATACAAAAAATATTAAATGAGTGGAATCTCACTGAATTAACAAATCTTTTCAAGTGTAAATATAAATTACCTTAAATAAATGATACTTTATTTTCGTTGATATATATACATAAAAAGTTTCTAACCTAAAAATATTAGGCTACTGGAATTTATTATGATCAGATTAGATTTGATAAAATATAACTATATCAATTAATTAGACATTTTAATATCTCTATAATCATCAATTAATCAATTAATTTGATAAATTTATTTACTTTATTTGATTTTTCTCATGTTCTGCATTTTTCCTACAAATTTTTCGCATAGAGAATTATTTTATTGGATTATCACAATACGTGCATTTGAAAGCACAAATCTTCAGCTTTATTTTGAGTACTGCTTCTCTATGTTACTTTTATGAGAAGTTACATAAAAAAAATGAGAAAAAATTGCAAGTTCGTTTCGACCAGTTTTCACGTATAATTTCGTACTAAAATAACTAAATAACTCTTCTTGAAAAAGAAATCTTGTTGAACTTTGAACATAAAACTCTACCATTATGTTTTCACAGACATGTATATATATATATATATATATATATATATATATATATATATATATATATATATATACATACATACATGTATAAATAAATAAAATATAACTGACTTGAAAGATTATTTATGATAGCAATAAGTTGATTTTGTAAAAAAACTGATACCATGCATTAAGAATTTCTCTGTTAATGCGCAGAACTGAAATTTTGATGTTGGCACTGGAAAAAACCGTGCTAGTCATTGAAAATCAATGTGCTGGACCTTAGAAGGTAAAATAGTAAAACTAGCATTGATTAAAATGATACTGTCATGGTTTTTTTTCATTATAAAACACGCAATTTTAACCTTCTATTATTTAGCACTAGTTTTTGAGGTGAAAACTTTTTTCAGTGTTTATTTGTTCTGTTTTTGAAATTCTCAAGGATACCAGAGATGTTGTTTGGCATACGTCTAGCAGTGAAAAAATAGCATCCTTGAAAATTTCTCTATCTGTTTGTATATACAGATTTTCTTTAATTGGCAAAGCTATCAGAATCTTTTTGTCATTTTCAATGACTTTTGCTCTTGCAAGGACAATATCTTGCAGGGGCGGAAGTCTTTGTTCTTGTTGCAGAAAAAGTGCTCCTGAGTCGAGAGGTTGATTTTTTTCTGTTATGAAATAGGTCAGATTGTCTTTTGCCATGAGAAAGTTATCTCTCGTTTCGATTATATTTCGTGATGGTCAAGGTCGATTTGATTCGTCTCGACCTATCTCATACTGAACAGATAGAGGAGCTTCATTCGCCCTGGACGGATTTGAATGTAATTCGTCCCTGAGCGATTGATGATCCTCAGAAATATTTGTATTATCATTCATATCATCGTCAGTCACGTGAGCGTCTTCGGGTGGTTTATTTGCTGTGGCTTCTAAAGATTCCTTAAGGATGTCTAGCGTCCGTGACAGTTCGTCGGCTGGCAGTTGATATCTGTCTTGCTCGATTTTAGTCAATTTTACGCTTGTTAGTATGCTGTCGAAAGGTATCTTGTCGTCATAGTCAAAAGAATATATATGTTCGTCTCCGTCTTGGCGCGTTAACCATCGTATAGATATTACTTTATTATTTGATTTAATGTACTGTTTGCTTTGGCATAAATAAAAACTGTCCTTACTGTTTCTTACTGCTAAGAAGTCATTCTTTTTAAACAGTGTCTCGGTTGCGATTGACTCTATAGCGTTTATTTCATAGACCGGTTTACAAGTGTTTTCCTCGGACGTTATCTTAATGATTTCTTTAGTTTCCGATTCGCGTATATTTTGCACTTCGTTATCCGGAGGGTTACGTGACAGCGCGTCGGCCACGAAATTAATTTTTCCTGGAAGATATCTGATAGTAAAGTCAAATTTGTCTCTTAATTCAAAATACAATTTTTTTAATTTAGATGTACAATCCTTTATTTTGTGTAGCCACACGAGAGGTTGGTGGTCAGTTATAAAGGTGAAATGTCAGCCAATCAGACAATTTACTTATTTGCTCGTAAACAACTTCTTGCAATTTTTGAGGTATTGGATACTGTCTTACGTTCACTGGTTCTTCGTCGTAGGTTTGGATTTTATGTTCGATTATTTTAGTGGCAGAAAGGGGTTCTCCTTTCAAATGAAAAACATCAGCAGTTTTTTCAATGAGCTTCTGCAGCCTTGCTTCGTTTTCTTCCGCTATATGGTTTTTAGGTATGTCGTTTAATATACATTCTGTTCTGTTTTTGACGTTAGCATTGTATACTTGCTCAAAATTTTTGTGTTTTGAACTTCGATTATCCTTTTTTTATGGCTTGACGTAGAATTCAGTGACAGTATTTATGTCTAAGATAGTTCTGTTGATGCATGGTTCTATATCAGAGTAATTTACATAAGTTTCTATTGGTTGATTCACCTGATTTATTTCGATATAGTCTAGCAAATTTGCACCTGGAAGGAAATCTCGAATTATTATATTCTCTTCAGTGGTTTCTGTGCTTTCGTTATCTGATATTTTAATTTCCCCTTTTGTTAGACTTGTGCTTACCGTGTTGCGCGGAGCTTCTTCGGGCTAAGCATAAGTCTCGTTGGTGCTATGTCGCACATTATCACCGTCGCTTACCGTGTTGCGCGGGGCGTTTTCGGACTTTGCGTACGATGGTTTTGGATTTCGGCCGGGGAATTCGATTAAATTTGCGATAGAGTTCGGAGCGTCATCGTCTACCGTGTCGCGCGAAGCATTTTCGGACTCAACGCATGACGTTGCAGAATTGGGTAACACCTGCACAGGAACCTTAGATTTAGGAATTATATTTTCTTGAATTTGAAGGTCTTCTTCAGAAGATGAGCAAATAGTACTGTCTGAGTAGCGTCTCTGAAAGACTCGATCGTATTCTTCACCATATTCGGAAATAATTAAGTCGTTGATTAGTTCATCGGCGGACCTTGAATCATCTACGTTGGCCTGCATAGAAACAAGAGAGAGAGAGGCCTGCATAGAAACAAGAGGTGCTTGGTTCGTGACGTTAACTTCTTTTATATCTTCTATATCCATGAAGAAAGTGCTATCTTTGTCTATAAAAATTTTCTCGTTACGATGCTGATAATATTTCTGTGTTGGTTCTAGAGTTAGCGGTGTTATTTTTAGGTCGATATCGAAGATATTGGTATTGAACACTTCTATGTCAACGTAGCCTCCGTCGTTGATTGCCATGATGTTTCCTGCCACTATGCATTTTTCGTTGAATTTTATTTTCCTAATATAGCCATGATCATCTTCTGGGTTATTCAGCGGGAAACGTACAGTTGCGGTTGCTAGAGCAGGTATTCTTTTAACGTTTTTTAAATTTACGAAAGGCAAGGTTTTGTCCTTGAAAATTAGTGCCTTTCGATAGAAATCGAGGCTTGCACCGTGCTGCTCACAGAAGTTTGAACCTATAATTGCTTCTGTTTTCATCGGACAATCATTGGCGACTATAATGACCTCTGTTGGGGATCCGTATATGTCAATGACACATGTACCAATTGAAGGTATATTGGTTCCCGATATTCCTCTTAACAATGGTCGGTTTGATTCGTTAACCATTACGTCTCCGTTAAAAATGCCTATTTTGGCTATATTGGGCTGCGCACCTGAATCAACCATAGCTTCAACGAAATTATGTAGAAATTGTGGGGATTCCACGATGACGATTGGCGTTGTTTCTTCTAAGTTGACGGTGTAGATGTAAGTTCTGTTACAATCGCGTTCACTGGACGCGTTTTCTCGGTTGCCGCTCCAGGAGCGCCCTTCGCTGGAGCGTTCGTCTCGTTTTTTTGTTGATCCTCTTTGACCCATTTCAATTTACGGCACTCTTCCTTTACATGACCTCTGTTTTTGCAATAGGCACATATTTTTATCTGGTAATTGTTATTATGACTTTCGTTTCTGTCACTTGATTGGTTGTTAGTCTGGTTGTATCTCCCCTGATTAGATGTGGTTGCTCGTGGCACATCCGGTTTTACAGCTGCTGCTTCGTTCGTATCTCGTCTATTTTCATAGAGATTCTTATTTCTTTCGTTGATCTTATATCCATGCTTCAAGTTGTCCCTATCAATCGGTTTATCTACCGCGATTGCGTCGTCGAATACTTCGTTCAGAGTTAAGTTCGCTGGGTTTTTAAGCCTTTGCCTAAATTCCAGCTATCATGCAGTAAGCATGATAGCTGTATATAGCAGTAAGCTATCTCGAAATCCTTCGATTATATCTCCTTCGATTTCAGAAAGTTCGTCACGAGTTAATTCATTGCTGATATCGAAACGTTTTCGATCGATAATAGCTTCTTTAAGGTCGACGATTCGTGTAATAAAATTAAGCAGTGACTCGTTCCTTCCCTTATAAATTTGATCAAGTTTACCTCTTAGATTGTTTAGAGTTTCTGTGGGGGCAAAAACGGATTTTAGTCTATCGACGAATTTGTCCAATGTTCCGAAATTATTGTGCTCGAACGCGATATACGCTTTGTCTTCGAGTTTATTTTTCACTAACTTTATTAACTTTCTCTCAAGGTGCTGAGGAACTATTTGAGTTGCGCGTTTGCATGCTCTGACAAAAGGTATTAAGTTTGTTCCGTCAAATTTTGGTATGCTGTTCAAGGCCTCCTTTACGTAAATGCTTGGTGGCACAGTCCAGGAATTCTGTGGTTCTGCTAGGTTATTATGAGGTCTTGATGCTGGGTTTGGTGGTAATGTCTGCTGTGCTTGCGGTACGGGAAACGTTGAGCGAGTTGCACGCATTCGATCTATGTCACGGCGCATTTTTGCTAATTGAATTATCACGTCCTCTGTCAACTCCTCGGTTTCGTCTATTGGCTTTAACCTCAAATTCGTTTTATTTTGAGATCCCAAATCTATTTCATTAGTTTGTGCTAAGGGAAAATTTGATACACTAGAGGCAGTGTCCGATATGGTAATTTCAAGATTTTCGCGGCGTTTTCTTTCTTTTTCGAGTTCCTTTTCAAGCATTTGAACGCGTTCCTTTTCTACATTTAACGAGTCCATCGCGTCCTGCTTTAATCGTTCTGCCTCACTTAGAACTTTCTTCTCACGATTTCCTAGCGCTTGTTCTAAATCCTTAATTCTTTGTTCGCGTTCTTTTAAGTTGTTAGCGTATAGTCTGAACTCCTCTTCGGTGAGCGGCAAATCTTTGTCGTTAATTCCTCCGGTAGCCATTTTATGAGATATTTAAAATCTAGGCTATTTAAAAAAAAATAGACTATTGCTTGTGCAATTATTATTATAAATTGTTATTTATATATATAAAGATTGATTTCTTAGGTTAATTTTGAGAAAAAGGAGAAGAAAAAGAAATTTTAAATAAAATGCTCCTTACTTATAGGAGATAGGAAACGCGATATAAGAAAAATTTTTTAATCGATAGTAATTAGATTATTTTCCGACTGCATATGTTGACCGGCTTGGTCAACTTGCAAGGGCGATAGCGGAGCTGGTGCGGGTTGTACTTCTTCGAGACTCAAATCGATTACAACGCGCTGCTGTTGCGGTTGTCGTATCCGGGGGGGAGTTATTGAATATTTAGCTGACGTGTCGATTACGTATGGGTTAACGACTAAACCTCTTTTTGGGCCGATTTTCTTTCTCGGTAGTAGAAATTGTGGCTCTAGATCAATGTCGTTTCCTTTGGCCCACGCTATGAACCGCGCTCTGGCCTCTCCTTGCAGACTTAGCTTATCTGCTGTTTGCCTTATCTTAGGGCCAAGGCCTCTCCTTTTATTATCTGTCATTTACTGGAGAAATAAGGAGGAAAGCAGAAAAAAGGAAAAAAAAAACAAAACCAAAAAGAAAAAAAAATGATTATTTGAAGAGAGGAAGAAAAGAAAAAAGAAGAGAAGGAGGAAAAAAAAATATTTATTAGAAAAAGTTGCTCCAACACCTAATTGTCTCTTTTCTCTTTCCAAGTCTTTTGCCGCTGTTAAGTGATAAAAGAGAACTAGCACTATATGCCGTGAGGCTCAATAGATACAAGCCCAAAATTGAAAATAGACTTTCAGATATGGAGTCAACTTGTTTCTTCCCTTTTTTATTTTCTTCAGGTTGAGCCCTTCGTGCTGTTAAGCACAAACGGCGAATTGCAAGTCTTATGCCGTAAGGCTCAAGACCTACAAGACCCTCAAGGAATAAAACGTTATGATTGAAAAAAAAATTTTTTCTTACTCTCCACCAGAAATTTTTAAATGCTGTTAAGCATGAAAAAGTAATTTACGAGTTCTATGCCGTGAGGTTCAAAAACTGTAAGCCCTGTTAGAGAGAGGAAAAAAAAAGAAGGAGAGAAACAAAAAAAAAATATGAAAAGAAAAGAAGAAAGAAAGAAAAAAAACAACAAAAAAAATTAATTTTTAACTCAGTTAGTGCAGAATTACATTTGCAAAGAAAGAAAAATGGTTCACTTCATATTAACATAAGAAAAGGTAGCAAAGAAAAAATTAAAAGTAAATGTATAAGCGTTAGTTTAATCTTACGCCTTGCGTTAGATAAGGTGATTGAATAAGTTTTTATTTTAGCTATTTGTAAGGTAAAGATTGTTACTTCAGAAAAATGTTAGTTATAGAAACAGAAAAAAGTAAAGTATTTACTTTTACTTAATGTTAGATGTATTGATTTGTTTGTTAATTTATGTATAAATAAATAAGAATTGAAATAAATGTTCTATGCTCATCTAAAGCAAGTATTTTGTCTAGTTATCTAGCGTTTCCCTGCAATAGAGAACGTTTTGAACAATTTATTTAGTATTCTTTCTTTTTCTTTATTTATTCTTCCCCAAATTATTGATTTATAAATAAATTAATATCTCAAACACTGGTTCTGCGCTCATCTAAGACAAGTATTTTGTCTTGCGTTTCCCTGTGATAGAGAACGCTTCGAATATTTGGTTTTCGAGTAATTAATTTATAAACAAATCAAGAATTGAAAATATTAGTTCTACGTTCATCTAAAGCAAGTATTTTGTCTAGTTACCTAGCATTTCCCTGCGATAGAGAACGTTTTGAACAATGTATTTCAAATAAGAAAGGCGTTATTAGATTTTATTTTTGATTTATCAACTTATAAATAAGTTAACAGATCGAAAAATCTTTACTCTATGCTCATCTAAAACAAGTATTTTGTCGAATATTATTTAGCGTTTCCCTGTGATAGAGAGCATTTTGAGTGGAATTAATTAGTATAAAAAGCAGTAATGAAAAAAAAATTTGTTAGTGTTTATTAGTTATTTAACAAGAAATATCCCACCGTCGCTGTCACCATTTGTTAGTCTGGTCACCTTAAATAGGTTTACTCAGACGTTGTATTCAATCGTGAGATATTTCTTGTCTCGTATGCAGGGTAGAGGAGCCGAATCACTTACCTTTTTATGGGTTGGCTGCGTGGTCGTAGATAACTTAAATTTTTGTTGATTAGTGTTGAAATGTGGCGTGGTGCTACCCTCTGGTTGCCTGCTTGTAGTTGGTTGGGTTGTTAAATAAATTATGACCAAGAACCAGTTAATTAAAATCTATTTATTGAGTTGAACTTTTTCACTAGCACGATTCGAAAAATATATTTTATAATTATATTCGTAAAACTTTGATTTACAGTTCATAAACAAGTCGATTGTGCGATTACTAGCGAATATTTTTTTAATTATAATTTTTGATTATTTGCGCAATTTGTTTATTTATTCTTATTGTTAAATTGATTAGTAAACTGTAAGTTCAATCGCGCAGCTACGAAAAATTTTCAAAAAATGTCTTTTTTCTCCGTAGATTGGTTTATTATTTACGTACAGAATGTTGGAGATTTATATTTGTTTTATTTAATTTAATCGTAAAAGAGGTGAGTTGCGCAGTTCCTTTTTTTTTGTTAAAATTCTCCTTTTTTATTTATTATTGGCACTTTACGATTAAATTTTGCGGAAATATTTTAAACACAGGAAGTCGCATATATTGAGAGATAAACCAGCGAAAAAGAAAATAACTTGTTGATTTAAGCGCGTTCCGAACTTGCGTTGCTTGATTTCCTTTTTACGTAAAAGAAATCAATTTAAGAAGCAACAAGAAAAAAACTATTAGCGTAGTAGAATTCGGCGCGAGTTCACAAGTTTTTTTTTTATTGAGGTTCTCTCTTTTGCTTGTACTGTTGCTCGGGAGAACTGACTGCAGACTGACTTATTAAAATTATTTTTTCCTCTGCAACAAAGGTACAAATCTAGAAATAAAATGCAAGTTTGTCAAAATTTAAAAGAGTCCCATTGGTCAGTTCGGCCGTGAGAAACTCTTTAAAATCTCACATTCGGTGAAAGAAGATATCTTCTTATCACGCCTAAAAATGCTGAGGTAGCGTATACGGCGCGCGAACTTACTGCTTTTCTCTTAAGAATATTACAAGAAATTAAATTTATTTTTCAATACAGTATATTCAGCATTTATAATAAGTGTTTCGCAAATAATGAGTAAATTTTTTTTGAAATGTTTATTTTTTTAGGAAAAATTTTACTTCTATCTAGACAGTTCATAAATATAAATTTATAATTATAGACATAATCAGAAAAATTTATTCATATTTCATATATTTTCCAATCTTTAGAATTGTCTATCAAAAAAAAGTTTCGTATCAAATAAATAATTTTTTAAAATTGTATTTCATAAAATTTATGTTCAAACGATATTAAAAAAAATATTTTTATATTATGTAATGATAATTTTTCAAATGAGGTAATTTGATGTATTTTAAAAATTAATATGTTTCTTTGCTTAAAAATATAATTGTCTTAATGAAATGAATTTTAATATATTTGATTGTTCAATTTTTATATAAATGACAATTCATTTGAATACAAACACGTGGACAAATGAAAATTTAATGAAGGTAAATATAATTTTAATGTATTAAAATATAATTTTAATATATTTAATTGTTAACAATTTTTATATAAATCACAATTTATTTAAATACTAACACGTGTACAAATGAAAATGTAATTAAGGTTAAATATATGTTATTTATAAAAAATTGTTAACAAGTAACTTTTTAAATAATATATTTGCATGAAAACTAATTTAAATACTTTATTCTCTGAATGATAACTGAATAAAATTTTAATTTAATAAATTCAGTCATACAATTATAAATATATAATATTTATGTAGCTGTTCATCAAATAAAATTATCATTTTTTCAATATATATATAAAAACATAATCATTAGAATAGATTGTAGTTAAATAAAAATGTTTATTTTAATAATTATAGTGTTAAAACTTATTTTGATGAAAACGTTATTTAATTGACATTTACAGTATTATTTTAGCTATATTTGAAAAGTTATTTGTCATCAATGAAAAAATATTTAATTTTTTAAATTAATAATCTGTTAATAACAAGAATTCTAAAAATTATATTATTTATGATATGCAAACCTTACTTGTGATACGTACACTTTGTAATATTTGTATCTCATTAAAATTTTATATCAAATGCAAAAAGAATTGTTAAGTTTGTAATGGGGGAATTTGTTCCCTATCCCCCAGTTACTATTATTTTAAACTCTACAGTATCACCTCTGAATAACTATTAATTTAGTTCTTATTTTTTTTCTTAAATTTTACTCTGAATATATTGGCAATCAACTCTCTCGGGTGGATTCTGATCGGGTCTTCGTAGGGAACAATGACGAAACCACCGATGTAAACCAGCAACAAATTATTTATATATATTTTATAACAAAACAATGTTAATAAACATTTAAATTACACTGTTAAGTAAAATACAAAAGAAGTAATTTTCACTCTATATTTATTAAAGTAAATTTAACATACTTTTACCCGACAATTTCTCGAAAATTGTGTAAGTGTAAAAGGAAAGTAGTGTGATTAAACTCTGACTCGACTTAATAAATTCTCAGATTAATGATAATTAAATAAAATCCAATTAAACCCGTTAAATTAATTTACTTTTAATAATGGCGGCTACAACCGACGAGCAAAACGGCGACGCGCACTGACTCTAAATTATTAAATGATTTGATATTTAAGATGGAGGACTCACCTTAATGTACAAAGCGTTACTCTCCAAGAAAATAAAACAAAACTCCAATGATTTAACTCCGACTCCCAAAATCGCCTTTCCTCGTGTTAATAAATTCCTCAGCTCTCTCGAAAATATCCAAAATTGGCAAAAATAGTAAGGCAGCAAAATGGCAAAATGGCAGTGTAAAAACTCTATTGAATAAATCCTAATAAAATGGAGTCAAGACTCAAGAAAATGGCTCAACGAGCAGTAACAGGAAAACCAACAAGTGCAACCAGCAAGATCCAATAGAGGAGTGTGTCGATGGCGCGTCTTCTCTCGAGCTCCTTCCTCTTCATCCTTTCTTTTATCAATTACGTCATAAATAGGATAATGGTTGATTGGTTACTAATCCTTTTCGTAATTCTTATTTGTTAATTACAAAGGATGTTAACTCTTAACCAATCAACATCTTTCCTTTTGGCGGCTTCTTTTATGTTAGCGCCCTCTATTTCTTGCGCGCTCTATTTAACTTTCTATTTGGAAGACTCCATATACTTAGTTTTAATAATTATACCTATTATTGTAACGTTATCTCTCTCCAACGCTCGATTCTTTATCTTCTATTATCTCTCGCGCTCGAATTCACGTATCTTCATATAACATACTGATATAGATTAATATTTTTACAATTGCCCATGTATATACTCCCTCTACTACCGTTTCTACCTTTACTCATGTATATACAAGCATGCTGCCGTTATTTGTACAATTACCCATGTATATACGAGCCTGCTATACAAGCTATAGCAGGCTCCTCTTTTTCGCTGATCCTTTAACTTTTCATGCGCATGACTCGATTTCTGCCGCGAGTCGGTCATTTACCGACACTTCCCCGTTACTCTCGAGCACGTGTTACAAATGTTCCGCGTCGTTTCCCGGTTTTGCTCGTCATCGCGTACCGCGAGTGTATTGTGCGCATGTACTTATACACCGGGTGTGTGTGTGTGTGTCAGTGTACAGGTGACAGTGCTGCGGCGTGCACGTCGTCATCGAGAACATAAGATGGCGACGCACAAGAACACTGTCACAGATTATTTTCTTTTCTAAACATGTGTTCTTTTCGTTGATCTGTTATGTGCACTAGTGTTAAGAGGTTACAGCCATCACCGTAGCTTCAACTCCTAGTGCACAACAAGAAAACTGATGGTGACTGGGGTTTTTCCTTCACCACGTGTTCGGATGTGAGGTTAGGTTCCTCTTTCTCTCTTTCTCTCTCTAGCAGTAAGTCTTCTGCTCGTCGCTATGCTTCTTGTTTACCTCGAAACAAACAAGAGTAAACTGATTAATTTCTTTTATTTATATTAATTAATAAACTATTCAGTCAGTGCATTTCGGCTAATTTTCCTCTTTTATTCTTTTTAATAAATATTTTATTGTGATGCAATAAATGCATCACAAGTTATTGCAAATAAATATTTTATTATTCTGCAATATTCAAATTTAAAATTAACCAAAAATATGTATTTTAATCTTATGGTTCTTTTATTCAAATTTCGTATTTCATATATATAAAATACATTTGTGAAGATATTTTTATTAGAAATAAACACAACATTTTTTTTAAGCATGTTTTACGTAAAAATTAATTTCATAATTCAAATTCATGGTCATATGTTAAGGTCTGAAAATTATAGTTGTTACTTAGTTCTCAGTTCTCAGTTTATTTATATCAAATATAGTACTATCTTTGTTTTTCTTATGGAAGTAGAGTGTGAAATAGTCACTTGATGAAATAAATTATACGCTTTTTTACTTTAAGCACGTGTGTACATATATTTTTATATTATGTTTCATCAAATTATTTTTAATTTCATTTAGTACTCAAAATTAACTTAAGTTAATTAATTCTTTTTTACTTAAAATTAGTCATTAATACATAATAATATAATAAAAGAAAATTTAACCGAGCGATGTTAGAAGCGAAAAACTTGAATATAATTAATATCTATTAACGTAAAACCCATTAAATTGTGTAACAATTTTCAACAGTTGATAAATATAATGTAAATCATATAATATATACATATATATATAGATATATATATATATATATATATATATATATATATATATATATATATATATATATATGTATATATATAAATTTTAAATTACTAATAATTAATTTTAAACTCAAAAGTAACTATTTTAAAACGGAATATGGAAGATAAACATGTATCGTTTTATTCCTTAAATATCACGAATTAAAATATTAATTATTAGTAATTTTAAAGTGTTATATATTATGTAAATAATTCTATGTTTAATAATTTTTAATCTTAGTAACAGGAAACGCCGCCCGAAAAGAGATTAATAAATACATTTTCTGCGAAATATTGTCTTTAAATCGAGTAGGTGAAATATTAGTCTTAGTACCAAAAAAAAAGACACTAAGCATCGCAAATTTATGCTCTTACTTCATAATATAATAGTACCAACATTGGTCCCTAAAATTCAAGCTATAGTACTAATTAAAATTAGTATATCGCCACTCTTTTTTTAAGTATTCTAGTACATAAATTAGATATACTTGATTTAGAACCTATTTTAACAATGCTTTCCTTTCTCCGTGCAGTTGTTAGTTCTTGTAAACGTCAAATACTGTTTACGATTATTTCATGGTTCGTGATTGAAACACGTGATTAAAAAGAATGAATTCCTATTATATTAATTTCATTGGTTTTAATGCAATTCAGTAAAACAAATTCTTAATTCATCATGATATAATTTGTATTTAAACAATTTTTATGCACATTGTAACTTTAATTAATCTTTTTTATAAAAATATAAAAATTTAATTTAGTACAAAACTACAATATCAAAATTCATAAGCTGTACGGCAATCCTGTTTTATTTTAAAATTGGCTAATTTATACATAATAATATAATACCTGAAAATTCAACAGAGCAACGTTAGGAGCGAGGTATTTTTTGCTAGTTTTGTAATTATAAGTTTATGTTTGAAGTAGCACTCACGGATATAAACAATATTAACGATGATGAAGTATGTCCGCATTTATCAACATGCAAGGAAGCTATGTAAAACATAAATTATATAATATAAATTCCGATAATATTCTATTAACAAATAACTAAAAGAAAAGCAAGAGGCGTACACCGTTGATAACTTTAATGTGTGCGCGCTTTTCATTTAATTTGTTTTTAATTCTAAAATTTTTACTTTATTATCTACTCGTAGCCAGATTTCATTTAAATAACATTTACTAAACATAAACCATGTTATCTTAATTACTGAACAGGCAATGGCGATGCAGTCAGTGATGCAGTCTGAGCTTGGAAAAATACGAAAGCTGGTAATAAATAATCAAGAGGAGATAAAAAAAAAACTCTCTCTTATTCGTGATAATCAGCGTGACCTACGATCTAGTATAGAGCGGCATAATGTTTATATTAACGCAATTAAATTGGACTTGACACGTTCCTACTCCAACGCTTTATACGACGACATTGCTGTCTATGGAAAATCCATTCCATTTTCTAGGGAGGTCAAGAGTCTGGGCCTATGGGTTGATCAGTCTCTCAATTGGGAGAGGCATGTGAATTTTATCGTTAGCCGTGTTCATAGAGTGTTACATCCTCTTAAGTTTTACAGGCACGCTTTCTCTAAAAAACGTAGGAAAGAACTTGTTCAGTCGTTAATCCTCCCTCATTTTCATTACGTATGTGCTGTCTATGATGACTTATACAACTACCAAAACCTAACAAAACCTAAAGCTACATAGAGCTATTAATGCCTGCGTGTGTTTTGTCTACGGCAACATTTCTACCCATGAACGTGTCTCTCACTACGGGCTTGACCTTGGGTGGCTTTTTGTTGAAAGGAGAAAGGAGTATTTTGTTACTACCTCGGCCTATTCTATTATTACAAACAAAATCCCCAACTTTGGCTAATAGATTCGTTAGGATAGATACAGATAACCGGATGCATTCTTCTGTTCCTCGATCACTGAGGATCCTTGTTTGTCCTCCTGCACGCACGAGTCTTGTAGCACTCATTTGTTCACCTATCAACCAGATGTATCAACGAGCTTAGTGCTAAATCAGATATTATTTTATCTTTTGAGATGGGTTCAGTGGAAAATTTTAAGAGGCACACATTCGGCTAGTTATCGTGGGGATCGGTGCACTGACTTGTTGGCCCCAGTATAAACTCTAGTGCCTATGGAATGGCAGGTTGCTTGCTACTGGCCAATGTATCAGGATTGCTCAATACCTGCATAATATAATTGATATGGCTTTTCTGTGGTATTTTTAAGCAATGTTGTTCTTATGCCAATTTTTTTATTATATTTCAATCCATATGTTTTCTTTATTGTATTTTATGTTAACATTGATATACTTTTATTATTATTCAGATTTTTACAACGTTATGTTCTTTTTTTAGCTTTGACTATTTTTAATTTTTATTGTTATGTATATACAATGTAATAACTACATGTTGAGCCTTACTAGGTTGTACCCCAAAGCTGATAAATTTAATATCAAATCACTTTCTCTCTCTCATGTTAGTAATTAAATATATATATATATATATATAGAGCGTATATATACGTTATATATAAGCTATTCATCACTCTCTTTGTACACCAAAAAGCTACTAAAACTTGTACTAATAAGAGTATGTATACATCTATATATGCGCCACTTTAAAACTCCCGAAAACTGTTATTTTACTATTTTTCAGTATTTTTTTTTATTATGCTGCATTGTCATCCAAGTTAAAACTATGCTTAAATTTTCGAGTCTCTAGCTTAACGGCAAATTAGAGTAAATTCGATTGCAAAATTCCACCTTAACAGGCAGACAAGGCAAGTTAATAAAAACGTGGTAACGTGATAGTAATATCATGCATATGAAAGAACGCAACTGTCTTTTACACATCATAGCTAATGTGACTCTTCTTCGATATAAAAACACAAGAAACTTCACCTCATTAGCTTAATCTTATACTCATTGCCAAAGGCTTTACCTCGCCTAAATTTATCAAACGAAAAGGTTCAGAAGAAATGAAAACAAGTTCTGTTGGAAATACATTTTTTTTCTCGAATACCTATTCTATAGAACTTAACGTCTTAAATTTATAAAGACATCATAGTAATAATCAATTTTTGTAACAATAGTGAAATTTTCATTTTATTTAATAAAGTTTAATGAATTGAACTTTTACTAATTAATAAAAATCGGTCCTAACGGTGAACAATAGTAAGAAATTTTTTTAGTTTTATAAAATTATTTTGTCAGTATCACTTATTTAAGTGATTCCAAGTGATTCTCTAGAACTTTTAACTTTTAATATCACTGTTTTTAAATAATTTTTTAACAGTTTCCATTCCGTTACTTTGAGGAACACAAAACTTTACTAAAAAAATTTCTATTATATTTACTATCAATGTAGTTATAAAATATTTGCTTACATGTATATACTATTATCTTCAATGGAATATAACAAATATATCTTTAAATCAAATTATTATTATATAAAAACTAAAACCAATAGTATTGTTAAGAAGTTTTAATATAAATATAATTTAAATTTCATTCAAACGAAATAAATATTTACAAAAAATTAAGTTGTATTTATTATGCTAAAAATATAATAAAACTATAGATTAACAATAAAAATATATCTTAACATTTTATTATTAGGAAAATTTGCCTGACACAATAATTAGAATAATTTTAACTGTTGGTGATATGGTTTAATAAAATATAACAACAAGATTAGAATTGTAACACTCTTTAATATGTGTGAAGTTATATGAACAGTCGTTAACACTCTTTAAGAAAAGGGAAAGCTTTCTAATAAAGCGCACAGCAAAGACTAAATACTAAAGCTAAGACAAAGGTACGACTATGGTCAAGTTTGGAGACGAGGAGAGGAGGGGAAACCAAGATGCTTTATATTATACACATATACAAACATTACATGGGTGCATGGGCGCACTTATATTCTAATACTCCCTCCCGACCATGCTCCTTTGCTTTATTTATTTATTTACATATTTATTTTTTTTTTTTTTTTTTTTTTTTTTTTTTTTTTTTTATTAATATGAGACTTTAAAAATATATTTTGACGTATACATTGCATATAAAATTACAAAATACTGTTGACATTTAAATAACAAAAATTTATTCTCAATTTCAATTTTTAAAACAAGATTAAAAGGAACTTTATTTGTCTATTTGATTTGAGCTGTAATGTTATTTTTTCTTGAATCTGCCCATCTTCTTAATTCACATCTTCAATATTGCTTGTTTTTATTCTCTGAAACAAATAAACAAATTAAATTATTCTTTACACATCTTTAGTCATTGTAAATCAGTCTTTACAAGTCAATCACTCTTTACACGTCTTTAGTTCTGTTTAGAATTTTATCAGTTAAATTCTTGTGTACACTGAAGGATAAAGGCTTAGTAAAAATATCAGCTATTTGTTCCTTTGAGGGAATCCAACACACCTTGACTAGATCTCTTTTAACGCATTCTTTTACATAATGCTCTCTTACTTCCGTCATGTGCCGGAGTTTATTTCCACCAGTTATCTTTACACTTGCACCTGCAGCCTTATTATCACACCATAATCTCATAGGATGAAAAGACTTATCTAGCATTACGGTTATTGATTTGTTTAATGCAATTAGTTCTTGACAAGCTTCACTCATAGCGACATACTCAGCTTGACAAGTAGACAAAGCCACATAAGATTGCTTGTGTGTACGCCAAGTAATCGCATCGCCAAATAACTGAATAACATATCCACAAGTAGTTAAAGAATTTTTACAATCGGCAAAACTTGCATCAGCAAATGCTTGTAAATCATTTCCATTTGCACGATAGCAAAGAGTTAACTGTTTCGTACCCTTCAAATATCTGAAAACTCTTTTCATCATTTTCCATTCGTTCATAGTAGGATTCGATTGATGTCTGCTTAGTAGATTTGTTGCATAAGAAATATCAGGTCGTGTTGCATTAGCTAAGTACAACAGTGAACCAATAGCTTCTCTGTAAGGTACGGAAACGGCCGTTTCAGTTTCCGAATGTTCATCTTCTCTGTCTCTTCTCTCTCTGTTCATAACCTGTGTGGTTACGAGAGGAGTTCTTTGCGGATACATCTCTTCGAATTTGAATCTCTTAAGCATTTTGTCTATATATTTTTGTTGACTGAGTTCTATCAAGGTACTCTCACGTTTTCGAATGATATTAATTCCTAAAAATTCTTTAGGTTCACCTAAATCTTTCATTGAAAATTCCTCCTTGAGTTTGGATTTTATATCATTCATTTTCTTATGATCGTTGCCCGTGAGAAGGATGTCGTCTACATAAAGTAATAGTATGGCCATATGTTTTCCATTTCTCCAGATAAATAGACAAGGATCATTGTCATCTGATATCAATCCTATTTTTCGAGCTGCTTCAGAAAATCGTTCATGCCACTTCTTTGAACTTATTTTCAGACCGTAGAGTGCCTTTTTCAGTTTGCATACCTTAGATCTCTTCATTTCATTGCTTATTTGTACTCCATCTGGAATTTCCATGTAGATTTCTTCATTTATGATCCCGTTTAAGAATGCTGTTTTTACATCTAATTGATAAATGTCTAAATTATATTTATTTGCCACAGCTAATAATGTTCTCACTATTGGAAGTCTTGATACAGGGGCATATGTTTCTCTTAAGTCATAATTATTTTTATCCTCTTATAACTAATCGAGCTTTATACTTTCTTTGACCATCTTCTCCACTCTTACCTTTGAAAACCCATCTAGAGTCTATAATATTGGGTTTCTTACCATCTTTTGTTGTCGTCGGTCTGTCGACAATATCCCACACATTGTTGCTCTTCATAGCATTTAATTCTTCTTCAATAGCTTCTTGCCACTACATTCGTTCTGAAGATGCCAATGCTTCCCTGTATGAAATAGGATCTTCGTTAATTTTAGCTAGTAAAGAATAATATACTTCATCATTAACCTTTTGATCGTCGTATTTTTCATAGTTCATTTTTCGAAGGTTTAGTAAAACTTGTGCCATGTTTGAGGCGGCGGGTATGTCTGAAAAACTGTTGTCAATGATTGGCTGAACTTTCTTTTCTAAGGTGTTTTGATTCTTAGCTATTTCCATATCCTGGTTGTTGATTTTCTTTGGTCTGCCTCTTTTTCTTTTTTCTTTCTTCTCTCCCTCCGTTTTTGATGTTTCTTCAGATTCTTCTTTATCGTTCTTAAATTCGATAAACCATTTTGCTTTATCTATGGCTTCATTATCATTAGGCCAATCTATCACACTATCTTTATTATATTTATCACCGAAAACGAGTTTTTCGTTAAACCTCACATCTCTACTCTCATAAAATTTACCTTCCTCTGGTTTTAAGAAAAGATATCCAGTTTGTGTGTATCCAATAAAAATCACTCTTCTACCTTCATAACGAAATTTTGGTCCAGTTTTCCTTTGAACTTTTATGTAAGCTACGCAACCAAAACGTTTGATTTGACTGATGTCATAATTATGTTTTGGAGCAAACTTTTGCATAGGTGCAATCATATTGTTCGATTTATGAGGCGTTCTGTTATAAGCATATACGGCTGCGCCTAATGCCAAGTCCCACATGTTTTCAGGCAGTTTTGAATCATAAATATAGGCTCTTACTTTCTTTTGTATAGTTTGATTAAATCTTTCTGCAACTCCATTGTGTTGAGGAGTATCCGGGCAACTTAACTGAAGTTCAGCTCCTAATCGATTCAAAACTTCAATGGTAAATCCTCCGGTAAATTCTGTACCTTGATCGGTGCGTAAATAACACACTTTTGCATCTTCACCAAGTAAATTTCTAATGCTTTTTATAAATGTTTCTAAACAATAACCTGTTTCACTCTTTGCCTTCATAGGATATGCCATAGCTAATCTTGAATAATCGTCTATAAACACCGATATGTAACGATATCCCTTAGGATAAGTTGTTGGAGTGATAGGCCCTATAGTATCAGAATGTATAATCTGTAATGGCTTCTCAGCACGAGTTCTTGAGGTATTAAGAAGGGGCCGAACTATCTGTCTTTGTCTAATAGCGTTTTTCATCATTTATGTAAACACTATCCGGTATAACAAGAAAAAAATAGCAGCCCCCGCTAGATATTAGTATGATAAGTAAATTTTGTAATAACAACCAAATTTTTTTACTGCGTAGTTTTTGAATAATTAGAGACCTACCAAAAAAAAATAGGTTATATTCTAGATTGCTAGTAGGTCTCTAATTAGTCAAAAACTATACGGTAAAAAATTTGGTTGTTATTACAAAATTTATCAATTATACTAATATTTAGCGGGGGCTGCTATTTTTTTTTTTGTTATAAAGGATAGTGTTTATATAAATAATGAAAAACGCTATTTGACAGAGACAGATAGTTCGGCCCCTTCTTAAAAGGTAATCTATTTATTTTTGCAACCATACAAACTTCACATTCTTGAATAGATTCATCAAAAACGGCATCTTTCAAGTTCTTCAGATGAGGCAATTTTCTTTGTAATTCTTTTAAATAAGGTACTGATGCATGACCTAACCTTACGTGCCACAGCATAGCCTTGTTTGATATTGAAGCTTCTGGTGTATTTGAATTTAACATTACTTCCTTTTCTGATAATTCAATTTCGGGTAATTCATCAATATCATTTAGTTTTCGATCTTTGACTGTCGTCATTAAGTCTGGTCTGTATTGGTTATTACTAAAAAGTTTTTCATGTTCGATCTCATTTTGATTTTTGTTTTGTTCAATCGTTGTACAACTTTCTTTTATATTTTGTGTTTTTTCTTCTTTTGTTGATTCATTCTCTTTACCTAAATTATTTTCTGCATCAAATGAATTTTTTAAATCATAAAGCGACCTTGTATCAGTTTCCTTCAATGCTGTACTCCTTGTAAAATGTTTATTTTTAATTTCTTTTGAATCAATGGCATCAGCTATATTTACATAGATCCTTTTAGAAGATTCTTTAAGTTCTCCTGCGTTATTTTCATTCTTTAATATTTCCAATTCTATTTCCCAGAAAGGCTCTCTATAGACTCCTGTGATAAATGATTCATTTGACACAGGATCAAAAATGTCAATCATTTTATTATCTAAATAAATACTGAGTCCTTGCTCAACAAACTTTCTAAGAGAGAGAAGATTTTCTGTCAAATCTTCAGCACATAACACATCTTTAATTTCGTACGTACTGCCATCTCTTATTTTAATGTCTATTTTACCTGAACCTTGAGTATTTAAAACAGTCGATGGGTCTTTATTCGCACATTTGATAAATTCTCTCTTAGAGTTGTCAAAACTTTTAAAAATTATTTTGGATTTAGTTAAGTGTTCAGTGGCTCCCGAATCTGCTAAAAATTTTTCTAAAACCTTACTTTTATCTACATACTGATCGTTGTGACCATGGTTACTTAAATAAAAACTTCTTTTTAAATCATGATTTATTAAACTTTGATATTCAGAATTGCTCTCACCTGATTTCATGTCGTCAGTATACTCTTCTTTGTTTTTGGCGTATTTTTGGCCTCCCTTCATTTTAAGATTTTCCTTGTATGAATTAAGTTTCATCCTTTTTGTATTGTTATGCTTATTTTTGACATCATATGGTCTCTTTCGTGACGTGTTTGATTTGTTTACGAAAGTTCTCTTCTTTGATTGATTGAAATTATTGAGTTTTGAGTCGTTGTTGTCATATTGTCTTTTTCTTGGGCAGTTTGAGGCAATATGATCACCAAAGCGATTGCAGTTATAGCATTTCTTTTTACCTTTCATCTGACAATTTCTTTCATAATGTCCTCTACCTCCACATTCATAACATCTTACGTTGGAATCTAGTCTTACTGAAAGAGCTGCCTTTGGAGGGTCATTGTCTTTACAACGTTTTGAGGCTTCGGCTTGCATAATGAAGTTTTTCAGTTGTTCGTAGCTTAAGCCTTTCCCTGTTGTGTTTTTAGTCATGAATTGTACAGCCTGAACTTCAGGCACCGTACTCATGACTGCATTATAAAAGGCGTCGCGTTTTTCTTCTTCTGAAAGTTGACCAGCATCCGGCAAATTTTCATATCGTCGAACGGTCTCCTCAAATCTATCCCAAAACTCAACGGCTCTTTCTTTATGAGGATGGTATTGCATGCTATATAGTTGTTTTCTTATAGAACCTGTTGTTACGTTCGTTTCGCAGCGTTTTAATTCTTTTAATTTGTTGATCATTAAATTTGGATCGTTGATGCTCATGACCTTGGCGTGATAATTTTGATCAATGTGATTTATAATAATATCACGAACTTTAAATCCATCCTTTTCTGTGGTTTTTTCATCTTTGACAGTCTTTGATCTTTCTTTCTCATCTATAATGTAGAGTAAATCACATGCTCTTAATTCTGATTTTAAATAATCGTAGAAATGTTCAAATTTTAATTGTTTAGTTAATTTGTAATCTCTTTTAACATTATTGTTTCTGCCAATCAGTTCCAGTTGAATTGCATTTTTCAGTTGATTAGAAGCGTTGCCGGATTGTTCATCAAATTTATTATATCCTAATTTTTCAATTTCTTTTCTTATGATTGTCGTTAGGTCTAAATTGATCAACTCCGGTTGAACAGACTGGTTATTTATTGAATGTGATGAGGTGTTTGTTTGATTGTTTTTCTCGACACTTATGTTGCTATTGTCAATTCCTCTTGCTTCTTGATGCCCATTCTCATTCTGTAATTCAGTTGAATCATCATAATTTTCTTCAGAACCTTCGTGAGAATCGCAAGTATCAATCATCGTGTCAAGTCTCATCTTTAATTCTTCAACGGCACTTGTAAAATGATTGCGCTGCTCTTGTAAATCATGTCTTATTTCCTTCAGTGTATTGTCTGTTGCTTTCAGCATTTTTGCAGCAGTATTATTGAGATCTGATATGGAAACTGTGAATTGCCTTGTGAGCTTCGTTGTAGCCTCACACAGGTCCTTTACAACCTTGAGAAGTTCGTTGTATCGTGTACTTTCTGCATCACCACCGTTACCTGAAACTTAAGACACCATAAGCTTAGGTTTATTCAGACACTCTTTTTATTTGCTGCTTTTGCACTCATACTGATCTTATCTCGCTCATTCATGCACGTGCCACTCGTTTCACCACTCTTAATATATGCAGAATACCGTCTTACTGATCGTATTAACTGTTCTTTGACTCGTTTATAATATAAATATTTTTCTTTTACCTGTTTTATCATTATTAGAATTTTTACAGTTGTTTTTGTCACTATTGTCATTATCGAGACCAATGTCTCCAGTTTCCTGAGCAGATTCTCCTTCTTGTTGGATTATGACTTCTTTTATATCAATCCTCTTTTTCTCTCCTGGGAATTTTTGAAGCCTTTCGTTTACGATCTGCCACTCGTTTTCTTCCATTGCAGTTCGATCTGTAATGCAGCATTTATAAGGATTGAATATGAAGCCTTGCTACTGAACTCATTTACTGAACAACAAGTACAATGAATTCGTAACAGATAATTATGTTTGAGATTTTGAAAACAAATCATAAACCTAATTACCCTAGTCCTTTACACACAGGTATACGCACGGCGTGCACCTATACGCAATTGACCCAACAAGGAATCGGTGTCTTAATATATATATATATATATATATATGCATGTACATATGTATGTACAAATCAGCTGACTTACATGTGCTTTATTGAAGGGGAATAAAGTCACATTTACTAGCTAGATTTATTATTTATTATTCATTAAGTATAAAGAAAATTATTTTGTTCGAACACTCTCTTTACCAACCTGCTGAATATACAGCGCCACTAGCCGTAATAAACCGAATAGCGTTTTCGGCGGCTTCAATAAATAAATCTTCGCCTTCATGGTTGGTATCCAGCTGGAATACATCTTTGAATTTTGTTACGAAATTTTGGAATATGTTGTTTTTTCCTAAATAATAAGTGAAAAATTCATTATTCACAACGATTTTATGCGCATAAAATTTTCAAAAAAAATGTTATTTGACACTCTTTAACAATACACTCTTACATTCAGTCGTACACTCTTTAAAATAAATAATAATAATTTGAATTATTATTATTCATAACTGCAGTTATGTGATTTATCATATTTATATATATGTGCATACATGTTTACATATATACACACATGCCATTTACATTTGTATTTTATTTCTTTTTATTTAACACTCTTTATGGCATAAACACATCTTATGTATTTCAAACTCTCGTTAATTGGTGCATTAGGTGTACAAATTCTAATTTATACAACTAAACTTGTAGAAAATAAAATATTTTTTTTTTTTTTTTAATGTACAACGTACAATATGTATTCACATCGTATATTTTCTTTCAGGCCCCTTTTTTTATGATAGTATAGCCATTAAAGCTTATACTTGGCCTGCCGTTTAAGCGCAGACCTGCAAGCCGGGAAAACCCAGACCTTTTCGTTCGTCTTACAGTTCGTTCTTAGGCACCACATGTTTATATCCAAGCAATATTTTGCTTAGATA
Organism: Anastatus disparis; assembly: GCA_017163975.1. Lineage (NCBI taxonomy): Eukaryota > Metazoa > Arthropoda > Insecta > Hymenoptera > Eupelmidae > Anastatus > Anastatus disparis. Next base: position 489,514 of record JAFFSR010000100.1, read on the forward strand.
TAAGCTTATGACTCACGTTTTTGCTTTTTCTTTTTACAAATACAATGCACTCTTTGACCGTCTTTATAAAAAATTTTCTTTTTCGTTCTTTCGTTTTCTCTCCTTTTATTGCATGTTCAAAGCGTCCTGACGCTTTTCTTTTTTTTTTTTTTTTATTTATCACATCTTTTGTAATTTATTTATAATCATTTTTTAAACTTTCTTATTATAATTATTCTTAGGATTCATTTTATAGTTAATCATATGGATTTCAACACTCATAATATTTTCAGCGTTCATGCATTATATATATAAAGAGAGAAAAGACAATGAATAAAATTATTGAAACACATCATATAAACATTCGTACACGTCTTTATAAAATTATATGTATGAATATAATTTTACTTACTTTCAATTTCAGCTTGTTCTGCCATTGTTATAATGTAAATTATCCTTTTTATTATTATAAAACACTCTTTAATACACTCGTTATGCTGTTTTCTTATTTTTTTTTTTTTTTTTTATGCACTCACTAGGATGCGTGAATATAAAACAATTTCTAATTTGTTATAAATATTTGCAAAGATATCACTTGTTATTCGCGCAGCGGAAGCGTGTCCTGGGCGCATAACCTGTTGGTGATATGGTTTAATAAAATATAACAACAAGATTAGAATTGTAACACTCTTTAATATGTGTGAAGTTATATGAACAGTCGTTAACACTCTTTAAGAAAAGGGAAAGCTTTCTAATAAAGCGCACAGCAAAGACTAAATACTAAAGCTAAGACAAAGGTACGACTATGGTCAAGTTTGGAGACGAGGAGAGGAGGGGAAACCAAGATGCTTTATATTATACACATATACAAACATTACATGGGTGCATGGGCGCACTTATATTCTAACATTAACAAATAGATTAAATAATTTCTTTGAAATATTGGGTTTTCAAAATGCTAATTTAAATTTTTTTTACACTTAGATTGCGTAAAATATGAATATATATTTTTAATTTTATATCTATATAAATAATATATATGTTTTTAAAGAACGCCATTTCAATCGAGGCTGTTTTTCTCATAAAGTGTGAGTTTTATCTTTTCCCCTCATTTGCTTTTTGTGTGAAGGAGTGGGAGAGCCGCACTCGACTCTCTTTTCGAGTTTTGAATGTTCGTGCTGTTTTACTATGAAGCTCATGGTACTGAGCTACGAAATTCAAAGTATACACATATGATATTAGTATTAATCATATATTCTACGAAATTCATAGCCCTTACCTTCGAGCGTCAGAGGGTTTTACTTGTACCGTTTTCTACAGCTCATGCACTACGATCTTCGTGCAGAATGACTACAAACATTCGTAAACTAGAGCATTAATACGTTCATGCCAAAACACTTTTTGCTTTTCATCATAGTGTTTTCGTACGAAAAGTTTTTCAGTGTATTAGAGATATCAAAAAAATAAATAAATATTAATCCTCAAAGTAGAAAACAGAATATGAGAGCTCTATATGATTCCATTAAAAAAATTATTATTAAAATTTAAAAAAAATTAATTTGTATATGTGCAAGTAGTTTATAAATATTTATTTTCTTGTTTTGCTCGTACAACGAATACCACTCATGTAGAAAATACTTCGCACTTGTATCAAAATTAATTTTTCTCAACCACGAGTGCAAAAGAAAATTTAATAAAAAATTCATCAGAGCCTTAAAGATTTTCGACTAATGAGGAGTTCGATACTCGAGCAAAGCGAAGGTGATAATTCCACAAGTAGAAATGATAAATTAGGTGAAAAACCATAATCGTGCTGAAACCAAGTGCCTTGCGCACACCTATGCGAATATGTTAGAAAGAGGTACTTACTAGGAGAGTGTCACACCTCCGCATCACGGATTTTGCTCAAACTTCGGGATAAGTTTTCAGATGATAAAATATGGAAAAAGCTAAAGTTGTAGTCACATATACTCAATATTTCCCTAGTTACAGGCAATTAAAGAAAATCACTAAAAAAGTTACTAGATTTTTAAACGCATATAGTTCTTTAGCATTGATAGCTAGAAGCTTGAAACTTTTTTTAAATTAAAGCTGAGCTCAAATCCTTTCGAAACAGTAGTTACGGCATATCAAAATATTATTTTTTCCCAAAATTAGAGCGTAAAAAGGATTGGGCCTGAATTTTCTTTTTAAAACATTAATTAATAATAGAAGCTAAAATTAGGTCCAATCTTGATTACGCTCTAACTTTAGGAAAAAATAATATTTTCATATGCTGTAACCACTGTTTCGAAAGGATTTGAGCTCAGCCTTAATTTAGAAAAAGTTTCAAGCTTCTAGCTATCAATGCTAATGAACTATAAGCGTTTAAAAATCTAGTAACTTTTTTAGTGATTTTCTTTAATTGCCTATAACTAGGGAAATATTGAGTGTTTGTTACTATAACTTTAGCTTTTTCCATATTCTATCATTTGAAAATTATCCCGAAGTTTGAGCAAAATCCGTGATCCGGAGATGTGACACTCTCCTAGTTAGTATCCAGAAAACTAATAGGCAATGTCAAGTTTTACACACACAGTCAAGAAAAGGAAGTTCATAGTCTGAAAAGTTCTTACAAGGAAGGGTCCCTAGGTGTACCTCACCGATTTTGATCATTTTGTGATTTGTTGTATTACTTGAGAAGATATTAGACATGTGTTTTTCTTACGTGCTAACTCGTAGATTTGAGGAATGGAAATCACCTCTAAAGCCCCCAAAAACAGGTTTTTTCTAATATCATAAAAACTATTTGGAGTTTTTAAATAAAACCAACGCTAAATTCTTTATTATAAAAAGACGCTACTATAAGCATAACTTTTACCCCGAAGGGTGTCAACCCCTATTTTTTTTAGGGGTAAATGTGCAATTTTTCGCTATTTTTCAATATAAAATTGATCAAATTGGCTAGATTTGGTTAAAAATTGCACTATAATCAAGAAAATAAAAAATTAAAGTTGACGTGTTTCGAGATTTACGAAGAAAACTTTTTTTCTTGATTGTTTTACCCTTAAAGTTATTTTTTTTTATCCTTAAATAAAAAATTATATCCATGAATAATTTTTCAATTTTAAAATGTTTGGTAAGCGATAGAAAATTAAAACATTTACTTGCTGATTTTTTTTTTCATTTATATGTAGAGTTTCTTTGATGATTTATTTTAAACTTCTATAATTTTAAACTATTGATTTATAAATCATTCTGACAGTTTTTAACAAGATTAGATAATTTCAAACAATGACATATTTCAGGATTCTTGAAATTTGTATCATACCAAAAATAAAAAAAATACACTCTTCATTAAAAGTGCATTCATACGTAAACCTGATAGGAAATCTCATACAAAAATTATAGGAGTCATTAGTATTTTAAAATTTTCCAAATGTATAATATATATATATATATATATATATATATATATATATATATATATATATATATATATATATTACATTAAAATTTTAAAACACATATAATTATATGTTATTGAAATACATTTTAAATTGAGTAAGTATATCTATATATTCAATAACATTTAATAATAGTACTCGCTATATATCATATGCTAATGATAATGCTATTGACCTGTTGATAATAGTTATCTGTGATGAATTTATCCGCGAGTCTTCGTGATAAATTTATTTTTATTTGTGATTCTGCAACTTGTGAAAGCATTTAAATCGGCATTTTTAATTACTTTGGTCAGTTCTACTTTATGTTTCTTTGAGTTTAAAAGTGTACTTCAACATGTTAAATATAACAGTATAAAAACAACAAGAATAGTTTTCCATTTTACAGTATTAAATCTTTAGAGTGGAATAAAATAATGGTTTATGCCATGAACGTGTTAAACTTGCTTTTAATAACATTTCAAGCACTCAATCTGAAAGAAACTCCAATAAAACAGCGAGAAAGAGATTTAAAAGAGCATATTGAACAAATTTTATTGAACTGTATGCATGAATATAATGAATTTGAAGTTGTTGAGGATGAAACTCTTGATTTTGCAGAACCTTATAAAGATATTCAAATGCAGGTTGTAGAAGATGATGAAAGAGATAGTATTACAGATGAAAGTTTTCAGCAGTGCACATCAGACGTTGAAAAATTAGATCATGGTTATGAAGCAAGAGCAGTAAAGTTTTAGAAGAGTGGTGTTAATAAAAATTTAAATTTAAAAACCGTAGAAAATAGATTTCGAGAGGTAACATCAATAACACAATTAAAACGCTGAGAAAAACTTTAAATAAAGGTCGAACTCATAGAGAAAAATAGCAAGAATTTGTTCATTTGTGTTAAAAATTTCAAAGCTGCTGTTGGTGCTGAACATACTATCCATGATATAGATTTAAAGAAATAGGCCCTGCAAGCACAAAAAGATATTGGTCATGAAGATTTTCGTTTCAAAGCATCAAAACATTGGGTAAAAAATTTTAAGAGAACTCATAGAATTGTTGGAAGAAAAATTAATAATAAATTTATTATAAAAATAAACAATAGAAGGAACAGATTTTTTACGAAAAAAGTTGATGAATTTGTTATTAAAGTGAAAAATCTTATTAAGGAAAAAGGAATAGAAAATGTTTATAATTCAGATCAAAGTGGATTTCAATTAGAATTCCATTCTGGCCGTACATTAGCAATCGAAAGGCAAGTAGAACGCTTGGTGCAATCTGTAGCTGTTACGACTCATACAATATAACCAACAATATCTGGTGTTGGTAGACTTCTTTCCCCTCTTTTTATTGTTCTTGAAGAAAAAACTGGTGAAGTTGGGCCAGTTGTATTACAAGAGTTGTTTAGACCAGCTAACATTTATGCAATGGCTTCTAAATTAGGAAAATTAACTTCAGGTATTATTTCATATTAGGCGTATTCGAATAATTATGATACGATTTTGATTTCAGAAGGCATTCTGCGTTATTATTAGTGATCATTTTTTTTGTTTTAATTTGTATTCTATTAAAAATAATAATAAATAATTTGTATTCTACTAAAATTTAAAATTTGTCTGATTTTAGGTCATTTTAAAACATGGCTCAAAGAAGTATATTTTCCGAACGTTGGTTTATCAAATGTACTTTTGGTAGACTCATTAAACTAAATATTTTTATACAAAAGTAAGGGCAGAGCCCAATAGATTTGAGGATAAACAGACGATTCTATTCTATGAAAAAATATAAAATTTTCATTAGTTTTCGAGTGAAGTCTGAAACGAAAAAAGAGTTTAACACTTCAATCAAATTTAACTCTTTTGCCGTTTCAGACTTCACTCGAAAACTAATGAAAATTTTATATTTTTTCATATAATAGAATAATCATCTGCTCATCCCTAAGTCTATTGGGCTCTGCCTTTACTTTTGTATAAAAATATTTAATTTCGTCATAATAACGAAAATTTAGATTAGACAAGGACAGAACTATACGGCTTCCTCTTAATAAAGAAATAAACTTAAGAGGCGGCCGTATCATTCTGTCCTTGTCTAATCTAAATTTTCTTTATTATAAATAAATAAAATATTTTCATAGAAAAGTAAGACGACCGCCCAATAGAGCAAAAGACAAGCAAACGGTTCTTTTCTATGAAAAAATATAAAACTTTGATTATTTTTCGAATGAAGTCTGAAACGAAAAAACAGTTCAATCAACTCAATCAAGTTCGATTGTTTTTTTCTTTCTTTCTTTATCTTTTATTGGCCTTTGGACTTTTCGTCATAGGCCATCATCAATTTTTTTTGTTCCGAGGAACTCTCTATTTTGTATTTTTTTTGCGTTCTTCGGGTTCTCTTCCCCACGGAAAACTACGAAAATTGTTTTTCCCAATTTTCCCAGGGAGTCAAACCCCGATCCGCTAGGACGCAAGCCAGCTGCCTTAAGCAACTGAGTTACTTTTCGTCCTTTAACGATGGAGTTCGAAAGTGTGTTCATAAGAACAAAGCACATGTAACAGAGGTGCTTGCTTGAAAAACAGCCGCGAGCGGGATTCGATCCACGGTCCCCCAAGAATACGAATCCAATGCTCTTACCGACTGTGCCACAGGCCGGCTGAGTAATATATTTAAATGCCATCAAAATGAAGACACGTTTCATAGTAACAATGTAGAAAATAATTGGGCGGTTGTCTTACTTTTCTATGAAAATATTTTATTTATTTATAATAACGAAAATTTAGATTAGACAAGGACAGAATGATACGGCCTCCTCTTAAAAAATATTTATAATGTTAATGCAAATTTCATATTGAATCTACCAACAGGAATTGCGGTCATCGAAGTTAAAGAATTTAATGGTATCACTGTTCAATGAAAATAGTATATTATGCGTCAAGGCCGCAAAACGTATCATTCTTGGCGAGTGCATGCTGAGGGGCCGAGCGTAGCGAGGCCGCTCCAGCTGCACGAGCAAGAATGATACGTTCGTGGTCGTGACTGCATATACTTTTTTTTGACCAAAGGCCGCTGAGCGGAAGCTGGGTCTTATTAGCTGGGCCCCCCGCCTATAAAAAAATAATTGATGATTCTTAAAATATAAAACAATTTTATAAAAAAATTTAATTATAAATAATGAATAACTAATAATTCTTAAAATACAATAAAAAAACTTTGATTATAAAAACCACTAATAATTGTTAAAATATAAAATTAAAATTATACAAAAATACAATAAAATATAAAATAAAGCTAAACTATAAAAATTATAATTAAAAAATATTATTTAAAAAAAGAAGGAAAAGGTTTAAAAAAAATAGATTAAAAAAATTTTGATTATAAAAACAACTACTAATTGTTAAAATGTAACATTAAAATTAAACAAAAATACAACAAAATATAAAAGAAAGCTAAATTATAAAAATTATAATTAAAAAATATTATTTAAAAAAGAAAAAAAAAGTTTTAACACACGAAACTTGTTACTATGTCTTTCTCTTGCTCTTTACTTTTCTTTCACACATATATTGAGTCTACGTTATTCGTTAACGCATACCCAGTATAGTATATGTGAGAAAAGGATAGCGATATTAAGGAAAGCGAGCAGTTCATTAAGTTCAATTCCAAGAATCAGCGACGTCGAGAACGTTTTTCTGTAAACTTTAATTAAAATAATACATTGGATATACACATTTTTCTTTTGGGGCCTAGGACAAGAATACACTATTTTGTGCTCCGTATACAGGACACAAAAATTCATTTTGCGGCCTGAGGACAAAAAAATAATTTTTATTTACAAATTCGACGTTTCGCTCTCATCTTAAGAGCTTCTTCAGGAAATTTATGAAATATTCATGATAATATAATATACAATATTACAACAACGCATATATGATAGTAAGTATAAATATAATTTGAATTGTAGTTACATTTATAGCGTCTACGATTTTACATCATTTTTTCAACATTTTTTATTAGACTATAATCAAAAGTCATATATTGTTATATCAAAGATATTAAAGTCAATAGTCTGTAAACTTTAGGATAATACATTCATATTGATGTATGACTTTGTAAATAGAAAATTATGATTGACACATATTCGGAGAGTAAAATTAGTTAAAAACGTAAAGGTCTGAGTACAACCAAGCCCCGGAACACACGTAGTACATCGAAAACGGTCTGGATACTTCGGAGCCAGACAATAGTAAACAATATCAAAAACATAACAAGATTGCAATCTGTTAGAGTAGAATTTGACAACAATATATACAAACAATTTGAAGATAGTTTGAATAAAATTATAATAATTTATGAATAAATTGTTCGTATGTTTTATTTAAATTGTTGGTGCCTTGTATCCTATTGCACGTGTATTTCTTTTCAATGAAAATCATCTCAGATAATAATCGTTTGTGTAGATTTTTTTCCTTATCTAATATATTAGATTGGTTGATATTATTAAAATCAAAAGTATGACCAGTTTCTAAACAATGTTGGTACAAGGCTGATCTAGTGTTTTTAGTTTTAATATCATTTTTACGTTCATACAATCTAGTATGAAACCTACGGCTAGTCTGACCCACATACTTCATATTACAATCATTGCAATTGAGACAATAAACAATATTTGTTTGATTAGTAGTTTGAGTGAAATCTTTCCCTAAAGTATTATTACAACTCAGTTTGTTAGAATTTTTATAAACAAGCTGCAAATGATATTTTCTGCTAACAATGTTCAATTTTTTCTTCAAATAGATACACATAACACATTGATACTATTGATGTGTTTAATATATTGTTCAGACATGTTTTCAATCCTATTAATAGGGTTTTTATTACAAATCTTATATAAGGTATTATCTTTCAAAACCTCCTCAACCTTATCCAAATACATTTTATTATTCATAGGGCACGTTCCGTAAGTGAAATTCAGTTAGAGAATGGCAACACCGCTAATGTGCGGCTGTTTCATAAGTAAAAAATATAGAAGAATTTCAAATTTAAACAAACGCGCCGGTCAAAAAACTTAAGTTTATTAAGTTAAATATGGACGAAGTAAGTATAACAAGATTTTTTTACATAATTATTAATAAATTAAATTAATATCTTTTCATATTATAAATATAAAAATTATTCATAATTGTAAAATGATGAATTAAAAATAAATCCTACCAATTACAGCATTTGCGTTCATCACGATTAAACTAAACTTTATAAACTATAAATTTAATTAAAATTAATATATATATATTTATTAATATATATTAATATATATTTGAATGACTTCAATCAATAATTACTCATCAAATGTGTTTACAAATTTTCAAAATTTGAAATCAGCTGTTATATTTTTTACTTTTGAAACAGCCGCCCATTAGCGGTGTTGCCATTCTCTAACTGAATTTCACTTACGGAACGTGCCCATTATGTAACGGGCGCGTTTTGCTGGATGCACGGTCGCCAGATAATTTTAATGATAAATTACCAAAATATGGATTAAAGTTACATTAATAAGTTCTTGACATGCATTAGTCACATAATCCATACAGCAAGACGGATTAAAACACCAGAATCGACGATCTCGTCCAGATGCTTTACTGTCAGAGATGCGATAATTGGTATTTTAATAATTTTGCAAGGGTATACAATCGACGACTTCCTCCAAATGCTTTACTATTGGATATCATATCCTTATCATAAATGCAACTTATGAAAATACAATAATCGACGACGTTCGCTGGATGCTTTACCATTGAACGTGCAATAATGTGCACTTTAAAGATAAGATGCATTATTACCTTTATCTGAAATTAGTGTAAAACAGATTTAATTTAATAAATTTAGAATCATTTTTATTAATTTTAAATTATTAAATTTATTTAATATAAACAATCCATTTTTAAATAAATTACAAAGATACAATAATTTATTTAAATAAATAATTAAATGAAATGAGAATCTAACAGTAAGCTAGTCTCTACATTTTTCCGCGTAGAGAGTCGGATCAAAAATCCGATAGAATACATCTTAGATGTTACATGATCGAACATCTAAGAGAGAATGAGAGAGCTTGGATGGATTCACGCTCTTTTATATTATTTCATAAACCTTCTATGAAGTTCTATTTCTCACTAAAGAATTATACATTAGGAAATAGAATGTTCGATAAAATTCATTTTATATATTTGCCAAAGAAACCTTTGATTAAGATAAATATATTTGCAAAAGAAACATTCTATTTCCTTTACATTCCAAAAAAACTATTCTTAATAATCTATTTTATTATTTATCATCTAGAAAAGCTAATTTTTTATATTTTAATTCCTATTTTCAAACTTTAAATTATACATATTATAGAAATTGGATGTTCTATTTATGTATAAACAATTATTTTAAAAAATTACATCTAATATATTTTATTATTAATAATCAAATATTGATAATACTTTTTCATTAACAGAAATAGAACATTCCATTTCTATATTCATTTTATTATCTCTATATATATCCATTTTGACTTATCTTCGTTATCGGCTTCAGCAGGTAACTCCCACATAGCATGAAATATTTCTGAAATATTTCTGAAATATTTCATTGAAAGATTCGGAATAAAACAGAAATATTGATAAGAAATATTTCTGAAATATTGATATGTCCTTCTAGAAGATTGATTTGAAATATTTCATGTAATGTTTCTGTAACATTCTTTCATTATTTTGTAAAATATTAATTTGTAATATTGTTGAAAGATTGTAGCAATATTTGACCGCAAGTTTCATGTGAGATTATGAATCTTTCAAGAAATGTTTCTGAAATATTTCTGAAATCTTTCATGAAATGTTGATTTGTAAGATTGTTGGAAGATTGCAGAAATATTTTATTAAAGGATTCATAAAAGATTATGAATCTTTCAAGAAAGGTTTCTGAAATATTTCTAAAATCTTTCATGAAATATTGCTTTGTAACATTGTTGAAAGATTGCAGAAATATTTTATTAAAGGATTCATAAAAGATTATGAATCTTTCAAGAAATGTTTCTGAAATATTTCTAAAATCTTTCATGAAATATTGATTTGTAACATTGTTGAAAGATTGCTAAAATATGTTATTGAAGGATTCATAAAAAATTATGAATCTCTCAAAAAATGTTTCGGAAATATTTCAGAAATCTTTCATGTAATATTGATATGTTATATTGTTGAAAGATTGCCCATCAGTTTAACTAAAGTATTTATAGAGGATTATTAACCATTTCGGAAATATTTTTGGAATCTTTCATGAAATACTGATTTGTAATATTGATGAAAAATTCTATCAGATATTATTTTTGATTTTGTAAGAGTTGCATCTCAAACCATATTAGATACTTATACATTTATTTGTTATTTATAATTTAAGCGCTTATTTATTTGTATCAAGAATTTTCGGTCTTATATACTAAACGAGAGAGCGTCCCACCACTTGCGAGAGTTTGCCAACCACATTTACGATCACATGAAAATATAATCAAGTAGCCACCTGCTGGCAAGATGGAAGAATTGCTACAAACGCGAGAGAACTACAAATATTTAAACAATATTTCTCCAATATTTCACTGTTATATTCATAAATTTTTCGGAACACTCCATGGAATATTTCTGGAATTTGACAGAAATATTTCATGAAATATTTCTTGAAAAATTTGCGCATTATTGATTTGAAATATTTTAAGAAATAGTGCAGCAATATTTCTTCGATATTTCAGTGTTATGTTCATACATTTTTTCAAATACTTCATGAAATGTTTTTTAAATATAACAGAAATATTTCATGAAATATTTCTTGAAAAATTTGCGCATTATTGATTTGAAATATTTTAAGAAATAGTGCAGCAATATTTCTTCGATATTTCAGTGTTATGTTCATACATTTTTTTAAATACTTCATGAAATGTTTTTTAAATATAACAGAAATATTTCATGAAATGTTTCTTGAAAGATTTGCGAAATATTGATTTGAAACATTTCAAGAAATAATGTAACAATATTACTTGAATATTTCAGTGTCAGATTCAAAAATTTTTTGAAATAAAACATGAAATGTTCCTTTAATATTACAGGAATATTTCATGAAATGTTTTTTGAAAGATTTGTGAAATATTGATTTGAAACATTTCAAGAAATAATTTAGTAATATTTCTCGAATATTTCGGTGTTAGATCTAAAAATAGTTTGGAATAAAACATGAAATATTCCTTCAATATTACAGGAATATTTCATACAATGTTTCTTAAAAGATTGGCGAAATATTGATTTGAAACATTTCAAGAAATAATTTAGTAATATTTCTCGAATATTTCGGTGTTAGATCTAAAAATAGTTTGGAATAAAACATGAAATATTCCTTCAATATTACAGGAATATTTCATACAATGTTTCTTAAAAGATTGGCGAAATATTGATCTGAAACATTTCAAGAAATAATCTAGTAACCTTTCTCAAATATTTCAGTGTTGGATTCAAAAATAGTTTGGAATAAAACATGAAATATTCCTTCAATATTACAGGAATATTTCATGCAATGTTTCTTGAAAGATTGGCGAAATATTGATCGTAAACATTTCAAGAAATAATCTAGTAACCTTTCTCAAATATTTCAGTGTTGGATTCAAAAATTTTTTGAAATAAAACATGAAATGTTCCTTCAATATTACAGAAATATTTCATGAAATGTTTCTTGAAAGATTTGCGAAATATTGATTTGAAACATTTCAAGAAATAATTTAGTAATATTTCTCAAATATTTCAGTGTTGGATTCAAAAATAGTTTGGAATAAAACATGAAATATTTCTTAAATATTACAGGAATATTTCATGCAATGTTTCTTGAAAGATTGGCGAAATATTGATCTGAAACATTTCAAGAAATAATCTAGTAACCTTTCTCAAATATTTCAGTGTTGGATTCAAAAATTGTTTGGAATAAAACATGAAATATTCCTTCAATATTACAGGAATATTTCATGCAATGTTTCTTGAAAGATTGGTGAAATATTAATGTAAAACATTTCAAGAAATAATTTAGTAATCTTTCTTAAATATTTCAGTGTTGGATTCAAAAATTGTTTGGAATAAAACATGAAATATTCCTTTAATATTACAGGAATATTTCATGCAATGTTTCTTAAAAGATTGGTGAAATATTAATATGAAACATTTCAAGAAATAATTTAGTAATATTTCTCAAATATTTCAGTGTTGGATTCAAAAATTGTTAGGAATAAAACATGAAATATTCCTTCAATATTACAGGAATATTTCATGCAATGTTTCTTGAAAGATTGGTAAAATATTAATGTGAAACATTTCAAGAAATAATTCAGTAATATTCCTCAAATATTTCAGTGTTGGATTCAGAAATTTTTTTGAAATAAAACATGAAATGTTGCAGCAATATTACAGAAATATTTCAATGAATTATTTCATATTCTTAAACTGTAATATTTCGAAGAAATATTTGTTCATCACTAATTTAATATTTTACTGAAATATTTCATGTAATCTTTTTTTGAAATATTTCATGCTATGTGGGCTATGAAGTCCTACTTATACCTTTAACGTACTTTAGATTTATTATTACAGAAAATCATTCTATGTCTTAAATAATGTCCAATTATTTATAAAACATTCATATTCAATTTAATAATTCTATATAGAATTGATATGAGCCGTTACAATAATGACCATGGAGCCACCTTTATCAGCTTTTAAAATTTTAATATCTTGATGCTGTTTAAGAAAGATTAAGATTAACAAATTTAAGAAATATTATTATTTTTACAAGAGTTAACAATGTTTAGGACATCGTTGCGAATGTTATCAGACCTCAATTGCACATTTAAACCTTTCATAATGTTCAAGGTAAATGTCCTGTCAATTTTTATATCACAGTTAAATGATGAACCAAGACTAACTACATTATTAACATATTGGGGAATTTCAATATTAGTTAAATTTGTAACATTTTTTTTAATATTAAATTTTGTAGGTAACACATTTTCAATGTATGAAGTATGTGGATCATTGATATTATAATAGTCAAACGATTTATAAATTCCATATTCTTTCCAGTACAAACGAGAAAGTTTACTCTTTAATTTGTATTCAATGGATTGAATGAAAAATTTAACCTTGAGAAAAAGAAAATCATTTAAAATGTTAAATTCATCCTGATTTAAGCAAATGGAAATTTCATGTTTAATTTCATTTAGACTAGTAGTTAAATATTGTTGGTGGATATCACTATCTTCTATTTCAGAATTTAAGTGATCTTTTTGAAGTTTGTTGATTAAAAATTTCTTTCTCTTGATCTGACTATTTTAGTGAAAATATAAAAAATCAATGTTTTAATACAATTCAACAAGTGAGAGGGAATTAATTCAAAATGTCTGCACATTATTAAAAATTTACATTTCTTTCTATTGTCCTCAAGCTCTTTTAAAATTTTGTAAAACTTATAAATTTTATCAGATAAATCTCTTGAAAAAATGATGTTAAAAAGCTTAAGACAGAACATAAGACTAATATATTTATTATTCTTGATAAGCTCAAAAACTTGTTTTGACGTTTTAATGTAGTTTAGATCAATGTATTGGTTGAAAAACATGTAAATTGTATAAGTTAAAACAGAATTAAGAATTAGATTTTATAGGTAATATAATAATTTCCTTGCAACAAGAACCAAGTAAGAAAAAAAATAAAATTAAAAAATTGATTAACAAAGGGGTGTGTATACAAGTACAACCCTTTAATAACCATTAAATTGATCAATAAAAATTAATTAAAATATAGAGATAAGTCACATAAAATTGTGTTGTGAATCAAATTCTTCATGCTTTCTTGAAACTTGCCGTAACTCGATTCTTCATGCTTTCTTGAAACCAAAGTGAGGTTGAATCCTTTTATGATATGCGTTGAGATAATTGAAATTAGTTGTGAACTTGATAATATTCCAGCCTAACAAGTATCAAGTATAATGTTAATTAATGCATATTGCATATTGAATCTACCAACAGGAATTGCAGTCATCAAGGTTAAAGAATTTAATGGCATCACTGTTCAATGCTAGCCGTAGACTAGCATTGACTAGCCGTAGGTTCCAGACTATCAAGACTAGCCGTAGGCTCCATACTAGATTGTATGAACATAAAAATGATATTAAAACTAAAAACACTAGATCAGCCTTGTACCAACATTGTTTAGAAACTGGTCATACTTTTGATTTTAATAATATCAACCAATCTAATATATTAGATAGGGAAAAAAATCTACACAAACCATTATTATCTGAGATGATTTTCATTGAAAAGAAATACACGTGCAATAGGATACAAGACACCAACAATTTAAATAAAACATACAAACAATTTATTCATAAATTATTATAATTTTATGCAAACTATCTTCTAATTGTTTGTATATATTATTGTCAAATTCTACTCTAACAGATTGCAATCTTGTTATGTTTTTGATATTGTTTACTATTGTCTGGCTCCGAAGTATCCAGACCATTTTCGATGTACTACATGTGCTCCGGGGCTTGGTTGTACTCAGACCTTTACGTTTTTAACTAATTTTACTCTCCGAATATGTGTCAATCATAATTTTCTATTTACAAAGTCATACATCAATATGAATGTATTATCCTAAAGTTTACAGACTATTGACGTTAATATCTCTGATATAACAATACGACTTTTGATTATAGTCTAATAAAAAATGTTAAAAAAATGATGTAAAATCTTAGACGCTATAAATGTAACTACAATTCAAATTATATTTATACTTACTATCATATATGCGTTGTTGTGATATTGTATATTATATTATCATAAATATTTTATAAATTTCCTGAAGAAGCTCTTAAGATGAGAGCGAAACGTCGAATTTATAAATAAAAATTATTTTTTCATTGAACAGTGATGCCATTAAATTCTTTAACCTTGATGATTAAAAAATAATTCCAAAAGGAACTGCAGGCAAAATACAACCGCTCAATGTTTTTGGACTTAGGGTTTGAAAATATTATGTAAGACACTTTTCGGACGACGTGATATTGATGACTGAAGAATTAATTCTATATTTCAGAAACAATATCATTTAACTTCAATCTCTAGTGCACAATCAACTTTCTCCTCTGAGATACATAAATCTTTTTAAATATTCATGGTACAAAAGTGGTTACACGGATGTTTATCCTGAAAATTTTGAAAATCCAGTAATTTTTGCTGTTAGATCACAATCTAATATACTTTGTGAAATTGCAAGGTGCTCTAATGTCGCAATTGTTCGATGTTCATGATGTAAAAAATTTTTATGTTTGAAACACTTTTTTGATCATTATCATTCAATAATGACTACTTATTTTTTACTTATGATCCTTGATAACGATTAAGAAAATTATGCAATTTTCAATTACCGATGTATTACACATAAATTGCATGTTCTATAAAATAAATTTTTGATCATGTAAGGCAGAGCCATCAATAAGGAGTTATGACAGTTTAAAATATATATTTTTATGTATGATTTATTTTCAATATAAAAAATAAATCATACATGAAAATATATATTTTAAACTGTCATAACTCCTTATTGATGGCTCTAACTTACACGATCAAAAATTTATTTTAAAGTTCATGTAAAATAGAAAAAAATAAGCCCGCGAAAAGCAATTTCTGAAGTGGCGAACAATGAGTAATTTCAATTACCATGTAATACATATAAGAACCAATAGAAAACTTTAAAATTCAGGTCTGTAAAGTCATACTAACTCTCCTCTCCATTTACAACAAGAAGTATTCTTATAAATTTCCCTTTGAAACATCAAGATTTTCAAAAAAAAAAATGATAAAGTTAAAATCAATCCCTTTTAAGATTATAATTATTTCTTTCCTAATCTTATTTTAAAAACAAGATAGTACAACTAATTTTTCCTCATTGAGGAATATTTTTTTTTTTCATTTTTCTAACCTCACTAAATTTATGCTATGCTATTTTTGTTATGCTTATCAGCGACGGAGCTCGTAAGTGTGTTTGTGAATAAAGCACATGTAACGTACAGTCCCGAGTAGAAATTTGTTAGGGCTGCCACATTTGATTACGTGGCCCCCATCTGGCGGTCGAATGCGGACCAATAGTGGCGTGTAATGGGGCGCTAATCCGGGCCACTCAAGGCTGCCTCATCTTTCATAACCTCCAATGCCAAATTATAATATACTTGTTTAGTTTTTCATAAACTACCTGTTTGAAAACTTTCTTTAATATCTTAACAAAATTATCTTGTAGTGTTTTCATAAAATTATGGTAAGTTGATAATTTTTGAATAATTTGCCGTGTGAATATTTATTAAATTTATAAAATTTAGTGATTGCAGAGTATTTGGAAAAAAATTAATAAAAAACTTGAGCGAGCTGATATATTTAATAAAATAAGAGTGCGTAATTTTCGTATATGCATTGTAAACATAAGAATTCATGTTCCCAGGAATCTACCTCAGATAGCGAAAGTTATGAATCACAAATACTAGATTCTGTAAGTATAATTACTGGATACTTAAGAGCATGACGAAGCTGTCCGCCTTCTAATAATATTTCCAATCCTAACTTATGAATAAACGATGCGTTCAATCGAGTTTTTTTACTACAAAGAAAAAATTTGTAAGATTAAACTCTAGTGCGGACAACCCAAGAAATCCACCAAAATATTATACATACAAAGTTATAATAAAAACTTTCAATGTATCGTATTTTAAGGTTAGGTTTGTCGAGTTTAATATCTAATTTCCAATCAAAGCTCATAAAAAAATAACAAGTCCAAATGATTTTTTATTTTAACAAAAATTATTGTACTAGTATAGCTTTAGTGCGGACAAGTCATTATATTTGTTTAATTTATGAATTTAAAAAGATATTGATAAAATAAAAATAGCAAAACTCAATTGCTGCAGCTCCGACATGCCGTTAAATTTGTTATCACAGATGGAGACTTATTGAAAGTACCTTGCCATTATAAATCCTATAATTTGAGGTTATGTTTTTAATAACTTTCAAATCACATAACATTTTCATAAATAAATTGTTTGTATATAAAAAAAGAACTATCTTGATATAATTTATTTATATATTTATTTATTTATTTAACGTACTTACATTTAGCAACACAACTGAAAGCCGGCTTTCAAACAATAACTTCGTCTACCTAAAGTTCGGCAGCCTTGCGAGGCCCAGATCTGCGCCCCATTACATACCTTGTATAATACAATGCATAAGCCACAATCTTTCGGTGCCACTCGTGGCCCAGATATTTGCCCTAAGTCTATTTCTACTCGGGGTGATCCTTGCATGAATCGACAGTCGAGAGTGCAATTCGAACTCAGAACCCCGAGATTACGAATTCAACGCTCTACTGAATAAGCCAAAGACCGACTCGACGAATATCTTGATTTTTGTAATTCAAAGTGAATTTATTTCTTTACTTATAACTAGAGCTTTTTGTTTCAAAATAGATCTAATTTTTATATAGGATTTTAATGACAAATATTAAATTTTGAAGTTAGACAGAATTATTTGCGAGAGTATCTTTGTATTTAAAAAATATAGACGTTTAAAATTTTAATATGTGAATATAATTAGGATGAAACATAAAATCGATTAATCATAAAATTAATTGTTTTCAGCGTTATACCAACACAATGCACATATAGAAGCACAACAAATGAGCAAATTTCGCATAATAAAGATAATTTTCATCTAAAGTAAGTACAATTGTTCTAAACAAATTAAACAAGAAATATTTACATGCACTATAACTTTTTTACAAAATATATCATGTTACAATTTTATTGTAAAAATTTACTTGACTTCACTTATAATATTCATCATTTCAGCAGGAGTGAACTTACTTAACATTACTCACATGCTTTTTCAATGGTATATAATTATACGGGGTCCAAAAGTATGGACATACCTGAATATCTTGAAAAATAAGGGTGCTAGAAAAAAAAGTTGAGTTAAAAGTTTTGGGAAATCAAACGGCGTATCTAATGGTGACCTTGATTTCGACCTTGAGCTTCATTTTCAAGGTAATTTGAAGGTCGAAGTGATTTTTTAAATGGGAACTCCTATTTTTATGATCAAATTCCGAAACCGCGGGAAATTCTACGTCCAAAATAATAGTTTTTATTTTTTTGTAATGACCATCCTACTAAAAAATGTCAGGTGAAAAATCACCTGATTTTTCACTTGATTTCTCACCTGATTTCTCATGCCAAAATCTCATGTGACTATTAGCGTAAAAAAACTAAGTTCCAAACCTATCGAAAAATTCTAAGTTTTTATCACGGAAAACAACATTGAGAAGTATGATTCTTTTTCATTTTTCATAATTTGAAATTGATTTTTATACGTAGAATTTCAATTTTTAATTTCATTTTTCTGGTCATAGAAATAAATTTCAAACCACTCTAAAAATTATAAGTCCCGATCTTATAATTTTTAACACAAGCCTCTTTTATTTACGTGAGAGAGAGAGAAAGAGAGAGAAAAATATCAAAAACACATGCACAAGAAGCCTCTTTTATTCTTTTATACACTATGAGTTGAATTAAAATGGAAAAAAAAGTGTGTACATACTTTTGATAAAACTACACTATTTATAAGTTAAGATTTTAAAGTTTTTATTGTCGTGACCATGTGCGCTCGTTGTTCCTTTACACTAGAAAAAGCAACACATTTAGTAAAATGTTCCTGAGCATTGTCTCAATATAATACATCTCTCATCGTACTTTTTAAAATACAATTCGCTCAAATTTATATAAACGTAACGTGCACAGTATCGCTTGTCTTTTCTTTCTTGTTATGAGAGAAACATAGACAGAATACAATAGTTCATAAATACGAGCGTATATTTCTTTTAGCAATAGTTTGCGTTAGGCCAAGTCTGTTGTCGAGAGATATTTTCGCTTGAGGCACGAGAGGTGCCGACAGGAGGCGCATGAGTCGTTTCAGCTATAGCTAAATGTGTTGCTTTTTCTAGTGTAAAGGAACAACGGACGCACGTGGTTACGATAGTAAAAACTTTAAAATCTTAACTTATAAATAGTGTAGTTTTATCAATAGTATGTACACACCTTTTTTTCCATTTTAATTCAACTCATAGTGTATAAAAGAATAAAAGAGGCTTCTTGTGCATGTGTTTTTGATGTTTTTCTCTCTCTTTCTCTCTCTCTCACGTAAATAAAAGAGGCTTGTGTTAAAAATTATAAGATCGGGACTTATAATTTTTAGAGTGGTTTGAAATTTATTTCTATGACCAGAAAAATGAAATTAAAAAATTGAAATTCTACGTATAAAAATCAATTTTAAATTATGAAAAAATGAAAAAAGAATCATACTTCTCAATGTTGTTTTCCGTGATAAAAACTTAGAATTTTTCGATAGGTTTGGAACTTAGTTTTTTTACGCTAATAGTCACATGAGATTTTGGCGTGAGAAATCAGGTGAGAAATCAAGTGAAAAATCAGGTGATTTTTCACCTGACATTTTTTAGTAGGGCATCAGAAGGTAAAATGAAGGTCAAATGTTGAAAAATCGTCAAGAAGCTGTTTTCTTCGAACTTTTCAGGATTTATGGACAAATTAATATAAGATTAGAATTCGGAGCCAAAAACCTTGTATATCTTGACCTTGAAGCTAGTTTTGAAGGTTATTTGATGGTCAGAGTGTTTATTTCCATGGAAACCCCTATTTCTGACACCAATTTTGAAGACAGCGGGAAACATAATACCAAAAATAATATTTTAATGTTTGTCATTGGGGCCTTCAAAAATAAATTGAAAGCTAAATATTCCACAAGTACTCAAAAGTTATAGCTTTAAACATGCTAACTTTACTTTTAGCGCTACTAAGAACTCGTGGACTTAGTAAGTTCTGTTTCCTTTGGGGTGCCTGATTAAGGTGAGTCACCTTCCCTCTCACGATTGGAATGCTGTTTAGCCGATGAAGGTAAGACAGACTGGTGTCCGGCCGATGAAGGCAAGATAGACTGGTATCTGGTTAGTGAAGACAAACGACATTAAAATTTTAATTTTGACATTAGAATTTTTGCATATTTGCAAACTTTTGCCAATATTTAAATTATTGTAAATTAGCATTTTTTTCAATTTCTAAAATCAGTCATGTCTCTCTATTTTATAAAATTAACGAAATGTTATTGGTTCTACTCTTTTATTTTTTAGCAATTATTAATCATCAAAGTACGGTAAAATTAGAAAATAACGAGAATCTTTGCAGCGTAAATAATATTTTTAGCCATTTTTAATGATGACAAGAATGGTCGGTGATTATTACTAAGTTTCCAGGTAATCACTCCAAGATTCATCGCAGTTACGGTTAACGTACCGTTTTTCGTATTTTCGCTTATTCAAATAAATTATTTTGAAGTAACTGTGATTATTTAGAACACTTATGGTAAAAAAGCACTCCAATCTTGAGAGAACATGAGACTCACGTTAATCAGACACCCCAAAGGAACCAGAATTTTAATTTTTTATTAGGCTGTTTACAAGGAAATTAACTAGTAGGTGAGACAATATGTACATAAAAATATTAACATTTTTGGAGTCGGTGCAAGCCTAAAAAAATTTTCTTAAATCTAAAAAAAATATGATAAAAATTATTTTTATAAATAGTTTTTTGAATATTTTTTAATGTTTCATTAGGTATGTATTGCTTCCTTTGTTCACTTTCAAATTTTTTTTTTAAATTTAGGGCAATTCTTTTAGGCTGGCACTGACAGCAAAAATTTTAATATTATTATATACATATAGTCTTACCTATTAGCTAATTTCTATGTAAATAGCCTAATAAAAAAATAATTCGTTTGTGCTCTTGCAAATAATTAGGGTCTATAATATGTTTGTTACACATACGTTAGGTGCATAGTATGCGTATAATTTTTAAAGATAATATAGGATCA
The DNA here is from genome assembly GCA_017163975.1 of Anastatus disparis. Taxonomy (NCBI): domain Eukaryota; kingdom Metazoa; phylum Arthropoda; class Insecta; order Hymenoptera; family Eupelmidae; genus Anastatus; species Anastatus disparis. The sequence continues at coordinate 510,973 of JAFFSR010000100.1, forward strand.
GAGTCCCGATTACTGAGTCTGTCCCGAACACTGTGTTCTTGTATTTAATTGTTTTTATAAAATAAATTTTATAACAAAATTGAAGAAAAAAAATGTTGTGATAAAAAAGAAAGTATAATCTTTAATTTGCAGAAATTAATTCTACATTATATCAATTTATGTTTTGTACAAAAATTTTTTTAAATTATTATATTGATTTTTAACGATTTACTGCTGATTTCTTAAGAAAAACCTTAAGAGCAGGCCGGATTCGCAGTCCTTGTCTATTTGGCATTTTTGTTATTTACTCAAGTATTAATCGGTGTATCTGCAAATTGAAGGTTAAGCGCAATAGATATTATTATTACAAATATTTATGCAAAAGAAAAAAAAAATCTATCGCTTTGTTTTTGAGAAAAGTAAGGAACGCGAAAATATTATAAACATAATCTTTTACTTCGGCGTTCCTTACTTTTCTCAAAAACAAATCGGTAGATTTTTTTTTTCTTGTGCATAGATATTCATAATAATAATATCTATTGCGATCAACCTTTATTTTGAAGATACACCGATTAATACTTGAGTAAATAACAAACAACTCAATTGTTACTTGGTCGGTATCAGGTTCTACTCCGGCCTGCCGTTAAGGATATGCACAATGTTTGAACATGATTAATTACTTATAAAAATGCATTTATGTATTGCAAAATGAATTATATTACAATAAAATACTTAAATTTTATAATAAACACAAAAAAATTATTTTAAAAACCTATTTTTATTTATTTTTATGCAAAGTCCAGTAATATAGCATGATTTTAAAAGCTGACCATATTTCTATGCTCCCGCGCGTGACTTCTCAACCTTACTTCTATTGTTGTATTTATATTACTTGTTCGATATGTGAAGCTCGCTATTCGTAAAGGTTTTAACGTTTATGCATATTATATACGTTCGTGTACATTAAACTATATAAAACATTGAATATAAACATAAATATTTTAATAATATTGTTTTTTTCTTTTGTAATTCATAAAAATAAATAAAAATATAAAAAAACGTGTTCTTCATACCAAAGAGGTTATGTTGCATATAAAAAAAGAACTCGGTATTTTGAAACACGGACTTGTGGACAGGGCACAGTAACTGGGGGAACAGTAATATGACGAAAGACTTTAGCAAAGCACAGTAATTTGTACAAAATAATTTTTTTTTGTTTTGGCTTAAATTCGATGAAATTATATAATTTTAATAATAAAAAAATTGCATTGGATACAGGGATGATTGAAGTATGCATACGCATTCATAGAAATCAAAATGCTAATAATTTGAATTAATGATGGATCTATTTCTTTGAAGATTATCTTAACGACACAGTAATCGGGACTCTGACCCTATCATTTGTTATTTTTGGTGCAATGTTTTTGAAGTCAGTTTTTTTTTTTAATTTTTTCTTTTTCCATAACTTTTATTTTGTGTACTTTTTTCAAAAATTTGTTTTTTTCCAAGTTATTATTCAAAAATCATTTTTTTAACCTCTATAAGGAATATTATTTTAAATCTGCTTGAACAATTTTAATTGAAATTGCTAAAGTTTATTTGTATAATTATTTTAAATCATTTCCCATCGATATTGTTGAGGTCGGATAAAAACTTTGAAAGAAAATTTCATTTATAAGCTATTGAACTATAAAACAATTTTGTTTTTTTATAACGAAAGAAAATACCAAAGGAAATAGTAATGACAGGTGAACACAAAGTGCAAGCGTCGTTGGTCGTGGCTTATATGCAAAAAGCCAAGCTTTTAACATACTCTGCATTTCGCTCAGCTTTGCTTCGCTCAGCTCTGAAAAGCCCGAGGTGTCAGCCACAACTGTAGCGAGTTAATTCTATTAAAAATATTTCCGTGAAACTTCATATATAGAGATTTTTCGGTGATTGTAGTGACCAATCTAATATTGGATTTTCGAAATTGCATATCTAGGATGGCAAATTTAAGATCACTTGTGTAGCGTTACTACAAGATTTCTTGTCTATTATGAAACCCCAATCTATTATTTCATAACAAGAATGTAATCAAGAGACTACAGAACATCAGGTGGGAAAAAAAATCGCAACTCAGACAAGCTCTTAAAAACTTAAAAGCTTGGTTTTGCCCACTAGAACATTATAAGTCAAATTACATTTATTTATACAAACTAACGACTCAGCATTAAAAAAAATCATTAAAAGCCATCTTGTATTTGCAACCTTGGATGCAGGAGCCAATAAAATTAACGACAGGTTTGTTATCAGCATCCTCGAAAATCTTTGTCTGAGACGATTAACTTAAATGAAAATACAAAAAATTTTTAGTTGCCATCTGAAATTTGACGTTTGAAATACGAACTTTGAAAATCTAATGTCAAATACATTACCAGCGCTTCTAAAAATCCTCGTAGACACGTTGCACAAAATCACGATTAAAAATAAAAAACATAATAAGCTACCATCTTGAATCCGCTATCTTAGATATAAAATTCCGAAAATATAATGTGAAATATGTATTTCGTGATTCTCAAAAACTACGTGTGTTAATTTTTAAAAAAATCTAAAAAGTCTTCTAAAAATAAAAAACTTAAAGACTTCTTGAAAGGAAACAAGAAAGAACTCAGAACTCTTACGAAGATTCTGATCATTAAATAATTTAGAAAGATTTTCGGAATGATCTAAGGTATTCTTTCACTGAATCATTTTAAGATTCATTCAAAAAGCTTTTATGAAATAATTTATCCAATATTTTGGTAAAGTCTTAAGAAATAATACATAAAATAATTTTGAAATCTTTATGAAATATTTCATGAAAGAACTTATCATGACGATAAAAGTTATTACATAAATCCTTACTAAAAGTACTTTAAAAGAACTTCTTGAAAGGAAACAAGAAAGAACTCAGAACTCTTTCGAAGTTTCCAGTCGTAAAATAATTCAGAAAGATTTTCAGAAGGATCCAAGGTATTCTTTCACCGAATCATTTCAAGATTCATTCAAGAAGCTTTCATGAAATAATTTATGCAATATTTTGGTAAAGTCTTAAGGAATCAAACATGAAATAATTTTCAAATCTTTTTGAAATATTTCATGAAATAACTTATAATGAGCACAAAAGTTATTACATAAATCCTTACTGAAAGGACTTTGAAAATACTTCTTGAAAGGAAATCAGGAAGAACTCAGAACTCTTTCGAAGGTTCCAGTCGTAAAATAATTCAGAAAGATTTTCGAAATAATCTAAGTTATTCTTTCACCGAATAATTTCAATATTTTTCCAAAAAGCTTCAACGTAATAATTTCATGTAAGATTTTCGTAAAATCTCACGAATCCTTACATGAAATAATTTTAAAATCTTTTTAAAATAATTCATGAAAGAACTTATCATGACAAAACAATTATTACATGAATACTTACTGAAAGTTCTTTGAAAAGACTTCTTGAAAGAAAACCAGAAAGAACTCAGAAATCTTTCGAAGAATCCAGTCGTAAAATAATTTAGAAATATTTTCGGAATAATCTAAGTTATTGTTTCACCGAACAATTTCAAGATTCTTTCAAAAAGCTTTAACGTAATAGTTCCACGTAAGATTTTCGTAAAATCTCACGAATTCTTACATGAAATAATTAAAAAATCTTTTTGAAATAATTCATGAAAGAACTTATGATGAGAATAAAAGTTAGTACATAAATCCTTACTGATACGACTTTGAAAAGACTTCTTAAAAGGAAACAAGAAAGAACTCAGAACTCTTTCGAAGTTTCCAGTCGTAAAATAATTCAGAAAGATTTTCAGATGGATCTAAGGTATTCTTTGACCGAATCATTTCGAGATTCATTCAAAAAGCTTTCATGAAATAATTCATGCAATATTTTGGTAAAGTCTCAAGAAATCATACATGAAATAATTTTGAAATGTTTTTGAAATATTTCATGAAATAACTTATAATGAGAATAAAAGTTATTACATAAATCCTTACTGAAAGGATTTTGAAAATACTTCTTGAAAGGAAACAAGAAAGAACTCAGAACTCTTTCGAAGTTTCCAGTCGTTAAATAATTCAGAAAGATTTTCAGAAGGGTCCGTGGTATTCTTTCACCAAATCATTTCAAGATTCATTCGAAAAGCTTTCATGAAATAATTCATGCAATATTTTGGTAAAGTCTTAAGAAATCAAACATGAAATAATTTTGAAATGTTTTTGAAATACTTCATGAAATAACTTATCATGACGATGAAAGTTATTACATGATCCCTTACTGAAAGTATTTTAAAGAACTTCTTGAAAGGAAACAAGAAAGAACTCAGAACTCTTTCGAAGTTTCCAGTCGTAAAATAATTCAGAAAGATTTTCGAAATAATCTAAGTTTTTCTTTTACCGAATAATTCCAATATTCTTCTAAAAAGTGTGTGTGTGTGTGTGTGTGTGTGTGTGTGTGTGTGTGTGTGTGTGTATCAATTCTAAATAGATTCTTAAATAATACAGGAAAGAATGAAGTTTTTACAAGTTTACACGTCTCTCAACTAAAGATATCCCTATTGAAAAAAATAACGTCTTTTTATAACGTCATTTTATGACATTATATGGTATGTCATTATTTCAGACGAAAAATGACGTCATGTAATAACGTCATTTCATGACGTGATTTTATGACGTTATCAAATGACGTCATGATTGAGAAAATAACGTCTTTGAAAAGAAAATTTTTGTTGAAAAAAGTACTTTTTGGCATGACTACCATTGTTGTCCGCTGCTGGGTATAGTGCCACGTCGATCGTGAGCGACTGCATTCGCCAGCTTATTGTCATTGAGAGCTTATGCTGGAAAACATCCTCTTCCAAGTATTCGATGTTCGATTCATCTAAGGTACCCAAATATCTCGCCCTATTAAAAAATAATTACGTAATTGTATAACGTCATAAAATGACGTTATTTAATGACGTAATTTTATAACGTCATTAAATGACGTCATTTTGTTAACTTTAACCTTCTGACAGCCGGCATTTTTTCCACTAAAAAAGTTTAACTTTCTCGAGATTTTCCATATAAATGTTTCTTAAGTAATAGTATATGTGATGACGCCATCATGGGATGACGCCATACGGCATCACCCCGGCTGTCAGAAGGTTAATAAAGATTATCACATTTCAATTCTCTTTGCGAAAACTAGCACATCTGAGAAAGCTCTGACAAAAAGTAACACATTTTAAAAGCTTAACCTTGCTGCAAGGTTGCAAAGATTATTGCAATGTTTCAATGAAAGGTTGCTGTAACCTTTTTATGTCCATTGTACATACCTTGCAGAAATGTTTTATGAAATCTTGCTGTAAAGTTTAAACGATACATTGTGGCAAACTTCCAATAAAAGATTCCTGCGAGGTTGCTATAAAAGATTTTTGCAAGATTATATGAAACCTTGCTGCAAAATTTCAATCCAACCTTGCCGCAAGGTTTCATATAATCTTGCGAGAACCTTTTATAGCAACCTTGCAGGAATCTTTCATTGGAAGTTTGCCACAATGTATTGTTTAAACTTCACAGCAAGATTTCATGAAACATTGCTGCCAGGTATGTGCAAAGGACATAAAAAGGTTACAGCAACCTTGCATTGCAACCTTACATGCTGTGTGGGTATTCCACAAAAACTAGCACATTTGGCCGTTTTGTCATCGTAAGCCGTTGCTAACATTTATTATTGTTCGAAAGACAGCGTTGAGATGTGCCATCTTTTGCAGGACAATATGAATATGCTTTTTTTAAAGCCAAGTGTGGAAAATTTGCTACTTCTCACCGCAAAAGTTAATCATGCTAATTTTCAACTGAAAATTGAAATGTCCCTGTTGTAGAAAAGTAGTCGAATATCTAACTGGATATTCAACTAGATGACTTGGATCTGACTTCAATTTCGTTGGACACCCAGGAGAATTATCCAGATGGATTTCTAGTAGGATATCCAGTTGTATATCTAGTTCACAGAAAAAAAAACCGTTGCGTTTACTGTACTCAGTTCAGTAACCTTAAAAGGGCACTTCCTCAGTTACAGCTACTAAAGATTTTACTGAACTGTCAGCTTGGTTGGAACAACGTAAACTTCAGTTAAATTTACTGAACCCCTCCTTACTGATGTACTCAGGTTAAATTTACTGAAGTCTTCAGTAAGCACAATTGTTTTTTTTCTCTATTGTTATGTTTTCAATGTACCACAAATTTAAATGAAAACAAAAACGACACTTAATAAGGTCATTCAATAACATCATTTACTTGTGTCTGTTGTTGACGTTATAAAAATACGTTATTATTTTTAATAGAGTGTTCGACTTACCAGGAGAGGCTATGAGCTTCAGGTCACAGATCTTGATGAAACTTTGGGATATGTTTTTAGGTACCAAAATATGAGTAAAGCTAGAAGGGTACGGTCCAACGCTTCGAAAAACTGAAATTATAGACGTTTCTAGTCGTATTTTAAGAAAAATGTAAAAAAAAGCTCCTAATTTAAGTGTGAATAATCCGGTCTAAAAAGGTCTTTAATAAATTAACAGGGACTAAAATAAAAGTACAAAAAGCAAGCTTTAATTTACCGTTTTCAGAATTGAAAAATAATAATTAGAATCAGGGATATGTTTGTTCAAAGTTAAGAGGAGGTCACGTATCTCTGTCCTTTTCTAATCAAAGAAATGATTTTTTTACAAAAACTAATAACTTTATCGAAAAATGAAAAGAAAGCCGCATCTTGTATCAAAAAAAGCAATATTTTCTTTGATAAGAAAAAATTAATTTTATTGCTTCGTTCTCAAGAAAACCTTGAAAAACCAAATTGTCCACCCTAACCTCTATGATTTAAGTTTTTCAAGGTTTTCTTGAAAACGAAGCAATAAAATTAATTCTTTCTTATCAAAAAAAATATTGCTTTTTTTATTACGAGATGCGGCTTTCTCTTCATTTTTTGCTAAAGTTGTTAGTTTGTGTAAAAAACTCAATTCTTTGATTAGAAAAGGACAGAGATACGTGACCTCCTCTTAAGAAGCAAGAAAGTACCAAAAATCATCTAAATTCTAAAGGACAATGATTTTGTGATTTTTGGTACTTTCTTGCTTCTTAACTTTGAACAAACATATCTCTGGTTCTAATTGTTATTTCTTAATTCTGAAAACGGTAAATTAAAGCTTGCTTTTTGTACTTTTATTTTAGTCCCTGTTAATTTATTAAAGACCTTTTTAGACCGGATTATTCACACTTAAATTAGGAGCTTTTTTTTACATTTTTCTTAAAATACGACTAGAAACGTCTATAATTTCAGTTTTTCGAAGCGTTAGACCGTACCCTTCTAGCTTTACTCATATTTTGGTACCTAAAAACATATCCCAAAGTTTCATCAAGATCTGTGACCTGAAGCTCATAACCTCTCCTGGTTAGATACATAAATATCTCTGTTGAAAAATGACTTTATTTAATGACGTCATTAAATGACGTTATTAAATGACGTTATCAAATGACGTTATTAAGAGCAGGCCGGATTCGCTGTCCTTGTCTAATTGGCATTTTTGTTAATTACTCAAGTATTAATCGGTGTATCTGCAAATTGAAGGTTAAGCGCAATAGATATTATTATTACAAATATTTATGCACAAGAAAAAAAAAATCTATCGCTTTGTTTTTGAGAAAAGTAAGGAACGCGAAAATGTTATAAACATAATCTTTTACTTCGGAGTTCCTTACTTTTCTCAAAAACAAATCGGTAGATTTTTTTTTTCTTGTGCATAGATATTCATAATAATAATATCTATTGCGATCAACCTTTATTTTGAAGATACACCGATTAATACTTGAGTAAATAACAAACAACTCAATTGTTACTCGGTCGGTATCAGGTTCTACTCCGGCCTGCTGTTAAAAGACATTATCAAATGACGTTATTACATGACGTTGTAAAAAGACGTCATTAAATGACGTTGTAAAAAGACGTCATTAAATGACGTTATTAAATGACATAATGATGTGATTTGATTTATCACAATGTTTTCATTCAAATTTGTGATACATCAAATCACATTAAGAGCAGGCCGGATTCGCTGTCCTTGTCTAATTGGCATTTTTGTTATTTACTCAAGTTTTAATCAGTGTATCTTCAAATTAAAGGTCGAGCGCAATAGATATTATTATTATGAACATCTATGCACAAGAAAAAAAATATCTACCGGTTTGTTTTTGAGAAAAGTAAGTAACGCCAAAGTAAAAGTTTATGTTTATAATATTTTCGCGTTACTTACTTTTCTCAAAAACAAACCAGTAGATATTTTTTTTCTTGTGCATAAATGTTCATAATAATAATATCTATTGCGCTCGACCTTTAATTTGAAGATACACCGTTTACAACTTGAGTAAATAACAAACAACTCAATTGTTACTCGGTCGGTATCAGGTTCTACTCCGGCCTACCGTTTATGAAATAACGTTATTAAAAGACGTCATTGAATAACGTTATTTGATGGGTCATTTATTTCTTACGTTAATTTTTTTGGTCCGCAATAACAATTATTACAATTTCGACAACGCAACATAATATTTTAATGACTATTTTATACTTATAAAATTGTGAAATTGCACAGTAAAGATAACTTACGAACCATTTTGTACATATATTTTGTTAATTATAAGAATCGATTAAAAATTTCTTTGTTAAAAAAAGAGTTTCAAATATGAGCCATGTAGAATGTTATCAAAAATAAAAAACTATTTTTAACAATATTGAGAATGATGATACAACCTAAATTTAAAGAATTAACATAAGACTAAGAATAAAAGTAATAGCTATAAAATTGCCAGGCCAACCCTACAAAAGTTAAATAAATGGATGGTTTCAAATTAGATTATTTATTCATCTAAAAAAAAATTGTAAAAATTAATATAAATTTTTAATTCCTTTACAAGCATTCTAAAAAGTTAATCCTAAAAAATGTTTTAAATGGATGTTTTGAAAGTATTTACGATATTATTAAAACATGAATTCTATATATTTTAGAAGATATAACTTTCGAGGAGTAGGTCTGGCAAGTTTATAGCTATAATATTACTTTTATTCTTAATTTTATGTTAATTTTTTAAATCTAACTTGTATCATTTTTAAATTTGTTTAAGATAGTTTCCAATAACATTTGACGTGGCTTTTATTTTATATTCTTCTGGTAACAAAGAAATTTTTTATTAATTCTTATTATTATCAAAATATATGTACGAAATGATTTGTAAGCGTTAATATTTTAAATCGCATTAGTACTTGACCACACATTATTGTGTGATGTAAAAAACATCACAAGTATGCGTGTTTTATAAAATTTTTAATGATTAAAGTTCTGCTTAGTTAAGCAGAACTTTTAAGATTAAGTTTTGTTACTTTTTTTATGAAAAGAAAGAAATTGAGAATTGTTTTTATGTTTACAAAAGGCTTAACTTGAATTATTATAAGAATTAAAAAAAACTTGGTTTACGCGTGTTAAGTTTAAATATAAAAAGCAATGTTAAGTCTTTTAAATTAAGATTATTATTTTTTTATTAACACTACACTCTTTACTTTTAAAATCTTCTTTTTTTAAAGCTATTAATTTGACATTTATCAACTGAAATCTTTCTTTTAAAAAGTTTTAAGGTTACTATTAATTAACCAACACTGCGCTTTTTATTATATTTTTGAAAATGATGCGTGCACTATTATTATGTTGTTTTCTTTAACAAACCCTTACAAGAGATTATTTAGAATTAATTGAAGAAGATTGTATTATAATGTAAAAGGGGGGTTGAGAAAGCCGAGGGGGAAAACCTGAAAGAAAAGATAAGGCATTAGTGATTGAAAAAGTAATTGATTGATTGATAGAATAGAAGTCAGATGTGTTGAAATATTTAAAAAAAAAAAAATTAAAAAGAGGACCACTTACAAAAAGGAAGAAATTAAAGCAAGCTAGCGAAAGGAAACCAAGGACAACAAGAAGTAGAGCTCAGTAACCTGCATCGACAATGTACACGAACTCAAATCAGCAACAGCATAGATCGATCCTTGGACGAAAAGTATAGGATAGGTCGTCTGAAGAGACACACCAAGAGTCGTAACCATCCTCAGAGAAGCTCAGAGAGACAGAAGACCTAAAAAAACACAAGATTATGAGTATGCAGCATCAACACTCAAGAGTAGAATATAGGTTAGGGCGTTGTGATAGCCTCAACCTCACGCACACGGACGACGCACACATTACAGCGACCAATCTCGGAGTAGTTAGCAACACTGATGCTAACCACAACATGTAAAAGAAGCAAAGACACCGGTCTCGATAATAAATCACGAGGAGTTAAAGATAAACGGTGATGTGAAGTACCCACACAGCATGAAAGATATCATTGGAATATTCCGAAATATTCCAATGGAATATTTCATTGAAATATGTATGGAAGCTTTATGGAAGAAAACAGAAATATTCCTGAAATATTGCAAAGGAGACTTTCTATGAAGAACCCTTGGAAGCCTTCGTAAACCTTCCAAGGAAGATTCCGTTGGAAGATTCATAAATCATTGCACCGAAAGATTTTATGGAAGGTTTATAGAAGACTTTGTTTTCCTTTCGGGGAAATGTTGGGAATTTTCACTGGAATATTCCGACTTAAGTCTCCTGGAAGATTCCGTAAACCTTCCAAGGAAGATTGCGTTGGAAGATTGATGAATCATTGAACCGAAAGATTTCATGGAAACTTGAATGGAAGACTCCGTTTACCTTACAGCGAAATATTGGAAATTGTCATTGTAACATTTCAGTGGAAGGCTCCTGGAAGATTCCGTAAACCTTCCAAGGAAGATTCCGTTGGAAGATTGATGAATCATTACACCGAAAGATTTCATGGAAGCTTGAATGAAAGACTCCGTTAACCTTTCAGCGAAATATTGGAAATTGTCATTGAAACATTTCAGTGGAAGGCTTCTGAAAGCTTCCGTAAACCTTCCAAGGAAGATTCCGTTGGAAGATTGATTAATCATTGCCCCGAAAGATTTCATGGAAGCTTGAATGGAAGACTCTGTTTACCTTTCAGCGAAATATTGGAAATCGTCATTGAAATATTCCAGTGGAAGGCTTCTAAAAGCTTCCGTAAACCTTCCAAAGAAGATTCCGTTGGAAGATTAATCAATCATCGCACCGAAAGATTTCATAGAAGCTTTATAGAAGACTCCGTTTTCCTTTCAGCGAAATATTGGAAATCGTCATTGAAATATTCCAGTGGAAGGCTTCTAAAAGCTTCCGTAAACCTTCCAAGGAAGATTCCGTTGGAAGATTGATCAATCATCGCACCGAAAGATTTCATAGAAGCTTTATAGAAGACTCCGTTTTCCTTTCGGGGAAATGTTCGGAATTTTTACTGGAATATTCCGACTAAAGTCCCCTGAAAGTTTCTGTAAACCTTCCAAGGAAGATTCCGTTGGAAGATTGATTAATCATTGCACCGAAAGATTTCATGGAAGCTTGAATAGAAGACTCCGTTTACCTTTCAGCAAAATATTAGAAATCGTCATTGAAACATTCCAGTGGAAGGCTCCTGAAAGCTTCCGTAAACCTTCCAAAGAAGATTCCGTTGGAAGATTGATCAATCATCGCACCGAAAGATTTCATAGAAGCTTTATAGAAGACTCCGTTTTCCTTTCAGCGAAATATTGGAAATCGTCATTGAAATATTCCAGTGGAAGGCTTCTAAAAGCTTCCGTAAACCTTCCAAGGAAGATTCCGTTGGAAGATTGATCAATCATCGCACCGAAAGATTTCATAGAAGCTTTATAGAAGACTCCGTTTTCCTTTCGGGGAAATGTTCGGAATTTTTACTGGAATATTCCGACTAAAGTCCCCTGAAAGTTTCTGTAAACCTTCCAAGGAAGATTCCGTTGGAAGATTGATTAATCATTGCACCGAAAGATTTCATGGAAGCTTGAATAGAAGACTCCGTTTACCTTTCAGCAAAATATTAGAAATCGTCATTGAAACATTCCAGTGGAAGGCTCCTGAAAGCTTCCGTAAACCTTCCAAAGAAGATTCCGTTGGAAGATTGATGAATCATTGCACCGAAAGATTTCATGGAAGCTTTATAGAAGACTCCATTTTTCTTTCGGAGAAATGTTGGGAATTTTCACTTGAATATTCCGACTTAAGTCTTCTGAAAGATTCCGTAAACCTTTCAAGGAAGATTCTGTTGAAAGATTGATGAATCATTGCACTAAAAGATTTCATGCAAATTTGAATGGAAGACTACGTTTACTTTTTAGCGAAATATTGGAAATTGTCATTGAAAAATTCCAGTGGAAGGCTCCTGAAAGCTTCCGTAAACCTTACAAGGAAGATTCCGTTGGAAGATTGGTGAATCATTGCACCGAAAGATTTCATGGAAACTTGAATGGAAGACTCCGTTTACCTTACAGCGAAATATTGGAAATTGTCATTGTAACATTTCAGTGGAAGGCTCCTGGAAGATTCCGTAAACCTTCCAAGGAAGATTCCGTTGGAAGATTGATGAATCATTACACCGAAAGATTTCATGGAAGCTTGAATGAAAGACTCCGTTAACCTTTCAGCGAAATATTGGAAATTGTCATTGAAACATTTCAGTGGAAGGCTTCTGAAAGCTTCCGTAAACCTTCCAAGGAAGATTCCGTTGGAAGATTGATTAATCATTGCCCCGAAAGATTTCATGGAAGCTTGAATGGAAGTCTCTGTTTACCTTTCAGCGAAATATTGGAAATCGTCATTGAAATATTCCAGTGGAAGGCTTCTAAAAGCTTCCGTAAACCTTCCAAGGAAGATTCCGTTGGAAGATTGATCAATCATCGCACCGAAAGATTTCATAGAAGCTTTATAGAAGACTCCGTTTTCCTTTCGGGGAAATGTTCGGAATTTTTACTGGAATATTCCGACTAAAGTCCCCTGAAAGTTTCTGTAAACCTTCCAAGGAAGATTCCGTTGGAAGATTGATTAATCATTGCACCGAAAGATTTCATGGAAGCTTGAATGGAAGACTCCGTTTACCATTCAGCTAAATATTGGAAATTGTCATTGAAACATTTCAGTGGAAGGCTTCTGAAAGCTTCCGTAAACCTTCCAAGGAAGATTCCGTTGGAAGATTGATTAAACATTGCACCGGAAGATTTCATGGAAGCTTGAATGGAAGACTCTGTTCACTTTCCAGCGAAATATTGGAAATTCGTCATTGAAACATCCCAGTGGAAGGCTCCTGAAAGCTTCCGTAAACCTTCCAAGGAAGATTCCATTGGATGATTGATGAGTCATTGCACCGAAAGATTTCATGGAAGCTTGAATGGAAGGCTCTGTTTACCTTACAGCGAAATATTGGAAATCGACATTGAAATATTCCAGTGGAAGGCTTCTAAAAGCTTCCGTAAACCTTCCAAGGAAGATTCTGTTGGAAGATTGATGAATTATTGCAGGGAAAGACCCAAGGAAGCTCTAAGGAAGATTGCATTTACCTTGCAGCTAAATGTTGGCAATTTTTGACTGAAACATTTGGGCCGAAGGCTTCAGGAAGCTTTGGAAAACATTTCATGGAAGATCCCATCAGTAGACTAATGAATCAGGAATTATTATTTTGAATGAATGTAAAACGGACACTACACCAGCACTCATCAATATGGCTTATCCTCGTTTGTAAGTTAATAAAAAAAATTTTAATGACGCTATAGCTACACCAAAAAGACATTTTTATAAAAATGAGATAATTGTTATAAAAATGAGGTAATTTTTTTAACGAAAATGACTTTATTGCAATAACAAAAAACAAGTCCTTTTCTATTCAAATTTTTTATTTTATCTAATGACGATATTTTCCCAATACATTACTTGACACACTAAAAGGCGTTTTAAATAACGTTATTTAGTATGTTAGGGATTAGGACAAAAAGTGACGTCGTTTAGTATGTTAAATGTTAACGAAAAATGACGTCATTATTTAATAACAATGACGTCTTTTTTTATATAACTTCCCACATAGTATGAAATATTTCTGAAATATTTCTGAAATATTTCATTAAAAGATTCGGAATAAAACAGAAAAATTGATATGTAATGTTTCTTGAAAAATTTGAGAAATGTTAATTTGAAACATTTCAAGAAATAATGTAACTACTTACTTGAATATTTCAGTGTCGGATTCAATAATTATTTTGAAATAAAACATGAATTGTTCCAACAATATTACAGAAATATTTCAATAAATTATTTAATATTCATAAACTGAAATATTTCAAAGAAATATTAGTTCATCATTTATTTAATATTTCACTGAAATATTTCATTAATAATTTACGGATGCTTCCAGTAACTTTTACTGAAATATTCCATGAAAAGTTTACGGACGCTTCCGGTAAACTTCCTGGAAGCTTCCAATGTTTTTTCTGCAGTGAATTAAATCTTCCACGTTTTCTTCTAGGAAGCTTCCGGTAATATTGCACTGAAATTTTCAACGAAAAACTTATCGAAGCTTCCTGGAAGCTTTTACTGAAATATTTCAGGAATGATGTACGGAAGCTTCGAGTAAGCTTCCACTGAAATATTCCATGAAAAATTTACGAAGGCTTCCAGCAAGTTTTCACTGAAATGTTTTATGAATAATTTACGGAAGCTGTCGGTAAGCTTCTATTGAAATATTCCATGTATAATTTACGGAAGCTTCCAGTAAGCTTCTACTGAAATATTCCATGAAGGACTAACGGAGGCTTCCAGTGAGCTTTCACTGAAATATTCCATGAAAGACTTACGGAAGACTCCTGATCGAGGACATATCCATCTTCCGGAAAATTTCCACTAAGAACTTCCTAAAAGCTTCCAACCTTTCTTCCACATCTTCCGGGAAGCTTACAGGAAGCTTCCAGGAAGCTTACATGCTGTGTGGGTACACAACGACGCGGCGTAGCAGAAACTGTCATGGCGACGGCATAAGAGCAAGAAGGATAGATAGAACGGACGACTTCAGGCTAGACACGTAGCCACATAGTGCTGTGCCGTACCTTAAATTTTAAAATAATTCACTGTTTCTAAATTGAGATAGGAAACTTTATAAATTGCAATTAGGTCGTAAATTTGTTCAAAATTTAATTTCATAAGTCTGTATCTCAATTTAGAAGCAGTGAATAGTTTTGAAATTGAAGGTTCGGGGCCCTAACCATCTCACTGGTGAGAAGTGAAACAGTGAGATGGATTTAAAAATGGGTTTTTACGCATGCGCAAACTCGATGTTTTCAGATTTTTCAGTATTTTTCAAACAAACGCGGAAATAAACCGCGTGAGTTGGTGAGATGATGAAAAATCCTTCTCCATATGTTGTTTTCTATTTCACATCATAGAGATCTATCTCTCTATTTCACTTCTCACCAGTGAGATAGTATATAGTGAGTTGTTAGCAGTTCTGAATCAGCTATTTTTGAATAAAGTAATTTTATCAAATATTTTAATGAATGTGACGACCTGTTTTAAATGACTAGCTAGACATTTTTATAATAAAAGTCATTTAGATGATGCTAAACAATTAATAAAATCATTAGTTTTGGATTCTAAAAAATAATTTAAATATAACATAAGTGCTCAATGCAAAGATTATTAAAATTTAAATTAGTTTTTAAAATTTTATACTTGTGTTATGGTGAATTTAAATCCTCCTATTTTCCAATCATATAAATCTAATGTATAACTTTAATTTATTATTGATACATAATTTTTTTTAGATAAAAACGTGTATACATTTAATTTATTGTAAAGTATATTTTCTTTCTAAATAAAAGTTTATTATAAAAGCAATTATATGTATTTCATTTATATTTATGTATAACAAATTTATCAACATTTATTTACTAAAAACATTTTTAGATTTAAGTACTAAATATTTGACTTTGTATATTAATGACCATCCTTGTTATACTTTCAAAATCTAATTGAGTTTGATGTTTTTTACAATAATAAAATTTATAAACATGTCATATATTGTGATTGGTTTCCTATATAATTAATAAAAAATAGGTAAACGTAATAATTAGTTTAAAGTACAATGAAAAAAAAAATTTTGACGCCTAGTAGAATCCGATACGTCAAGTTTAAGCTTGGTACTGACAGTTATACGATTTTTAATCATTTGAGACAACTTTCCGAAATCATGTTAATTAAGAGGAGGTCACGTATCTCTGTCCTTTTCTAATCAAAGAAATGATTTTTTTACAAAAACTAATAACTGTATCAAAAAATGAAGAGAAAGCAGCATCTTGTATCAAAAAAAGCAATATTTTCTTTGGTGAGAAAAAATTAATTTTATTGCTTCGTTCTCAAGAAAACCTTGAAAAACCAAATTGTCTACCCTAACCTCTATGATTAAAGTTTTTCAAGGTTTTCTTGAAAACGAAACAATAAAATTAATTCTTTCTTATCAAAGAAAATATTGCTTTTTTTATTACGAGATGCGGCTTTCTCTTCAGTTTTTGCTAAAGTTGTTAGTTCGTGTAAAAAACTCAAAGTTTTGATTAGAAAAGGAAAGAGATACGTGACCTCCTCTTAATACGGGTTTTTTGGGAAAATTGCTTTTTTATTAATTTTATATTAATAATAATTTATTAAATATTCATTCTAATATTATTCTGTTAATATTATATTATTTTAATTATTAATATAATAATCAATAAAATAGTCAAAAATTCGCAAAAAGAAAGTTGCCTCGTATTGGGGCTAATATTGTAAAAAATCGATTTTTTTCAATCTAAAATAATTAAATGTTTAATAAAAAATAAGAAGTCTGGACCAATTTTTTTATTCAGTTTGAAGTCTAAATTTAGTGTAAATGCTTCGGTAGAGTCAATTATTTCACTACCAGAGAAGAAATAATCTCTCAAAAAATGTCCGAAATTTAGCCCCCCTTTACCTTATATTTATAATTTACATATACTTACAGCTATGAAAATAGTGCGATCATTAGAAGTTGGCCATGTATTTTATGATAATTAAAGGAATTACATTATTTTCAAAAGAACAATTGAAATAAAAAATGTGATAGTTCTTTAATTAATCTATTTCATCCATTTTTAATACTTGCCACCCATGCTCTCACGAAGTAGAATGTTTGAAGACATTTTTATTGCTTAAGGTGGTTCGTGCGACTAACGTGTTTTTTCAAGATATTCTTGAAATTGTAGGTATAGTTCAATAAAGGCAATGTGAATATCATATTAAAATTTCAGAACATTTCATCGTTTCGTTTTTGATTAATCGATGTTCAAAGTTTTACAAATTACATTGGAAGTATATCTATATATATTGGAATTTTTACATTTCGTAGCTGTTAATCGCAATATCTCATAAACTAAATTCAAATTGTAATTGAAAATTTAAACATATATAAAGGAACTAATAATAAACATTTTCCAACAAGATTCACGTAAATTCATCGTTTTATTAAAGAGATAAAGTGTTTTGAACATGTAATTATTAGATAAACGATGCATATTTCGTTCACATTTACGTTGCTGCGCATGCGCAACTGGATCATGTGAGCGCTATCTCTTTCTCTCACAGCTAGCTTTCTCTCTCTTACCGCACGAACCACCTTAAAGTAGAATATTTAAAAGAATTAGAAAACTAAAAAAGAATAGGATGATAAAAAGTAGAATGAAATATTTCTTGTTTCTTTTAAAAATAATGTAATTCCTTTAATTATCATAAAATACATGGCCAACTTCTAATTATTGCACTATTTTCATAGCTGTAAGTTTGAAACTTATACATCTTATATTATATTAAAGTGAAACCACTTTTTTCTCCGTTTTTCCGGTTCTCCGTTTCTCCGGTTCTCCGCATTTTTTGAATGTGTCTTTCTTGGGCCTTATATTTTCTTGGGCCTTTTATTTTCTTGGGCCTTATAATTTGTTGGACTCAATATTTTTTTGGACCTAATATTTTATTGGACTCAATATTTTTTGGGCCCAATATTTTTTCGGTCTCTATATTTATTGGGCCTTATTTTTTTGGGCCTTATATTTTATTGAGCCTTATATTTTCTTGGGCCTTATAATTTTTTAGACTCAATATTTTTTTGGGCCCAATATATTTTCGATCTCTATATTTTTTGGGCCTTATTTTTTTTGGGCTTTATGATTTTTTGGACTCAATATTTTTTTGGGCCCAATATTTTTTCGGTCTCTATATTTTTTGGGCCTTATATTTTCTTGGGCTTTATATTTTTTTGATTCCTACATTTTTTTGGTCGATATGTTTTCTAACGTAGCTTTTCATCCAAGCCTGTATACTTTTACATTGGATTCTTCAGTGGAGCGTATTTTTATAATGTTTTATACAGGCTCCGCTCCAGACGCTATAATACTTTTTTTTATTTCAAATGCAATGTTTTAACGTCTCTTCTTACACTAGACATTACAAATCTAATAGCGCATCTCCATATGCAGCCGATTAAATAGAGCGTCCCAATATGCAGCCGTTTAAACAGCGCATCCCCATATGCAGCCGATTAAACAGCGCATCTCAATATGCAGCCGATTCAACAGCGCATCCCAATATGCAGCCGATTCAACAGCGCATCCCAATATGCAGCCGATTCAACAGCGCATCCCCATATGCAGCCAATTCTACAGCGCATCCCTATTTGCAGCCGATTCAACAGCGCATTCTCTAATGTAGTCGATTTAATAGCGTATCCTCGTATGCAGCCGATTCAACAGCACGTTTCCTTATGTAGCCGATTTAACAGCGCGTCGTTTATACAGCTGATTCAACATCATATTAAACTATTTTGAAAGCGTCAGTTGATATTTATTTTCATTAAATATCATATATTTTATTATATTTCGAATTCAACTATTAACACAATCTAAAACATAAATATTAAATACATATTGACATATTCTTTATAATATCTCTTTATAAACAATGTTTTTTGTATATATTGTGTTCTGATCATTTTTATTTTCTCCGTTGACAATAGCGTAGTCACCTAAAAATAATTTCAAATTGTTTTTAAATTTCGTCCTTGAAAGAGCAACATATAATTGCCCATGAGATAAACTCCAACTTTTTCATAAGATTGTCCTTGTGATTTATTAACAGTCATTGCAAATCCTAATCTAATAGGAAACTGTTTTCGTTGTATATTGAATGGAATTTCTTTCGTGGATGGAGATAAATTTATTCTTGGAATGAAAACTTATTTACCTTTGTTTTGACCAGTTGCTAATTCCGCTTGAATGGAATATTTAAGCATTTTTTTTACTATCAACCTTGTTCCATTACAAAGTCCCTTATTGACATTCAAATTTCTTAAAAGTATAATGATAGCCCCTACTTTTAAATGTAATTTATGTGGTGGAAGTCCATTAGGAGTTAACTTATTTAAAAATTCTGTAGGTAACATAATATCTAAATTTTCTTTGTTATCATCTTTAGCAGTATCAATACTCAAATATTCAACATGGTTTCCTTCCATTTAATTCAAAACATTATTATTGATTTCAGTTACATCATTATTTTTAGGAGCCAAAATAACTTTTTTCGTTATATTCGTATTGTCTATTTTTATTGTTTTTCCGAATATTTCTTCGACAAGATTTTCTTTAATGATAAAATTATCTGGTATAGCAGTTACTTCATTATCATCTTCAAAAACATCGCGGCATTTTCCTTCTCCGATGTCTAATAACCATTGTTTAGAATTATTATCATTATCCGAAACTCGCAGATTTTCATTTAACTTCATTTGCTTAAAATTTTGCCATAATAGACTAAATTTAACTGAATTTTCAATAATGTTCATACGGCTATCATGTCGTACAATTGGTAATGTTTACCTGAAATCTCCTGATATAATTACAGTTCTACCACCGAAGGGTTGGTTTACATTGTATAAATCTTGAAAAAGACGATCAACCGCTTGAAAAGCAAATTTTGAAGTCATGGATATTTCATCCCAAATAATTATTTGTGTTTCCTTTATTTGTTTGCCTTCTGCAGAATTAGGCTGAACATTACAAGTTGTACAATCTGTTATATTTAACGGTAGTTTAAATGTTGTATGCACGGTACTTCCATCGACTAATGAATTCGCTGCTATACCTGTCAAAGCTACACATAAATAATGTAGGGTATGATATTTAAAATAAGCCATTAAAACGTTAAGTAAATAACTTTTTCCACTTCCACCCGGTCCATCTATAAAAATATATTTTTCTTTACTTTGGTTGTTTAAACTTTTTAGTGTCGAATATTTGCCTTTGTTTATTATTTAAAGAACTTATTTTCATTTCTAATTCATTAAGAATATAATTATTATGATTTAAAATTGTTTCATTATTATCTTCTTCTATAAATGTGCTTACGTTATGTAAATTAAAATCGTTTAATGAAAATCCATTGACTTGTAAATTATTTTTAATAACATTCAATGCAAGATTTTCACCTACATTTTTTTCGTATTTAGGGTGGTAAAATTTATCTTTATATTTTTCATATAAATCTCGTGCACTTATAGGATTATAAAAAACGCAAATAAAAGCAAATAATTCACAAAGAGCATAAGGGAATTCTGTTGAAGATACTTCTTCCAAGTATCTATCCCATTCTTTATCTTCATTAATTAATTGTTTTGCCTTAGCTGCCTCATAAAACGAATTGTACATCACATCATCAACAGTACGCAAAGCTTCAAAAGACGTGGCTCCTTTTACATGTAATAGTAATAACCTAATAAAATAACGTTCTCTATCTTTCGGACTTACTAAGTACATTCTACTGAGTATTGGTTTTTTTTTTTTGTTTTATTCCACTTTTTCAGTTTTTCATCAAATGTATAAAAATTTGGTATTTCTGAATATAAGTAATTTCGTGCTTCAAAATCTTCTCTATTCGGTTCAAAATATGCTGTTAATGTTGTTCCAACGTTTTTTTGCATGATCATTTCTTCTTTTCCTTCTTTAAAAAATATGTTTTGTTGATTCTCTTCATGAACGCTTAGACGTTTTATAGTATGTGGAATAACATGTAAAGGATATTCTAATAATCTGTGCATTGCTTCAAGTGGACATAAATATCGTGTATTAATGTATTGTTTGATTTCGTCGTATTCATATTCAACATTTTCACTATTGTCATTTTCAAGAGTGTCTTAATTTTCTGATCTAAAATCAACATTTACTTGATGTATTTCAATGTATGCACAATCATGACCTTCATAACAGTATTTGAATAAATATTTAATGCATTTTACAGTGGAACAAACTTCTACGTTTATGTGTGCATTAAATTTCAATAATAAGTAAAGATTATAAGGAACAACGAATCCATTATCTGCAATTCTTTCTGTAAATTTATTTTTAAAAATAATTTCGACGCCATCATTCTTGCGTTTGTATAGTGGATACCTATTTGATTTAAATGTTGTTGTATTATTAAATTTTTTTGGAAAATTTTTCGTACATTGTTTCGTATTTTTATCCATACACGGACAATTTATATTTTGCATACCACAGAGACCGTGTATCATAAATTGTTTAACAATACTATATAATTTTGGATAAATATCTCTATTTGGGATTTCTGCACTTATTATTTTATCAACTTTTTCGGGAATGTCAAATTTATCATTTTTATCTAAGAATAACAACATATGCATATGTGGTAATCCTCGTTTTTGAAATTCAATTACATAACTATATGCAATACATTTTCCTAATATTCCCTTTTTTATTACTAAATTTTTGAATTCTTCTACTTTTTGATAAAATACTTTTGTTATAATATCTGGTCTATCTATTGCATTTTTGATAAATTTCCAAGTTTTCAGTTATTTCTTTCCAATGTGGGTCACAGGTCATAGTTACAAAAAGGTCAGGTTTACCATGATAATTTACAAGTGTTATTGAATCAATGTAATTTTGTTTTAAAAATCGTGGACTTCCTGTAAAGTTTGTTAGTAATATTACCATTTTTCCAATTTTTGAATAATCTAATTCTTTTTTGTTATGTAAATAGTCCATAACACCTTTGTAACAATCACTTCTTAATACGTTTTGGTTTTTTCGTATGAAATATAATCTGGAGGTTTCAACTTTTACAAACGCATCAACAATGAACTATAGAGATAATTTTCCTAAATTAAGAAATGGATTAAATTCATTTCTCACACTAAATCTATAATCATAAAATTGCAAATTTTTAATATTAGATTTTCCAAATTTATTTTTCATATTTGACATCCATCCGAAACCACCATTAGGATGAATAAGCGAATATGTCATAGGATCTGTGTGTTTGCTAATTTTTAGTATACTAATTGGTTTATCAGACTTAAGGTAAATGACAATATCACGTTTAATAGGAGGCATATCGTCTTCTCCAACGTATACTATTGCTACATCATTACAGGTAGGTAGATTATATTTATTTTCTATCTAAATTATTATTGCGGACAATAGGCATAGTATCAGTTTTCAGAAGACAATTGATTTTTGCACATCCTTGTAGTTCTTCTTCTCCTGCTTCATACATCATTTTATAGGCTTTAGCATGAGGGTTAATATCTCTCATTAAGTCATCTGAATATTTTAATAATGTTGAGTTTGTATTAAACTTATGTCGTTCAATTGTTGCCATTTCATTATCTAAAATATATAATTGTCCATATTTAAGTGCTTCATCTTTATTAGGATGTAACGCATATACATTATGGTAAATTTGTCCACATATTCTAATAACTTGTGGTCCTTTACTCGGCAATGTATCAAAATTGGCATCAAAACTTGCGAATGCTAAAGCATTATTGTATAACCTAACATTTCGTCGAAAATCAATACTTTCTTCCGTAAATTCAGTTGCTCAAAACAATCGTTCTGGGTAAGGTGGATTTTCTAACAATTCTACTTTACCTTTATGACAACAATTGAAGAAATCGTTATTTTTAGTATGTTAAAAAGCAAAATGTTGCGCATCACAATAAACAAATGTATTCGTCATGGAACCAATGTAATTTTCAGATATGAGATTTTCATCGAAATATATATTTGCCATACAACCAACCAGTTTCAAATTAATTTTTTCAGTTAATATTTTTTCATTTAATTTCTTTAAATTTTTTTCTGCTTTGCCCTTTATTGTTTTATCAATAACTTCGTTTAATACAATATTATGATTGTTATTATGATTATTATTATTCTAATTTTCATTATAATTATTATCTTCAATTTTTAATCGTTTACACTTAACATTTTCTAATTTTTCTTCATATTTTTTTGGTTGTTTTTCTTTAATTTTTATATAAGCTTCTTTCTTACGTAAAGCTTCATTCGCACGTATTTGTTCAAATTTATCAGTACTCATTGTTTCCTTGAATTGCCATTTTGTTATGTTAGTATTTTCTAATTTCTGTTTATATTTATTTGGTTGTCCTTTTTTCATTTTCATATAAGCTTTTTTCTTATGTAAAGTTTCTTGAACACGTCTTAGTTCTAATTTATCATTACTTTTTTGTTTCTCGCATTTCCATAATAATGTCTTTTTCTGAAATTTTTTTATATTTATGTGATTCTTCTGTTACCATTTACCTATTAACGGGATGTCGGAGCTGCATCACTTGAGTTATGCTTTTTTTATTATATCAGTATCTTTTTAAATTAATAAATTAAACAAATATAATGACTTGTCCGTACTAAAGCTATATTACTACAATGATTTTTGTCAAAATAAAAAATCATTTAGACTTGTTATTTTTTTATGAGCTTGGATTGAAAATTAGATATCAACCTTGATAGACCTAACTTTAAAATACGATACATTGAAAGTTTTTATTATAACTTTATATGTCTAATATTTTGGTGGATTTCTTGAGTTGTCCGCACTGGAGTATAATCTTACAAATTTTTACTTTGTAGCAAAAAAACTCGATTAAACGCATCGTTTATTCATAAGTTAGGATTGGAAATATTATTAGAAGGGGGCCGCTTCGTCAAGCTCTTAAGTTCTGTTACAAATAAAGTTTCTTTTTCATCCATTTCTTTTGAATCTTTTTTTTCTTCATTTAATTTAATCTCAACTGTCCCAATTTTATTATCGTTATAATTTAAGAGGAGGCCGTATAGTTCTGTCCTTGTCTAATCTAAATTTTCGTTATTATGACTAAATTAAATATTTTTATACAAAAGTAAGGGCAGAGCCCAATAGATTTAAGGATGAGCAGACGATTCTATTCTATGAAAAAATATAAAATTTTCATTAGTTTTCGAGTGAAGTCTGAAACGGAAAAAGAGTTAAATTTGATTGAAGTGTTCAACTCTTTTCCGTTTCAGACTTCACTCGAAAACTAATGAAAATTTTATATTTTTTCATAGAATAGAATCGTTTGTTTATCCTTAAATCTATTGGGCTCTGCCCTTACCTTTGTATAAAAATATTTAGTTTACTAATTATAACGAAAATTTAGGTTAGACAAGGACAGAACTATACGGCCGCCTCTTAAGTGGATGTCATCGTTTCCCATTATATCATTATCTGGTTTTTAAAAATTTCTATCTGAAATGTCATTGTCAATTTCCATCAAAATTGTTTCATGATTCGAATTCTTTTGTTTACGATACGTTTCCATGATCTTTTTTTGTTCTGGCAATAAATGCATTTGTGAGTTTTTTTTATAATATTTCAAGCTCGGCGAAATCTAAATTAAATGGTATTTGATTAAGACCTTGCTCATGACAAAAACTCCTTTTTATCATATCCGATGGATTATCGTAATTAATTTTTGCATTATTATAATTTTGTAAAACTGAAAATATTTTTATTTTTTGCGTTTTAAAAATTCTTTATAAACGTAATCGCATTTGAGAAACATTATATCTTAAACAACATGGACCTAAATTATAAAGTACTGCAACAGCAAAAACCATTGCAAAAACGCTACAATCATAATTATTCGTTTGTGATTGTACTGTTTCGAATACTGTGCTTAATTCTGATTTGTTTGGAAATAATCTGTTATATAAATCTTATACTCATCTTGTAAATATATAAGATTCAAACTGTCTATATATATGAATTACCTTATTATTATAATACACACGAATCCGGTGACTCTTTTTTAAATTTTTGGTAAATAATAACTGTATAAATTCTCCATCAATCAGTACTGAATGAACATATTGTGGTCTTTGAATTAGTGAAGTCAATTGCATGTCGAATGAGGTGCACTGGTTTGAAATGTTATTAAATTCTAATATATGAATATCAGTTAACATGAAAGCAATTCCACTATACAATCCCTGTCTTTTAACAATCAATTTATCTTCCTTAGTCAAAACTATTATTGAAAAAGAAAATTCTCTTAAGAATTTTCATTCATTTTTAATGAACTTTTTCCAAAGATATTCACAAAAGAATTACTTCTATATTAACTGATTCAATTTACTGCCTTTTTACTTTAAAAGCTGAAAAATTAAATAAATAATGAAAAATGCTATGAATTAATTGTTATATGATAAATAAATAATAATGAAATTTGTAAAAATAATGTTATGATAAAAAATAATAATTTTCCGCAATTATATATATATATATATATATGGGTCAATCCACATCAAACAGATAATGGCTCCGTCCAAAATTGTAGATCACCAAAAAAATCGTATATAAGCTCAAAATTTTCGTCTTACACTCTACTTTCTTTTGCAATGTGGTGATTTAAAAAAATCCAAAATGGTGGCTCCAATATGGCAGCTCAAACCTAGAGATAAAATAAAAAATTTTCAAAAATTGATTTTAATTTATTCAAATCAGATCCTACATATTTTTTTACATCAGAAATCAATTTAGCGTTCAATTTTACATAGGAATATAGTATTGCACTCGAGGTAAAAAAAATTTACAATGTCATCGGAAGGTCATATCGGGAAATAATAGTTATTTCTCAAATTACTCATTGATCAATGTTGATTAGTGAGAAAATAAAGATTCTGATAGATAACTCGAGTTACTGAATTTAAATCTGATGTCTCCTTAACCCAACAAGATATGTGTGAAAGTCATTTGAAGGTCAGATCGCGAATATCTTTTATTATTTGATAACATTAGGACACTTTCAAGTTTTACGTGTCGCTGAATCGGAAACCGGGGTCTGTTGGAGTGTCAAACGACGTAATTACGTAAAAATTAATTAAATATGACTAAAAGAAAATTTTTGTCCTCCAAGAAACCACAGTTTGAAACGAATTTTTCTGTAATTACGTCGTTTGACACTTCAACAGGTCTCGGATTCGGATCCAGCATCACGTAAAACTTATAGGTGTCTTAATCTTATCAAATTTGACCTTCAAATGACCTTGATGGAGACTGGTAGGGTTAAGCGGATATCAGATTTGGATTCAGTGACTCGAGTTACCTATCAGTATCTTCATTTTCTTACTAATCAACGTTTATCAATGATTAATTCGAGAAATAATTATTGTATCGCGATATGACCTTCAGATGATATTGTAAAATTTTTTTACCTTGAGTGCAATACTATATTCTCATGTAAAATCGAACGCTAAATTAATTTCTGATATAAAAGATATGTGGAATCAGATTTGAATGAATTAAAATTAAATTTTGAAAATTTTTTATAAAATTTCTAGGTTTGAGTCGCCATATTAAGGCCGCCATTTTGGATTTTTCAAAATCGCCACATTGCAAAAGAAAGTAAAGTGTAAGACGAAAATTTTGAGCCCATGCACGACTTTTTTAGTAATCTACGATTTTGGTCAGAGCTATTATCCGTTTGATGTGGATTACTTATATATATATATATATATATATATATATATATATATATATATATATATATATGGGACATTTTACACCAACTGGAAGAGCAAAAAAGTAAAAATCGCTGAAACTCTGAAAATATATTCAGTCTGTTACTCAAAATGTGTAAAAAAATATTCAAGGATTTAGATTTGAAGGATCAAGAGCCATAGATCCTTGAAATTTGGAAATTTTCAAAATTTTTGGAAAAGTACTATTTTTATGATTTTTTTTCTGAAAATCTTGATGTTTTAGAGAAAAATTCATGAGGATTCTTCTTGTTCTAGATAAAGAAGAGAGTTAGCATTTTTTTTTACAGAGCTAAATTTTGAAGTTTTCTATTGGTTCTTACATGTATTACATGGTAATTGAAATTACTCATTGTCTGCTACTTCAGAAATTGCTTTTGAGGGCTTATTTCCTTCTATTTTTTATCAACTTAAAAATAAATTTTTGACTGTGTAAGAAAGAGCCACCAATAAGGAGTTATAACAGTTTAAAATATATATTTTCATGTCTAATTTATTTTCAATATAAAAATTAATCATACATGATAATATATATTTTAAACTGTTTTCACTCCTTATTGATGGCTCTGACTTACATGATCAGAAATTCATTTCAAAGTTCACGTGAAATAGAGGAAAATGAGCCCGCGAAAAGAAATTTCTGAAATGGGGAGCAATGAGTAATTTCAATCACCATGTAATACATATAAGAACCAATAGAAAACTTCAAAATTCAGGTCTGTAAAAAATCATGCCAACTCTGCTTTTCATTAACAACAAGAAGTATTCTCATAAATTTCTCTCTAAAATATTAGGATTTTCAGGAAAAAAAATGATCAAGTTGAGACTTTTCCAAAAATTTTGAAAAATTTCCAAATTTCAATAATCTATGGCTCTTGATCCTCCCAATCTAAATCCTTGAAAATATTTTTACACATTTTGAGTAACAGGCAGCATATATTCCCAGAGTTTCAGAGATTTTCATTTTTCTGCTCTTCCAGTTGGTTTGAAATGTTCCATATATATATAATGAGAATTATTTTGTAAAAGTAGAATAATGCTGTGAATAAACAAATAATTATAAGAAAATATTGAAAACTGTAAATAACAATAAAAAAGCGTTAGGCTAGAAATAAATAATGGTTCTCACATAGTATGGAAGATTTCACTGAAATATTTCGAATTATTCTACTGGAATATTTCAATGGAACCTTTCATGCAGATTATTGAAAGTCTTCACGGAATATTTAAGAATATTCCACTGGAATCTTCCATTGAAAGCTTCCAGGAATATTTCAGAAATATTTCAGAGAAATGTTCGAAAACTTTTTCGAAATATTCCATGTAATATTCATGAAAGATTTCTGAAATATTACATAAAATATTCCATGTAATGTTTATGAATATTCCAGTAAAATATTTCACGAAAGATTCCAGAAAGATTCCATAAACGTTTCGCTGGAAAATTCCGATAAACTTTAAAATCGTACAGCGGATAATTACATAAATCTTTCAGAACTGGTCAACTAAATATTCCACAGAAAGATTAAAGTAATATTTCAGTGGAATATTTCATGAAAGATTTTAGAAAGATTCCATAAACATTTCACTGCAAGATTTCAAAAAACTTTAAAGTCGTACAGCGAAATATTAGATAAATCTTCTATAAATATTCCACGAAACATTTCACAGAAAGATTAAAGTAATCTTCCAATGAAATATTTCATGAAAGATTTCAGGAAGATTCCGATGAACATTAAAATAGTACAGCGGAATATCACATAAATCTTCCATAAATATTCCACGAAATGTTCCATAGAAATATTCAAGTAACCTTCCAGTGGAATATTTTATGAAAGATTTCAGAAAGATTCCATAAACATTTCACTGAAAGATTCCAAAAAACTTTCAAATCGTACAGTGGAATATAACATAAATCTTCCATAAATAGTCAACGAAATATTCCACAAAAAGATTTAAGTAATCTTCCAGTGGAATATTTCATTAAAGATTTCAGAAAGATTCCAAAAACATTTCACTGGAAGATTCCAAAAAACTTTCAAATCGTACAGTGGAATATAACATAAATCTTCCATAAATAGTCAACGAAATATTCCACAAAAAGATTTAAGTAATCTTCCAGTGGAATATTTCATTAAAGATTTCAGAAAGATTCCAAAAACATTTCACTGGAAGATTCCTAAAAACTTTAAAATCGTACAGCGAAATATTACATAAATCTTCCGTAAGTATTCCACGAAATATTTTACGCAAAGATTACAGTAATCTTCCAGTAGAATATTGCTCAAAAGATTCTAGAATGATTCCATGAAGTTTTCGTTGGAAGATTGCGCGGAACGTTACGGGAGGTTTCCAGTGACGCCGATAAGGAGATGTTTCTTAAATGGGAGTTTTATCCCCAAGCGGTTGAAAGATACCTCACTTACTATAAAAGCGAAAGGGTATCAGCACTTTGATGTGCACAGTCGAAGCGAATATTTAAATGCGATTTTATAACTAAATGTTTATGTATGCGTATATGTATTGATGTATAAGTGTAATGTGTTATTAAAATTTTTTTAAAAAAATTTTTGGTGGCTTCCACGTACGCCGGTAATTGGCTTCTACGTATTCCCCACACCTTTATTTATTTCAATTCCAAATTTTCCCCCCTTCCCACCCCATTCCGCATTTGCCCGGGGTAATGCCCGTGAAGAAGGAAAAACCCTGTAGCCAAACCCAGTGGGATAAATGCTTAGGGAAAACCTTCTCCGGAATGGGTCGGTGTATATAGCGAATTCGGTATTAGGTGACCCTTGTACAAGGGCACCTACACCGTATTTGCCACACCTTCCGCTCGCATTGTCATGTGGCCAGCACACCCAAGCGACCGTCACACAAAGAAAGTCAGAAAAGGCCGCTCGGGGTTCTTTGGAGCGGTCACCCATCCAAGTACTAACCGTGGCCAATGCTGCTTAACTTTGCAGATCGCCTGGCGCGCGCCGAACCACTCGGCCAATGCGTCGGTGTAATGTGTTATTATATAATATATATACCATCCCCCCACAGCATTTCACATTATCCAAAAATCTTCCAGGGACATTTCATGAAAGATGAGTGATTACCCAAACCTTCCATTTTTATATTCTTCAAATCTCTCAAGAGTATTCCATGGATTATTTCAATGTAGGAAGAATCAAGGACATACGAATATTACAGGAATATTTCACGGAAGATTCCTGAAATATTCCAAATCTTCCGTGCCAATATTCTGCGAATCTTCCAAAAATATTCCACGGAATATTTTACGATAGATTTCTAAAATCTTCCAGAAATATTTCATGGAATATTTTATGGAAAATTCTTTAAATCTTTTGTGCATATTCCATTAAAGGTTCATAAAATGTTTTAAATCTACCCCCACACAGCATGGAAGATTTCACTGGAATATTTCGAATTATTCCACTGGAATATTTCAATGGAACCTTCCATGCAGATTATTGGAAGTCTCCACGGAATATTTCAAAATATTCCATTGGAATCTTCCATCGAAAGCTTCCAGGAATATTTCAGGAATATTTCAAAGATATATTCAAAAACTTTTTTGAAATATTCCATGAAATATTCACGGAAGATTTTTGAAATATTCCATACATTTGAAATATTCCATGTTAGTAATGTTTATGAAATATTCCAGTAAAATATTTCATGGAAGATTCTAGGAAGATTCCATAAACATTTCGCTGGAAGATTCCGAAAAACTTTTAAATCATCCAGCGGAATATTACATAAATCTTTCATAAATATTCCACGTAATATTTCACGCAAAGAATTTAGTAATTTTCCAGTGGAATATTTCATAAAAGATTTCAGAAAGATTCCATAAACATTTCACTGGAAGATTCGGATAAACTTTTAAATCGTACAGCGGAATATTACATAAATCTTCCATAAATATTCCACGAAATATTTCACGCAAAGATTACAGTAATCTTCCGGTGAAATATTTGATGAAAAATTTCGGGAAGATTTCATAAATATAGAGCTGAAAGATTCCGATAAACTTTAAAATAGTACAGCGGAATATTACATAAATCTTCCAGAAATATTTCACGAAATATTCCACAAAAAGATTTAAGTAATCTTCCAGTGGAATATTTCATGAAAAATTTCAGAAAGATTTCATAAACATTTCACTGGAAAATTCCAAAAAACTTTAAAATCGTACAGCGGAATATTACATAAATCTTCCATAAATATTCCACGAAATATTCCACAGAAAGATTTAAGTAATCTACCAGTGGAATATTTCATGAAAAATTTCAGAAAGATTTCATAAACATTTCACTGGAAAATTCCGAAAAACTTTTAAATCGTCCAGCGCAATATCACATAAATCTTCCAGAAATATTCCACGAAATATTCCACAGAAAGATTTAAGTAATCTTCCAGTGGAATATTTTATGAAAGATTCTAGAATGATTCCATGAAGTTTTCGTTGGAAGGTTGTGCGGAACGTTACGGGAGGTTTCCAGTGACGCCGATAGGGGGATGTTCGTTAAATGGGAGTTTTATCCCCAAGTGGTTGGAAGATACCTCACTTACTATATAAGCGAAAGAGTATCGACGCTTTGATGTGTACAGTCGAAGCGAATATGTAAATGCGATTTTATAACTAAATGTTTATGTATGCGTATATGTATTGATGTATAAGTTTAATGTTTTATTATATAATATATATACTATCCCCTCATAGCATTTCACATCTTCTAAAAATCTTCCAAGAACATTCCATGAAAGATAAGAGATTACTCAAACCTTCCATTGAAATATTCTTGAAATCTCTCAAAAATATTCCATGGAATATTCCAATGTAGGAAGAATCAAGGACATACGAATATTAAAGGAATATTTCATGGAAGATTTCTGAAAATAATCCACGTAATATTTTACGATAGATTTCTAAAATCTTCCAGAAATATTTTATGGAATATTTCATGAAAGATTCCTTAAATCTTTTGTGCATATTCCATGAAAGGTTTATGAAATATTTCAAATCTTTCGTTCCAATATTCCGGAAATCTTCCATGAATGTTTTAACGTAATATTTCATGAAATATTGCTGCAAGATTCCTGAAATATTTCAATGAAAGATCTGAGATGTCCTAAATCTTCCAATGAAATATTCTTGGAATTTTCCAACAATATTCCATGGAATATTCCAATTTAGGAAGAATCAAGGACATACGAATATTACAGGAATATTCCATGGAAGATTCCTAAAATATTTCAAATCTTCCGTGCCAATATTCCAGGAAGCTTCCATAAATATTTCATGCTGTGTGGGTATAAATGTTTAAATGAGAACAAAAGTGATTGTAGTTTAAAACAATACGATAGTCCCCAGTCGAATTCGTACTTATACAACAAATATTAATGGCGATACAGGATCAAAGCGACTTGAACGGGATCGCGACTAGATTGGTCAGTATTCACATTTGACCTAGATGCAAAGGCAAGGTTAAGGAAGATATATTTAGAATATAGTATTACTATAGCGAGAATCAAATTAATTACATGCACTAGTAAATGCAGTTCAATTTTAAGCCAATCTATTTGTGTTTTTAAACTAGATTATAAACACAGGTTTATGGCGACACCATTCTCACAAATCTTTAGAATTCTCAACTGAATATAACTATGAATGTTCCAAATGATACAAACGTGACTTAGATTGTCAAAATACGATAGTTGCCAATGGCATTGAAAATCATTCAGAAATTTTTAGGTGAAATAAAGGATGAGAGAAATTGAAACGGGATTACGACGACATTGAACAGTGCAGCGGACGTGACTTCAGTTATGCAGAATGTGATAATTGTCAATAACATTTGAACTCATTTAACCAATTATTAAGAAATGAAAGGATGAAAGAAATTTGTACGATATTACGACGACATGGGTCAGTATTCATATTTGCTTCAGATGCAAAAACAAAGTTAATAAAGATAGATTTATAAAAATTGATGTCGTCCCATCCCCTCATAATTTATGTCATTTCTAAATATTATTTGATATTTAATTATTGATTTGCGAAGAGAAGCGATACAATTGATGCATAATATGGAATAGCTCTGAAACCTCCTGTGACTAATGTCCAGCGAAAATATGATCTTGATGTCGTTAAAAACCAATCAAGATAGTTATGTTCTTCTTGCAAAATAATAGATATAAAAATCATGATCAAGCAAATAACATTTTCATATCATTTCTTAATGTATCAAACATTGACCTAAAATGATGTTCAAGCAGAATGAGTTAAGCATCGTTCACAAATTACGTAACACCATGAGGGGGGAGGAGGTTATGCTGGGTTATAGGGGGGTTATAGATGCGTATTACGAAACATAAAAAAAATGTTTAATGTAAAATTTAATTAGTCCTGAACGAAGCGCGCTAACATCGCATTATCACCTGCGTTTATTTTCGATGTAATACCAACTTTATTTTAGTACGTGTATGTGTACACCTCGCAATATAAATAAGACGTGCTTTTTCAATCACTTTTTCGTTCTAGTGTTCATGATATTTATGAGAGCTTTTCATAATAACTTAACTTTCACGAACTCATTTTTGTGGAAAAAATAAATTTAATATTATATTGAATTAAGGGTGAGAGTTGTGTGAATATAAAATATTTAAATTGCTTACTAATAAGTATACAGAGAAAAAAGATTGCTTGAAACAAGGAAAAACTCTAATGTGATGTGATTGTTAAATGTGATTGTTAATGGAAAATAAAATTATTTAGATTTAAGTAACTAAATGTTTAAATTAAAATCGCGAGATTCTTGTTTCAAACATCAAAATGTCTTCATGCGTAATAAATCCACTTAATACGAGTGTATTTATTATTGATTGAAAATCTTTTAAAATTCTTTAAGTATATTTTTTTTATAGTATATTTTAGATTTCACTGGAGAAAAATTTACTTATATTTTCAAACATTACTTTAATGGATATGAAAATAAGATTATTTCTTCTAGAACCGCCATTAATAATTATTATCATTTAAAAATTTATGTTCATGCAAATTTGAGTTGAATAATATTTATTATTTATTTATAATTAACCAACGTAAATTTTTTTATTATATTAATTGTTTTGATTATAATAAATTTAATAAATTATGTCATAAATTCTCAAATATATTTTAAATATTTATGTTACGTAATTATAATACGAGGAGGGCAAAATGATTTTGTTACACAGGGGGGAGGGGGTCTATTTTTGTAAAAAAGTGCGTTACATAACTTGTGAACAGCCCCTTACATGAAATAACGTAAAATGTTTATTTAAAGACTGTCACGACAATCTGTTTATAGAATTCATGGACGCCATAATCTTATTTAATCGATGGTTGCTTATGACATTTTGATTTAAGCACAATCTGTAATCCGACAGAATTCATACGTTTGAAAATTATATAGGATAAATAGATGCTATGACGTTCTAATTTACTTACAACAGTGTGCGAAATCATCAAGAATAACAAAAATCTAAATTATGACGGTTCATGTATATTTATATTGAGAAAATAAGGATAATTTAAAATACTGTCGTCCTAATCCCTTCTAGATTACTTCTGTATTTTTCAAATATTATTTGTGATTTGATTCAGGACTGGCTTATGAAAAAAATGAACAGTGACATCAACGAAACTCTCAATTATGACGGTTCATGTATATTTATATTGAGAAAAAAAGGATAATTTAAAATACTGTCGTCCTAATCCCTTCTAGATTACTGTATTTTTCAAATGTTATTTGTCATTTAATTTTGGACTAGCTTTTTGAAAAAAATAAAGTTCAAGATCACTGTTGTCGTAATCGTAATTATTTTCTGAATATGGTTTCTGTTAATCTTATATATTATTCTAGATTTGACTTTATATTTGCAATATAAAACCTTACTTTATGTGCATAGTTGCTTATAGCATCTGAATTTAGATACAATGGTATTTAGAATTATTACGATTAACAAAATTGCTTTGATAATGACGGTCGATGTATATATATATTCAGAGAAAAAGGATTATTAAAATTTCTGTCGCCCTAATCCCTTTTTGATTACTGTTATTTTAAAATATTATTTGTTATTTGATTTAGGATTGGCTTTTCGAAAAAAAGGATTATTATGATGACTGTCGTCGTAATCCTTCTTGATTTCTAAATATTTTTGATCTTAATTCCATATTTATTTTCGAATATCAGAAACAGTGCCTTATTTATATGCATAATATAAAATTTACATTTTTATTTCTGCGGGGACGCTGTAATCCGACAGAATTCATACGTTTGAAAATTTTATAGGATGAATAGAGGCTATGACGTTCTAATTTACTTACAACAGTGTGCGAAATCATCAAGCATAACAAAAATCTAAATTATGACGGTTCATGTATATTTATATTGAGAAAAAAAGGATAATTTAAAATACTGTCGTCCTAATCCCTTCTAGATTACTGTATTTTTCAAATGTTATTTGTCATTTAATTTTGGACTAGCTTTTTGAAAAAAATAAAGTTCAAGATCACTGTTGTCGTAATCGTAATTATTTTCTGAATATGGTTTCTGTTAATCTTATATATTATTCTAGATTTGACTTTATATTTGCAATATAAAACCTTACTTTATGTGCATAGTTGCTTATAGCATCTGAATTTAAATACAATGGTATTTAGAATTATTACGATTAACAAAATTGCTTTGATAATGACGGTCGATGTATATATATATTCAGAGAAAAAGGATTATTAAAATTACTGTCGCCCTAATCCCTTTTTGATTACTGTTATTTTAAAATATTATTTGTTATTTGATTTAGGATTGGCTTTTCGAAAAAAAGGATTATTATGATGACTGTCGTCGTAATCCTTCTTGATTTCCAAATATTTTTGATCTTAATTCCATATTCATTTTCGAATATCAGAAACAGTGCCTTATTTATATGCATAATATAAAATTTACATTTTTATTTCTGCGGGGTCGCTGTAATCCGACAGAATTCATACGTTTGAAAATTTTATAGGATGAATAGATGCTATGACGTTCTAATTTACTTACAACAGTGTGCGAAATCATCAAGAATAACAAAAATCTAAATTATGACGGTTCATGTATATTTATATTGAGAAAATAAGGATAATTTAAAATACTGTCGTCCTAATCCCTTCTAGATTACTTCTGTATTTTTCAAATATTATTTGTGATTTGATTCAGGACTGGCTTATGAAAAAAATGAACAGTGACATCACTGTTTTCGTAATCGTGATTATTCTCTTAATATTTCTGAATTTTATTACAATTTTGTTTTTTAATATAAGGCATGGGGACTTATTAATATGCATAATGCAACATTTACATTTTTATTTCTGCAGGGTCGCTGTAATCCACCTATAGATTTTTTAAGTGCAAAGATTTTATAGGATGTAGAGATACTATGAAGTTCTATTTTGAATAAATCAGTGTGCGGAATCATTGAGAATAAGAAATTTTTAATTTAAATTCCGTGCAATGTATGTTAGTATTCAGGAAAAAACATAACCGAGATTACTGTTATCGTAATCCATTCCTGGTTTTTGTCAATCTTATATATTATTCTAGATTCGACTTGATATTTGCAACATAAAACGTTACTTTATATGCATACTTGCTTATAGCATTGGAATTTAGATACAATCATATTCAGAATTATTATGATTAACATTGATAATGACGATCGATGTATATTGATATTCAGAGAAAATGGATTATTAAACTTACTGTCGTCCTAATCCCCTTTTGATTACTGTTATATTTAAATATCATTTGTTATTTAATTTTGGATTTGCTTCTTCAACAAAAGGAATATTGTAATCACTGTCGTCGAAATCCTTGGTTTCTAAATGTTTTTGAACTTCATTCCATATTTATTTACCACAGTTATATACCAAAATTCGTTACTGGAAATAACAGTTGTATACCAAATCAAGTTACCGGAAATAACAATCATATAAACATATATATATATATATATATATATATATATACATATATATATACCCAACTTGGGCGTACGAAGGATTTATATGAGCGAGACTAATGTTTTTGGCTTGAGCAGTAATCGGTCGAGGGCTTTAGCCGGAGACTGACTGCTGTTCAAGCTATAAAACATTATTCGAGGTCATATGCATTCTTCGTTAGCCCAAGTTGGGTAGATGATTTTATGTTATCGTAGGTCGTATGAGGGGCTATAAATAGATTAGACACAAATAAAAAACATCATGATAAAATATCCAATTTCAGACTATTTATTTAAAGAATTCTCATGAGTAAGGAACTGAGCGGTGCCGCTATACTTCTGCCTATGCGACAGAGAGAGACGACGAGGAATTGCGGAAACGATCGAGCGACGCCGACGAAGAATTATAGCTCTTATAGAGTTTAACTTGTTTGTTTACTCTTCACTGCGCTCTTTTTCATCTGTCTTTGTCTTACTATAGCAGGGTGGAGAAGGTTTGCCTTCTTGTAGCAGCGCGCTGACTCTACTACCCTTCAAAAACATATTTTAGTGTATTCTTCCGAACGCTGTTCAACAACCCTGTAGAATATTTGCCAATACACTTGAATGCAGTGTGGCGTATGCAATAATATTCCATAATACAGAGTACTTTAAAGTTGTATACTCCATTGTATAGTGTATTGCTAACTGAATATACTTTAGCTATAAACAGGGCGGTATAACACCCCAATACCCATTTAGCTAGCTCCATGGGTATTCTACCGAATACGACATACTATTAAATAAATATATATATATATATTTATGTCATAGCAGGCCGTATTCGGTGAAATACCTATAGCCCATCCCTACTGAAAAAAACCAAATGATTAATCACTTGATTAATCACATGATTTTTCACTTGATTAATCACATGATTTTTCACCTGATAAATCACCTGATTTTATGACATGATTTTATAGGTGATTAATCACGTGAAAAATCATGTAATTAATCATATGAAAAATCATGTGTGAAAAATCATGTGATTAATCAAGTGAAAAATCATGTGATTAATCATATGAAAAATCATGTGATTAATCAAGTGAAATATCAAGTGATTAGTCAGATGAAAAATCAGGAGATGAATGAAATAGAAAATCAAGTGTCTAATTAGGTGATTAATCACTTAATTAATCATGTGATTACACAATTAATAAACTAATTAGTCATGTCATTAATCGGGTAACCAATGTACGTTACATGTGCTTTGTTCACGAAAACACTAACGACCTTCATCGTTAATTATCATCGCAATGATATCATAAATACAGCGACATCAAATAAAGTTGAAAAATAAAATTATTACATTACAAATATTTTCAGCAACACAAAAAAATGTAGGTAGGTTACCCGATTAATGACATGAAGGTCGTTAGTGTTTTCGTGAACAAAGCACATGTAACGATGGATTCGTAATCTCGTCCTGGACGTTTATTAGTAGCACCAATGTACGTTACATGTGCTTTGTTCACGAAAACACTAACAACCTTCATCGTTAATTATCATCGCAATGATATCATAAATACAGCGACATCAAATAAAGTTGAAAAATAAAATTATTACATTACAAATATTTTCAGCAACACAAAAAAAATGTAGGTAGGTTACCCGATTAATGACATGACTAATTAGTTTATTAATTGTGTAATCACATGATTAATTAAGTGGTTAATCACCTAATTAGACACTTGATTTTCTATTTCATTCATCTCCTGATTTTTCATCTAACTAATCACTTGATATTTTACTTGATTTTTCACTTGATTTTTCACTTGATTAATCACATGATTTTTCACTTGATTAATCACATGATTTTTCACACATGATTTTTCATATGATTAATCACATGATTTTTCACGTGATTAATCACCTATAAAATCATGTCATAAAATCAGGTGATTTATCAGGTGAAAAATCATGTGATTAATCAAGTGAAAAATCATGTGATTAATCAAGTGATTAATCACTTGGTTTTTTTCAGTAGGGATACTAAATTTGTATATGCATTGCACACGTTCATGCTAATATTCCGACGATATTATCTCTGTCAATACTCCCTTAGGAAGTATTGACAGAGCTATACTCCCTAAGGAAATATTAGACAATTGAATATCGTCAAGATATCGCTCAGCATGGTCGTACATTACGCCAGTAACATCGATACATAGGTTAGTGAAAACAAGAGTATGTAATCAGATACGTAAATGCTCATACAAATTCTTATTAAATCTTAACTTTAGAGAATGTTTTGTTTGAAAAAATTTTAAAAGTTAAGCAATTCATTGTAAAAATTAATTACTTATGTTTAAAAAAATATAAATCATTAATTTTAAAAAATCATTTTTATAGTTCCTCATACGGCCTAAAACGACATAAATTTATCTACGTGACTTAGGAGTACGAAGTATTCTGAATCCTGGCTTGACTACAGTGCTTGTTGCTTGAGCAGCAGTCCGTCTCGAGCGCGCTTCGCGTGCCCTCGACCGTCTACCACTCAAGGGATAACCGCTTCAGTCCCACCTGTATTCATCCTTCTTACTCCCCAGTTACATGTATATTTATAAGTTATTTATGTCCTTTGACCGTATTCAGGTGGACAATGAATCGAGGACCATGTTTGTCGTTTCAGCTGAGATTGAGCAGGGCGATTTAAGCTGAAGGTAATTTTGCATCCGAGGTATTTAAGATATAGTATCGGAATCATCTTTTCATGGCGTTAAGAGTTTTATTGTTTTTAAATATCATGAGCGAAAAATTCCCAGAGGCATCTAAGTTAAAAAACTAGCATTAAAAATTATTTGAAATGACCCGATTAAAGAATTACGAGGACGACAAACTCTTTTAAGCCACAGTAATGTCAGAAACATCTTTTAATTGCACTCAAAGTTATAATAGCTTCAAATATCAAGAGCAACCAACTCTCTAAATCATCTCAATTCAAGAAACATGCATAAAAATATTTCCAATGTGCTTGAATTTAAAGATTTTTGAAGCAACAAATTATTTGTAGCTACTGTAGTATCAGAAACATCTTATTATTGCTTTTAAAGTTATGGTTTGTTTAAATATCATAAGCGACTAATTCCCAGAGCATTTAGGTTCAAAAACTTATGAAAAAAAAAAAATATTTAAAGTTAGCTGATTGAAAAATTACTAGAGCGGAAAATTCTTCAAGCTTCAGTAAAGTCACAAACATCTTTTAATTAAAATCAAAGTCTTAATAATTACAAATGTCAAAAGCGACTAACTCTA
Organism: Anastatus disparis; assembly: GCA_017163975.1. Taxonomy (NCBI): domain Eukaryota; kingdom Metazoa; phylum Arthropoda; class Insecta; order Hymenoptera; family Eupelmidae; genus Anastatus; species Anastatus disparis. The sequence continues at coordinate 551,189 of JAFFSR010000100.1, forward strand.
TAATTTATTCCTATTTAAAAAACTTGCATAAGAGCATTTTCCATGTGCTTTGATGCTATAAAGTAAGAAGCAACAAAATCCTTGCAGCTTCTGAGATATCAGAAATATCTTTTATTTATTTTCAAAGGTCTGATAATTAACAATTTCAAGAGCGACAGATTCCCAGATGCATGAAAATCACAAAATTTGCATTAAAATTATTGTATAGTGCTAGCAACCATGAATTTTTAAAACGACAAAATCCTTGAAGCTTCTGTGGTATTAGAATCATCTTTATATTGCGTTTAAAAAGTTAATTTGTTCGAATATCATGAGCGACAAATTCCCAGACGCATTTATAATCGAAAACTTATATAAAAAAATATTTAGAGTTGGCTAATTGAAGAATTACAAAAGCGACAAATTCTTCAAGCCTCAGGTGACAAACATCTTTTAATTGCATTCTAAATCTTAATAGTCACAAATGTCACAAGCGACTAACTCTCCAATTTATTCCAATTCAAAAAACTTGTATAAAAGCTTTTCCTATGTACTTGGATGCTATTAATTAAAGAGCGACAAATATTTTACAGCTTCTGTAATATTAGAAATATCTTTTTATTGTTTTGGAAGGTCTGATGGTTAACAATCTCAAGAGCGACAAATTTCCAGATGCATGAAAATCACAAAATTTGTATAAAAATCATTTTATTGAGCAAGGAACCGCAGATTTTAAGAACGAAAAAATCCTTGAAGCTTCTGTTGTATCAGAATCATATTTTTATTGCATTTAAAGTTATGATTTGTCCAAATATCATGAGCGACAAATCCCCAGAGTATTTAGGTTCAAAGACTTATATAAAAAAAAAATATTTAGAGTTAGTTGATTAAAGAATTACTAGAGCGAAAAATTTTTCAAGCTTCAGTAAGGTCACAAACATCTTTTCATTCTATTCAAAGTCTTGATAGTTACAAATGTCAGAAGCGACTAACTATCTAATTCATTCCAATTCAAAAAACTTGCATAAAATTATTTTGTATGTGCTTGAATTTAATGAATTAAGGAGCAACAAATTCTTTCCAGATACTGCGATATCAGAAATATCTTTTTATTGCGTTAAAAGTATTAATGATTGTCAATCTCAAGAACGACAAATCTTCAGATGCATAGCAATCACAAAATTTGTATAGAAATCATTTTATAGATCTAGAAACCGTAGATTTGAAGAGCGACAAAATCCTTGAAGCTTCTGCTGTATCAGAATCATATTTTTATTGCGTTTAGAGTTATGATTTGTTCGAATATCATGAGCGACGAATTCCCAGACGCATTTATGTTCAAAAACTTATATAAAAAAATATTTAGAGTCGGCTGATTAAAGAATTACTAGAGCGACAAAATTCTTAAAGCTTCAGTAAGGTGACAAACATCTTTTAATTGCATACAAAGTTTTAATAGTTACAAACGTTACAAGCGGCTAACTATCTAATTCATTCCAATTCAAAAAACTTGCATAAAATTATTTTGTATGTGCTTGAATTTAATGAATTAAGGAGCAACAAATTCTTTCCAGATACTGCGATATCAGAAATATCTTTTTATTGCGTTAAAAGTATTAATGATTGTCAATCTCAAGAACGACAAATCTTCAGATGCATAGCAATCACAAAATTTGTATAGAAATCATTTTATAGATCTAGAAACCGTAGATTTGAAGAGCGACAAAATCCTTGAAGCTTCTGCTGTATCAGAATCATATTTTTATTGCGTTTAGAGTTATGATTTGTTCGAATATCATGAGCGACGAATTCCCAGACGCATTTATGTTCAAAAACTTATATAAAAAAATATTTAGAGTCGGCTGATTAAAGAATTACTAGAGCGACAAAATTCTTAAAGCTTCAGTAAGGTGACAAACATCTTTTAATTGCATACAAAGTTTTAATAGTTACAAACGTTACAAGCGGCTAACTCTCTAATTCATTCCAATTCAAAAAACTTGCATAAAAGTATTTCCTATGTACCTGGATGCTATTAATTAAGGAGCAACAAATCTTTTACTGCTTCTGTAATATTGGAAATATCTTTTTATTGTTTTTAAAGGTCTGATGGTTAACAATCTCAAGAGCAACAAATTCCCAGATGCATGAAAATCACAAAATTTGTATAAAAATCATTTTATAGTGCTAGCAACCATAAATTTTTAGAGCTACAAAATCTTTGAAGCTTCTTTTAGTATCAGAATCATCTTTATATTGCGTTTAAAGTGTTAATTTTTTCAAATTTGAAGAGCGACAAATTCCTAGATGCATTTCAATCACAAAAATTTCCATAAAAATTATTTTAGCGTGCTAGGAACGATAGATTTTTAGAACAAAAAATCCTTGTAGCTTCTGTTGATTTAAAATCATATTTTCATTGAATTAAAAGTTTAAATTTATTTAAATATCATGGGCGACAAATTCCCAAACGCATGTAAATTGAAGAACTGATATAAAAAAATATTCAGAGTCGGCTGATTAAAGAATTACTAGAGCGACAAAATTCTTAAAGCTTCAGTCAGGTGACAAACATCTTTTAATTGCATTTAAAGTCTTAATAGTTATAAATGTTACAAGCGGCCAACTCTCTAATTCATTCCAATTCAAAAAACTTGCATAAAAGTATTTCCTATGTACCTGGATGCTATTAATTAAGGAGCAACAAATCTTTTACTGCTTCTGTAATATTGGAAATATCTTTTTATTGTTTTTAAAGGTCTGATGGTTAACAATCTCAAGAGCAACAAATTCCCAGATGCATGAAAATCACAAAATTTGTATAAAAATCATTTTATAGTGCTAGCAACCATAAATTTTTAGAGCTACAAAATCTTTGAAGCTTCTTTTAGTATCAGAATCATCTTTATATTGCGTTTAAAGTGTTAATTTTTTCAAATTTGAAGAGCGACAAATTCCTAGATGCATTTCAATCACAAAAATTTGCATTAAAATCATTTTAGCGTACTAGGAACCATATATTTTTAGAGCGACAAAATACTTGTAGCTTTAATAAATACTGTTTAAATTTATTTAAATATCATGAGCGACAAATTTCCAGACGTATCTGAATCCAAAAAAAAAAAAAAAATATATTTAGAGTGTCTAGTTAAAAGAATCACTAGAGCAACAAAATCCTTCAAGCCTCAGTAAGATCAAAAACATCTTTTAATTGCGCCCAAAGTCTCAATTGTTTTAACTATCAAGAACGACTTATTCCCAAATGCATCCCAATTAAAATCCATTTCACATAAAGAATTTTCTTTCTGCTCTGATGTTAAGATATTGAAAGTGACAAATTTTCTATAGCTACTTTAGTATTAGGAACATCGCATGACTTATTAAATACACTAAGAAAAAAAGTTTCCATTTTTACTCGGTCCCAACGGCCATATCCGGGTCTGGGTCAGGTTTTGGGACTCATGGACTATCCTATCTTAAAGCGACAAAAAAGCGACAAATTATGTAACCAGAATGGAGTTGCTAGCCTTAGCCGTTCCTGAGTTACTGCAGTGGATGCCGTAGCTTAATATTAAGCTACGCTATTGTTTTTCGGAAACGGCTAGAGCGACAAAATCCAGTGTTGGATTAAATGTCAGCGACAAATCAGCAACAAATTATCGAACATGGCATGACTTTTTAGATACACAAAGAAAAAAAGTTTCCATTTTCACTCGGGCCCAATGGCCATATCCGGGTCTGGGTCAGGTTTTGGGACTTACGAACTATTCTATCTTAGAGCGACAAAAAAGCGACAAATTATGCAACCAGAATGGAGTTGCTAACCCTAGCCGTTCCTGAGTTACTGTAGTGGATGTCGTAGCTTGATATTAAGCTACGGTAGCCATTGTTTCTCGTAAACGGCTGGAGCGACAAAATCCAGTGTTGGATTAAATGTCAGCGACAAATTAACAACAAATTATCAAACATCGCATGACTTTTTAGATACACAAAGAAAAAAAGTTTCCATTTTCACTCGGGCCCAATGGCCATATCCGGGTCTGGGTCAGGTTTTGGGACTTACGAACTATTCTATCTTAGAGCGACAAAAAAGCGACAAATTATGCAACCAGAATGGCGTTGCTAACCCTAGCCGTTCCTGAGTTACTGTAGTGGATGCCGTAGCTTAGTATTAAGCTACGGTAGCCATTGTTTCTCGGAAACGGCTGGAGCGACAAAATCCAGTGTTGGATTAAATGTCAGCGACAAATTAGCAACAAAGTATCAAACATCGCATGACTTTTTAGATACACAAAGAAAAAAAGTTTCCATTTTCACTCGGGCCCAATGGCCATATCCGGGTCTGGGTCAGGTTTTGGGACTTACGAACTATTCTATCTTAGAGCGACAAAAAAGCGACAAATTATGCAACCAGAATAGAGTTGCTAACCCTAGCCGTTCCTGAGTTACTGTAGTGGATGCCGTAGCTTAATATTAAGCTACGGTAGCCATTGTTTCTCGGAAACGGCTGGAGCGACAAAATCCGGGATAAAGCAGCAAATTAGCGACAAATTAGCGTCAAAATATGGTACTATTCCGAATGTGGCTCTATGAAGTGGATTCCGTAGCTTAATATACATTTATTAGGAGCTTTTATCAGGGCCTAAATTAAAGGTCTGGCATAGTACTATGACATCTATTTATTATAAAAGGTATACAAAATGTTGATTTATGATGACAGAGTCTTCAATGAGGGAGCTTGGTATGGTTTCAGCATTAAAAAACTTTAAAAAAAAGAATATTGAAGGTGTGTAACTAGCACGGATAGAGTCCCGACTCCACTTCGCAACATTGTACATTGTTATACTGATACTTTAAACTAAAAATTCTGAAACTTTCAAAAGAAAATATTTTTCCTCAGATATGATTTCAGTGTCTTTGAAATTTTAAAGTCCTGTATCTCGGTCAATTTTCAACTAAATTAAACTCACCCAAAAAAAGAATGATGTAACTTTTTAGAGAAATCAAACCCATTCTGCAGAATTGTCAAAAGTTAAAAGAAGAACACGCTACAACCATTTAAAGGTACATAAAATAGCAAAATTTCATTTCTTGTTCAAAGCTATGTAAACTGGCTTCTGATTCATGAAATTCAACTTAGCAATTTAATTCTTAAAGCTCTTGTTATAAGCTAAAAAATGCCATCTGGCGAGTTGGAATATGTCAAAAACTCAAATATTAATATAAAAATATACTTTTAAACCTTTAATTTTTTTTTTCAATGTCTTTAGGTGCTCCGAATCCGGAAGTATAGTTGCTATCTTCTGATTGATCCATTATATATTTACATATAATTTTAAATTATTTGAGTACGCTCAGGTTCATTTTATTCATTTGGCATTAATAGGTTGCATTATATATGGACCTTTGACTGAAATCTTCCCCCACGTGGGAAAAGGTCTCTGTAAGCAGCTATGGAACTTTTAATTTTTCCAAAAGTAATATTTTCAGTGTTATTGAAAATTTTTATTTCGAATTAGCTCTCGACACTCTTGATAATTCTCAATCATTAATAGTATAATCAGTTAATATTATTATAATATTTTAAAATGTTATTATATTTTAACAATTTGAATCTTAATTAGTGCAGAATTTAGCTAAAAAAATAACTGCACATTTTCATAATCAAAATCTATTTATAAGTTTAAAGTCAAAGTACACTGAACGAATAATTATTTACAGTTGCATTCTAAACTCATCAAATAAAGAAATTAGATTCTATCAAATAAAGAAATTAGTTTGAATTGTGAACTTACAATACACTAAACAAATAAGTTTAAAATACACAACAGAAACCTATAAAAAGAAAGCGAACAAGCTGTTCAGCTTGATAACTTTTGAATTATAGATAAGAATTTATTTTTCAGTTTAAAAAAGCTGAGGTTGAAGTGATAATCCCAAAAATATCGGCATAACCTACTGATTTATTTTACAGATTTATTGATATTGTTCACTGTTCAGTGTAAGTTAGCATCTACAATTGTACTGATTAGCTGTAAAAGTTCTTGATCTTTCTAATTCTCTTAGTGTATTTAGTACAATGATTGTAAATATGCAGATCATAGCAAGGTCGTTTGTCTTGTTCAATTTCAGAATAAATTCTAAATTGGTGTGACAAAACTTTATGAAAGATACAGTCTAAGTGTCTCGTACAAGTCGCTTTTAATGACGAAGTTAAGAATTAATATAATACTAAGGGGCATGCCCCCTGCGCCAACCCCCATCTTGCTTTTATAATTTAAAAAAAATATCCAAGAATTTGCAATTTTGAAAGAAATATGTAGAAATATAATTGTAATAATCTTACTATGATTCAGCTAAGTAGATACAGACAGACAGTGAATAAGTACACTTGATTTAATATTTCAATTATAGAGATTTTATTAGATACTTTTATAATGAACTGAATATAGTGATAGTTTTATATTCGACAGTTTTATAATGAACTAAAAGTGGAAGGCAGTAATAGATATTTGAAACATTTATGGATTAAGAATAAAAAATTTGGAAAACTGCAATGTCGGTGTTTTTTTACAAAATTAAATAAAAATTAAATTTAATTTATAGCACTGCGTGAGCTAAATCCGCATTTTCTACACCATTTAGCGGGAGCTAAGTACAACTTTTTTGAACTGTGTAAAAAAGTACTACCGTAAGAAATCTCACACTTTATTGTTCCGTTCGAAAAAGTAATATCGAAATCATATGTCACAATCACTCTTTGTACACTGAGAGAAATCCTATAATAAATATAACTATAGATTGTATTAAAAATTACTATATTATATAGTACGAGTGGGACATTTCTGCATTATAATAAATTTTACTATATTACATATAGTAAAATTTATGAAAACAGATATGTAGAAAAAATTTTTTTTTTTTTTTTTTTGTACCCGAAATTTGACATTGAAAGTTTTTAATACATTTAAATTTAAATTTATTTATTAATTTTAATTATATCAATTTTTTAAAAATAAATTACCTAAGAAAAAAACGGACCTGAAGTGGAGTCGAACCCGGGACCCCGAGACTGGAAAGCGTGAACGTTACCGACTGCGCCATTACGACATGTTACTTATAAAATTTTGAATCGTCTACATATGTTACCCAACTATACTTTCAATTTGGTAGAAAATTTTGAGGTTAGAAATAAATTTACAGATCATCGACTCGACATTACTATTTGAAATAATAAAATTTATTATATTCATAATAAAATTTATTATATGCATAATGAAATTTATTATATGCATAATAAAATTTATTATTTTTATAACATTAATTCCAACATAAGATATCAAATATTTTTACTCTGTCATAACAAATTTTACTATAGCATAATTTTTACTATGTAATATAGCAATTTTTCTAATAAGATATAGTTTCATTTCTTAAACGATTGTTGCCAACCTTATCAAATTTATAGTAATATTTGTTATAAATGTAATAAAAATCGTTATAATGCAGAAATGTCCCAGCTCTCCTATAAAATATAGTAATTTTTATTACTATCTATAACTAGAGTTATAATCTATTTTTCTCAGTGTACATTTATTAATACGTAGAAATATCTTTCCACCCATAATACATAGAAAATAATCCAAAAAATATAAATACTTCAATAAAAAATTAAAAGCATCAAGAAAACAAAAACTATAGTTTATAAATTCTTACTGTGCTATGAGTTGTCGACATATGTAAAACCTCTGTGAACGCGCATGCGTGTACAGTGTATACAGCCTAACGATGAGAAAGAGAGAGATGCATATATGAACGATGAACTATAGATGCTTCGCTTTGTCTGACTCATGTATACATGAATCTGAATAATCGGCAAGATTTTGTTAGCATATTGTATTTAATTATTAATAAAATATTAGTGACATTAATAATTATTAATATAATTTCACATTCTAAAAATGCTTTTAAAATCGTTTTTACTTTTCTTATTTGTTTGCGAAGGGTTTAGTTTTGATAATGTATATACTTTTCATTTTTTTCGAATTATTATTCGTGGAGTGCATAGTTTTGTTGATACATAGCGTTCGTTTTTATTTACGAATTATCATTCGTGGAGCGTATAGATTTCGTTAAAATTGATTTTCTAGAGTGTAGATTACGTGTGGCGGATTTATCTCACACGTGCTATAAAATAATATACGATACGTGTGCTCGAAGTGGTCCTCTTACACGACGTGCATAGCACCCTCGCTGCGCTCGGGCGCTAACTGCGCGCCGTGTAAAAAAGGACCACTTAGAGCACGTGTATCGTAATGTACTATTATAAAGACTATATTTAAGTGTTAGATATTGATTTTGACTTAACAAAATTTAAATCTTATCATTTGATTATTAAACTTCAATTTAGCTTTTTCAAAATGATATTTTCAACCCTATACTTTAAATAAAATTGTAAAATTGATAATTATTTATATGATTAAACTTCACGATGATTACAGGATAATTAGCTAATTGTAAAAATATATTGTAACCTATTTTTCATCTATTATAAATCTTAAACTTATATGTTATCATATATCGTTATATACAAAACTTAAAATTAGCTATTACCAAGTTGACTACAAGCTTGAAATCAGCTAATTTTCAGTTATTTTAAAGCTCAAATATAGCTTAATTTAGTTATTTCCTAGCTAATTACATGCTTAAATCCAGCTAAATTTAACGCTATAATATAGTTCTAAAAATGAGGGGCACATTTTTAACGATAACAGCGGTGATATACTTTCAATAATATAGAGAGAATATAATATAAATAGATCTAAAATGCAGCTAAAATTCAGTTAAAAACAAATCAATATTTACCTGGAATTGCCTAAAATTACTATAAATTCTAGATAACTGTTAGCTAAATTTCAGCTAAATTCCAACTAAATTTTGTATGAATTTAGCTAATTTTAACATTAAATTTAGCTAACTTTTGATTGAATGTAGCTAACTTTAATTTAATTTTATCTGACTTCAGCTAACTTTAAGCTAACTTTTAGCTACCTTTTAGCTAATTTTTAACTAACTTTTAGCGAAATTTCAGTTAGATTCTAGCTGAATTCTAGCTAACCAAGGACAAATCGAATTCTTACACACAGCGGCAACGGCGACGGCGGGATCTGTTTATAATATAGAGAGATATAGCTAGCTTTTAGCTAAATTACAGCTAAATATATCTAAATTTTAGCCAACTTTCAGCTGATTTTCAGCTAACTTTTAGCTAACTTCTAACTAACTTATACGTAACTTTTTGCTGACTTTTAGCTTGCTTTCAGCTAAATTATAGCTAAATTCATCAAAATTTCAGCTGACGTTTAGCTGATTTCAGCTGAATTTTAGCTGAATTTTAGCTGAATTTTAGCTGAATTTTAGCTAAATCTAGGAGCCAAAAATGAGCGGCGTATTTCAGACGGCGACAGCGGCGACAGCGTCGACAGCGGCGACAGCGTCGACAGCGGCGATATATTTTTAATAGTATAGAGAGATAATTTTTAAATCATTGCAATGTTTGAAATTTTTAATTTAATCAATATATCTATTTTTATTTTTTGAAATGCTTTATTACATAAATTTCAGTTATAAATATGGTCTTAGTTCTCAATTTTGAATTTACAAATATATTTCTGAAAATAGAATTTTATTATCAAAGCAGAAGATTTCAGTCAAATTGAGTTCCAAAAATAATGTTTTCAATGTTATTGAAAATTTTTAATATAATAATTATTTTAATATTTTTTTATATTTTAAAATGTCATTATATTTTAACAATTTAAATGTTTATTGGTGCAGAATTCAGCTAAATTAATAACTGCACATTTGCATAATCAAAATTCACTTATACGTTTATAGTCGAAGCAAACTGATTGAAGAATTATTAAATTATTTCACAGTTTCTTTCTAAACTGTCATTTAATTAATATTAAATCTATGGTAAATGAATTTTATATGTATAATAAATCTCATATATTTTATTTTTTTCCTAGCACATAATACAAATTTGAAAGATTTTATTAAAAATTGTTTGCGACTCAATTTGACTGAAATCTTCTGCTTTGGTAATAAAATTCTATTTTCAGAAATGTATTTGTGAATTCGGAATTGAGAACTAAAACCATTTTTAAATTATTATATTAAATTTATATAAAAAAGCATTCCAAAGAATAAAAATAGATACATTGATTAAATTAAAAATTGCAAGCGATGCAATGATTTTAAAATTCACTGAAAAGGGAAGCGAACTGTGACTGTACTCTACGGTACAATCGGTGTCATTTTTAGAATACAGTCAGCCTACGCGTTAGAATGCAAACTAGTAGTCTCTACACTGAGAGAAATCCTATAATAAATATAACTATAGATTGTATTGAAAATTGCTATATTATATAATACGAGTGGGACATTTCTGCATTATAATAAAAATTACTATATTACATAGTAAAATTTGTGAAAACAGTGACGTGGAAAAAATTTTTTTTTTTTTATTACCCAAAATTTCTTATTTTTAATTTTTTTAAATTTATTTATTTTATTAATTTTATTTTTTAAAAATAAATTACTTTTGAAAAAAACGGACCTGAAGTGGAGTCGAACCTGGGTCTCTCGAGAACGGGAAGCGTGAACGTTACCGACTGCGCCATCATGACATGTTACGTATAAAATTTCGAATCGTCTACATATGTTACAAAACTACTTTCAATTTGGTGGAAAATTTTGAGGTTAGAAATAAATTTACAGATCATTGACTCGACATTATTATTTGAAATAGTAAAATTTATTATATTCATAATAAAATTTATTATATTTATAATAAAATTTATTATTTTTATAACATTTATTCCAACATAAGATATAAAATATTTTTAACCGACTTCAAAAAGGAGGAGGTTCGGAATTCGACTGAATTTTTTTTTTTTTTTTTTTTATGTCTGTTACCTCATAACTCCGTCATTTCTTAACCGATTCGAAAAAACTTTTTCTTATCTGATAGAGAATGTCTGCAGGAAGGTCCCATACGTGTCCTATAATTATTGGGCCAATATTCGGTTTGTATGACCCAATTATCAAATTAAGAAAAAAACCGGGTGTTTTGTTTTCTCATTTACCTCTCTTATACTTCGCCTTCTCTCTCTCTCTCTCTCTCTCTCTCACTCTCACTCTCACTCTCACTCTCACTCTCACTCTCACTCTCACTCTCACTCTCTCTCTCTCTCTCTCTCTCTCTCTCACTCTCACTCTCACTCTCACTCTCACTCTCACTCTCACTCTCACTCTCACTCTCACTCTCACTCTCTCTCTCTCTCTCTCTCTCTCTCTCTCTCTCTCTCTCTCTCTCTCTCTCTCTCTCTCTCGTCATCGTCATCGTCCGTGGTTTACCTCTGAGCATCACCGCTTAATCTCTGAGAGAGATAGGCATTACAGACGCTTCAAACGTACTAGGCTGCGTGCTGATCTTATATGTTATAGAGATGCTCGAGATCGGGCCCATTCATGCATCGAATCAGCTAAATTACTGTATTACCACGACAGACTATCTAAGATTACTGACGCAAGACAGATCTGGAAAGAACTCAAGAACCTGGGCGTATGTTCCAGCAGTAGTGACTCTCGACATTCTTTTTCAATTAATGATTTGAATCGGTATTTTGGTGGTGTTGCGTTTGATCCTCTGGTCCCCTCCATTTCTGATTACATGAATACACTTGCTCTAGATGAACCACTTAAACCCATGTTTAAGTTTAATCCAGTTACTTTGGAGGAGGTATGGATGGCTGTTTGTCATTCAACTTCACAGGCCAGAGGGTATGATGCTGTTCCTCAATCTTTTGTCCGTGCGGCATTTCCGGTCATTGGGCCTTTGTTATGTCGTATTTATAACGACTCATTGCGTGAATCCTTATTTCCTTCATGCTGGAAGATCTCACTGGTCACTACAATAAACAAAATCTCCTCTCCTCAAGCTTTTGGTGACATTAGGCCAATTTCTTTATTATCTTTTATGTCCAAGGTTCTTGAACGTCTAGTCCATGATCAACTCTACAATTACCTGACTATACAACAGCTACTGGACCCTTATCAGACAGGATTTCGAACTGGACACAGTACTCAGACCGCACTACTGAAACTAACTGAGGACATTAGACGCAATATGGACAGACGCTATGTGACGTTGCTGTTGCTATTTGATTTCAGCAAGGTATTTGATACGGTATGCCATGTCTCTCTGCTCAGAAAAATGTCTTCTCTTGACATCTCACATTCAGTTGTGCGTTGGTTTGCGTCTTATCTCTCTGAGAGACGGCAGGCTGTTATTGATGCAGATGGTAATGCATCTGACTATGTAACATTAAATACTGGTGTTCCCCAGGGCTCTGTCCTTGGTCCACTGTTGTTTTCTATATACATCAATGATGTGGCTGCTGACTTCCATGCCGATGTGCAGCATCTTATCTATGCTGATGATCTTCAGGTGTACATTCACTTCCCAATTGCTAAGTTGGCTTCTGTTACTGCTCTCATGAGTGATCAAGCTGTCAGTATTGTTAACTGGGCGACAAAAAATCATCTGAAATTAAATGTGAGCAAAACAAAGGCTATTATTATTGGATCTTATTTCTATGTCAATATGCTGCCCTCATTACACATCACTGGTGTTCCAATAAACGGTGATCTTATTAAGTTTGAATCTTCTGTTCGTAGTCTTGGTGTATGGCTTGATAGTAAGTTGAACTGGAAGGACCAAATTGCGCATGTGTGTAACAGGAGTCACTCATTGCTCTATAGATTAAATTTCTTTCGAAAAAGTACCACCATTGCACTACGTAAGCATCTTATCCGTTCTTTGCTGTTTCCTTTACTTGATTACTGTTGTTTGGTCTATATTGACCTTTCTGCTGAACTCGATCTGAGGCTTCAAAGGGTTGTAAACTCTGGTATTCGTTACATCTATGGTGTAAGTAGGCGCGAGCACATCTCTGTTTATAGGTCCTCTCTAGGCTGGTTATCCACTTTGGGTAGAAGAAACTACTTCGCTACTACCTTCTTATACAAAATGTTTTTGTCATGCTCACCTTCATATCTTTATTCTAGATATTTGTGGAGCCGGCCTGTGAGGACACTGAGGGGTGATGTGAGACCGTTAACCATTCCTTTTTCATCTACCGAGTATCACCAAAGATCGTTCCTGGTTGTGTCATCGCAACTATGGAACGGTCTACCATCATCTTTAAGAGATTCTTCATCGTTGGCATTATTCAAGGCATCAACATATTCGCACTACCTTTCCCTTGAGAATGAGCCTCTGCTCCGAGCTAGGCTTTAATTATTTTAATTACTGTATCATTATTTTAATTATATTTTTACTTAGTATCTCATTTTATATATATATATATACTTACGAATTTGTATTATTTTTGTTGTACAACATAATGTACAGTTAATAAATTTAAATATCTATCTCTCTCTCTCTCTCTCTCTCTCTCTCTTCAGCAAGGCATTCGATACGGTGTGCCATGTCACCTTACTTTGGAAACTACATTCACTCGATATTTTGCACACCGTTATCAGGTGGATCGGCTCTTATCTCTCTGATCGTCGTCAAGCTGTCATTGATACTGTTGGTAGGTCATCAGATTTTGTCTGTCTTAACACTGGTGTTCCTCAGGGCTCTGTTCTGGGTCCTCTGCTGTTCTCTATCTGTATCAATGACATCTCTTCTGCCTTCCATCAGAATGTTCAGCACCTCTTATATGCTGATGATTTGCAGCTGTATGTGCACTTTCCGATTGCTGAGCTTGATCATTATACTTCACTAATGAGTGAACATGCGTCATTGGTCGCAGATTGGGCATCCAGCAATCATCTTAAGTTGAATATCAACAAGACAAAGGCTATCATAATCGGCTCTTATTATTATATCAATATTCTAACCTCCGTGCCGTCTACTGGTATCTGCATCAATGGTGAGACAATCGGGTTTGAGTCATCTGTTCGTAATCTGGGTGTGTATGTTGACAGCAAGCTGAACTGGAAGGAGCATATCACACATGTGTGTAACAGGTCGTTCTCTCTCCTCTATCGACTCAATTTCTTTAGACGGAGCACTACTTTTGCTCTACGTAAGCACCATATTCGTACACTGCTGTTTCCGATTCTTGACTATTGTTGTCTTGTGTTTACTGACCTTTCTACTGAACTCGACCTTAGGCTTCAGAGGGTTATCAACGCTGGTATTCATTACATCTATGGTGTAGGTAGGCGCGAGGACATCTCTCCTTATAGGCTCTCTCTGGGTTGGTTATCTACTGCAGGTAGAAGGAACTACGTTGCCTCTACTTTTCTTTTCAAAATGTTTTTATCATGCTCACCTTCATATCTATTTTCTAGATATCAGTTGAACCGGCCTGTTAGGGCTCTGAGGGGGGATGTGAGGCCATTGACCATTCCTCATTCTCCCACCGAATACCATCAACGCTCATTCACTGTTTCATCCTCGCGACTATGGAATGAACTTCCATCGTCGCTTAGGACTTCATCTTCACTCTCATCTTTCAAGTCAACCTCTCATGCGCACTTCCTCTCCCAAGAGTTTGGACCTCTACTCCCAGCTTAAAATTTTCTTTGCTTTTTGTTTCGGTTTTTATTTTGCTTGTATTTTTTATTTTTGTAGTTTATTATTACTATTTTTATTTGTATTTTATTTTTATTGTCTATTGTTATAATCTTTTGTAAACTATATTTTTGTAGTACAACATACTGTACATTAATAAATTAATTATCTATCTATCTATCTCTCTCTCTCTCTCTCTCTCTCTCTTATCTGAGCTTGAATATGTATACATGCACACATAACGACACTGTGCTGTTGAGCCTTCTTTCTTTTCTGCTATATATTGCTTGGTGGTGTACTAATGCATGCGTATAAATTAATAATGAAAGTTTAATGTAATTAGTAGGTCTACCTATATTTGCGTTTTTAGTAAGGGGATTCACTAGAAGATAGAAAATAAAAATTTTCTAACAAAAACAAACAATTTAAAAAATTTTTAATAAATAAAAAACGACTCTAAAAGTATCGAATAAAAACAAAATTTTTTACAAGAAATAAGATTTTAAAAACATTGCACTAAAAAATGACAAATAAAAAATTTTTAACAAAAAAAAAACCGACTTTAAAAAATGCACTGAAAAGTAACAAATAATTTATTATCTTTAGAAATCATACAAATAATTGGTAAAATACAATTTTAGAAGTCGGCGTCTAATTCTAAATCTGTGGTGCGTAAGCAGAACGACTTAGTCCATTTTTTCAAAAATAACGTTCACATTCATTGTTCAAAAATAACGTTTACATTTATTGTTAAAAAATAACGTTTACATTCATTGAGGAATTAGACGCCGACTTCTAAAATTGTATTTTACCAATTATTTGTATGATTTCTAAAGATAATAAATTATTTGTTACTTTTCAGTGCATTTTTTGAAGTCGGTTTTTTTTGTTAAAAATTTTTACTTTATCGTAACAAATTTTACTATAGCATAATTTTTACTATGTAATATAACAATTTTTCTAATAAGATATAGTTTCATTTCTTAAACGATGTTGCCAACCTTATCAAATTTTATAGTAATATTTGTTATAAATGTAATAAAAATCGTTATAATGCAGAAATGTCCCAGCTCTCATATAAAATATAGTAATTTTTATTACTATCTATAAATAAATTTATTATTTATTTTTCTCAGTGTAGAGAAGACTCATTATTCTCTGAGCGAAGACCTGCTCATTTCTTCGAACAAAGAAACCTCACAGAGAGCACTCATTATCCTCTAGAAAACACTAGCATCTCTCTCGTACTTCAATGAATGTTCGCTATCGATACTAGCGCCACTCGCCGCCATAGAGTACAACCACTGTTCTAACCCCTTTTCAGTGTTATATTATATTAATTCTAAACTTTGCCATTAAAAAAGTACTTGTACGAGACACTCACCAAGAGAGGATACAACCTTCAGGTGATAGATTGGAATGAAACTTTAGAATAAGTTTCAGTATCCTATAACCAGGAAAAATGATAATGAATTCATACAATTATTATTTTCCGGAAATTTTGTAATAGGTCATTGGATTTGTATCTACTATAATAATGAAGTAATTAATATATATATATATATATATATATATGACAGTCTAAATCTTGAATACTTATAAAATGAGCATAAAATCTACATAAATAAATTATTTTCAAACGAATTAGAATCAAGCATAGTTTACAAAACAGTACAATCAGAAACAAATAATTATGATGTTACGGCCATGGGGATCTGGTGATCGTACAAGAGTAGCTAAATGTATAGCTAGAAATATGCTTAGTAATTACACAAAAAAACTACAGACAAACAAAAGAAAAGAAATAAGCTAGAATTTACGAAACTTATAGGTTTTATTTAAGAGGAGGTCACGTATCTCTGTCCTTTTCTAATCAAAGAATTGAGTTTTTTTACAGAAACTAATAACTTTAAATTAGTTTTCTTGAAATCAAAGCGATAAAATTAATTTTTTCTTTTTAAAGAAAATTTTGCTTTTCCTGATACGAGATGCGGCTTTCTCTTTATTTTTTGCTAAAGTTATTGGTTTTTGCTAAAAATTAATTATTTGATTAGAAAAGGACAGAAATACGTGACCTCCTCTTAAAAAAGCTTCAATTATTCAAAAGTTACAGGTAATTAAAATATGCTAATGAAATAGCATAAAAAATTCATTATTTTTTATATGCTTAAAAAATTAACAAATATGTAGTGATTTTCAATAAAACATAACTTTTTAACCACTGAAACTTTTTTAATGCAACAAAGCCTGAAGTAAAGCATTTAAAGGGATGTAAAATGGACACTACACCTGTACTCATGAATCTGACCTATCTTTTCATTTTATTGCAGAATTTGAGAAAAAAAAATGCTTTAGCTTGTACTAATTACCACAAAGATTATTCAGTTAAATTTTCAAATGAATTCACTCATTAATTTCTCGGAATTTTGGTTTTCAATATGATATGTTAGAATTTTTAGACTTTTTACAACAAACCTAACATTCTGAAAAACTAATAAATGAATTTATTTGAAAATTCAACTGAATAATCTTCGTAGTCAATACTACAAGCTAATGCATTTCTTTTCTTAAAATTTTGCTATAAAATAAGAAGATTGTCAATAATTAAGAGAACAGGTGTAGTATCCGTTTTACATCTCCTTAATTCGCACTTTATTTCTTTCATTATGTATTTTTTTTTGTAAAAGTCTTAGTTGTTTGGATATTCAAGTTCTTATAAAGGCTCCTATTTACTACATTTTCGGAAAAATGTCTATATTTTTGTCTAAGAGACATATTCGACGAGAAGAAAAAACACGGTTCATTTTTTTTTCATTAAAAAATCATTTCCTGCAGTTTCAGCCAAATCCGTTTTCCGGAGGTGGGGAACTCTCCTTGTTAGTATTCTCTAATTCTTCTTTATATTTATTCAATTACACTTTTTTCAATTTTAATATAAGCTTCTTTCTTTCGTAAAGCCTCATTTGTACGCATTTGTTCCAATTCATCAGTACTCTTTTCTTTCTTGAATTTTAATTTCGTTATCCTTGTATTTTCTTACTTTTTTATATCTATTAGGTTGTTTTTTTTTCATTTAAATATAAGCTTCTTTTTTTATTAAAACCTCATTTGCACGTATTTTTTCCAATTCATCAGTATTTTTTTTTCAATTTCATTTTTATTATCTTATTATTATTTAATATTTTTCATATTTATATGGTCTATCTTCTTTTATTTCATATAATTTTCTTTTACGTAAACACTATGAATAAGCCTTAGTTCTAATTTATTATTAATTTTTTTCTGCATTTTCATAATCATGTCTTTTTATGAATTTTTTTTTTATTCATTCTATAGTACTGTTGCCATTTTCATATTAAATCCTGTTATACATAAAGCTCCTTTGTCATCTATTTCATTTAATTCTTTTTTTTCTCCATTTGATGTAATCTTATCAGTCTTTATTTTAATATCGTTATAATTTATGTGGATATCATCGAAATCCATTAATTCATCATTTCGTTTAAAAAAAATTGTATCTGATATGTCACTATCAATTTCCATCTGGATCATTTCAAGATTTGAATTCTTCTAATCACGACTCATTTCCATGATATTTTTTTGTTATGCTAATAAATGCATTTGTCAGTTTTTTTCAAGACGATCAATCTTAGCAATCACGGTACTTCGGAGTGAATTCAAATAAAAATTTAATGTAACTTCAAAATTCTTTTTGAGAATGATTTGCAAACATTTAGGCATCATTTTTAAAATCGGTTTACTTGGCCGATTTGGAGAAAAATAGGAATAAAAAGAATAATTCAAAACTAAACAATTTTATTTTATTTATAAAAAAATGCTCAAAAGTGTTTGAAACGTAGGTATAATAGTAAAAATATAACAAAATTGAAGAATATTGGCCTTATGTTATGGAGCTATTGGGCTCAAATATTTAAAATACTGTCGAAAAATAATTCTATAGCTACTTACGTATGAATACATAGTATTCAAAGAATGTAGATATTTACATTGATGCCATCTTCTAATATATTCTTTAATTTGTTGAAGCTCATATCATATTAGATTTTAAGCAATTCAGTCGTAATTTAAAACTTGCTTGACTAACAAGGAGAGGTCCTCACCTCTAATAAACAAATTTGGCTGATACTGCAGGTTATGATTCTTTGATAAAAAAAAATGAACCTGGGTTCTTTCTTTTCGTCTAATAAATCCAGATGCTAAGATAAAGCCATTTTTCGAAAGCACAGTAAGAAGAAGTGCTTATGAAACCTTGATTAACCAAGGAACTAAAACTCTCACAGTAAATATATAAAACAGGGAGTATAAGTTTAATACTCTGATTTGAGCTTTATTGCATCAGAAAGTCTTGACTAATTCAAAAGTTATAGCTAGCACAGCATGGAGAATTCCACTAAAATATCGCGAAATCTTCCACTGGAATATCTCAATGGAACCTTTCATGCAGATTCTAGGAAGTCTTCACAGAATATTCCGAAATATTCCACTAAAATCTACCATTGAAAGCTTCCAGGAACATTTATGGAATATTTCAAAGAAATATTCGAAAACTTTTTCAAATTATTCCATGAAATATTCACGAAAGATTTCTGGAATATTTCATGAAATATTACATTTTATGTTTATCAAATATTCCAGTGGAATATTTCATGGGAAATTCCAAGAAGGTTTCATAAAGATTTTGCTAAAAGATTCCAAAAAACTTCTAAATTGTAAGGCGGAATATTACACAAACCTTCAAGAAATATTTCATAAAATATTTCACAGAAGGATTCAAGTAATCTTACGGTGGAATATTTCATGAAAGATTTTAGGAAGAGTTCACAAATATTTCGCTGAAAAATTCCGGAAAACTTTAAAATTGTACAGCGAAACATTACATAAATCTTCCATAAATATTCCACGAAATATTTTACAGAAAGATTTAAGTAATCTTTTGGTGCAACATTCGATATAAGATTTCAGAAAAATTCCATAAATATTTCGCTGGAAGATTCCGAAAAACTTCAAAATCGTACAGCGGAATATTACATAAATCTACTAGTAATATTTCACGAAATATTTTATAGAAAGATTTAAGTAATCTTACAGTAAACTATTGTATTAAATATTCTAGAAGGATTCCATGAAGTTTCCGTTGGAAGCTTGCGCGGAATGATACGGGAGATTTCCAGTGACGCCGATATTCGTTAAATGAGAGTTTTATCCCCAAGTGGTTGGGCAATACCTTACTCACTATACAAGCGAAAGGATCACCGCTTTGTTGCGTACAGTCGAAGCGATTATGTAAATGCGATTTTATTACTTAATGTTAATGTTTATGTATGCGTATATGTATTGATATATGAGTATAATGTGTTATTATATAATATATATACTACCCCCTCTCAGCATTTCTAAATCTTTCATAAAATATTCCAGAAATATTTTCTGGTAGATCTGAAACCCTAAATCTTTTATCGAAACCTTCCAAAAATCTTCCAGGAACATTTCATGAAAGATGTGAGATTACCCCAACCTTCTATTGAAGTATTCTCCATATCTTTTAAGAATATTTCATGGAATATTCCAATGTAAGAAGAATCAAGGACATACGAATATTAGAGGAATATTCCACGGAAGTTTTCTGAAATGATCCTAATCTTCCGTGTCAATATTCTACGAATCTTCTATAAATATTCTATGGAATATTTTACGACGGATTTCTAAAATCTTCCAGAAATATTTTATGGAATATTTCATGAAAGTTTTCTCAAATCTTTCATGCATATTCCATGAAAGGTTTATGAAATGTTTCAAATCTTCCGTTTCAATATTCCGAAAATCTTTTATGAATGTTACGAAGAAATATTTTATGAAATATTCCTGCAAGATTCCTGAAATGTTTCAATGAAAGATTTGAGATGACCCAAATCTTTCAATAAAATATTTTTGGAGTTTTCCAACAATATTCCATAGAATATTCCAATGTAAGAAGAATCAACGAATATTACAGGAATATTCCATGGAAGATTCCTGAAATATTTTAAATCTTCTGTGCCATTATTCCGGGAAGCTTCAATAAATATTCCATGCTGTATACGAGGTGATTAAAATATGCTAATTAAATAGTGTAAAAATTCATTATGTGTTACATGCTAAAAATATTAAGAAAATATGTAGTAATATTTAATTCAGCATAACTTCCGAACTATAAAAACTTTTTTAACACAATAAGGTTTAAAGTAAAATGTTCAACTTATACTTTTTTATCTTTCATGCACTTTTTTGTAAGAGTTTTAGTTTTTTGGTTATTAAAGTTCTTATAAGCACTTCTTGTTACTATATTTTTGAAAGAAACAACCTTATCTTTGTCGCTGGGCTTATTATAGGAAAAGAAACAACAAGGATTCATTCTTTTGATCAAAGAATCATAACCTGCAGTATTAGCTAAATCGGTTTCCTAGAGGTGTGGAGACTTCTCCTTATTAGTTATGCAAGTTTCAAATGACTACTTAAAGTATATATTAACAGATGTCATCGAATTTACATTCTCTGAATACTATGTACCTATACGTAAATAGCTATAGAACTACTTTTCGACATTAATTTTAATAAATATTTGAGCTAAATAGCTGCATGACATAAGGCAGATATTCTTTAATTTTAATATATTTTTACTATTACACTGACGTTCCAAACATTTTTGAGCATTTGTTTTATAAATAAAATAAAATGGTTTGGTTTTGAATTTTTTTTTCATTCTTACTTATTTTTCTTTAAATCGATCATGTAAAAATGATTTTAAAAGTGATGCCTGAATTATGTAATGGACCTACAAATCATTCTCAGATGAAATTTTGAAGTAACATTAAATTTGTATTCAAACTTCCTTGGAACCACCGTGCGATATCTAAATTTAATGGTATTTTATTGAAACATGGTTCATGACAAAAACTTCTTATCATGTCCGATGGATTATCGTAATTAATATTTGTATTATTATAATTATGTAAAAAAGGAAACATTCTGATTTGTTGCGTTTTAAAAATACCTAATAAATGTAATCTCATTTCAGAAATAGCATATCTTGAAAAACATGGACATAAATTATAAAGTATTGCAACAGCAAAAGCAATTGCAAAAAGGCCGCAATCATATTTATTTGTTTGTGATTGTACCGTTTTGAAAACTGTGCTTAATTTCGATTTGTTTGGAAATAATCTGTTTATATAAATCTTATGCTCATCTTGTAGATATCCAAGATTTAAACTGTCATATATATGAATTATTTTATTATTATAATACATACAAATCCAGTGACCTTTTTTAAAATTTCCGGAAAACAAAGCTTCTTCATTAGTCGATACTAAATTAATATATTGCGGTATTTAAATTAGTAAAGTGGTTTTCATATCAAATGAGGGGCACCGATTTCAAAGATTATTAAATCCTAATTTATGAATATCAGTTAACATGTAAGCTATTCCACTATACAATTCTTGTTCTTTAACCCTTTCAGTCATGCAATTCAATTCACTTTTTTCGTATTTATTTGTTTATAATAATAATTAATAGTTATAAATTTATAAAATATCATCAGCATTATAAATAGTGGCTATGTATATCTGAAAATACAAAAAATCCAAGAATCAAGCATGATATTGCAAAAATATTGAGATAAAAAAAAAGAAAATTAGGTAGCCGATATATCGGCTCCTGTGACTGCAAGGGTTAAACATCAATTTATCTTTCTCAGTCAAACCCATTATTAGAAATTGAAAATCTTTTAAAAATTTTTATTTCTTTCAAATAAACTTTTTTTAAAAATATTCACAATAGAATTGCTTTTATATTAACTAATTTAATTCAGTGTATTTTTACTTTCAAAAGCTGAAAAATATAAGAAATTATGGAAAATGTTTTGAATTAATTGTAATAAGATAAAAAATTATAATGAAATCTGTGAAAATGGTTATTTTTGGCAATTATATATATACATAACAAAAAACATCGGATGAGGTTTTTTAAAATTATTAAGAGCAGGTCGTATATCTCTGTCCTTTTCTTATTGAAGAATTAATTTTTTTGCAAAAACTAATAATTGTAGCAAAAAATAAGGAGATAGCCCCATCTCGTATAATAAAAAGCAAGATTTTCTTTAATGAGGAAAAATTATTTTTATCGATTCATTTTGAAGAAAACCTTGAAAAACTCAAAAAATAGAGGTTAGGATGGACAATTCAGTTTTTCAAGGTTTTCTTAAAAACGAAGCGATAAAAATAATTTTTCCTCATAAAAGAGAATCTTGCTTTTTATTATACGAGATGGGGCTTTCTTCTTATTTTTTGCTACAATTATTAATTTTTGTGAAAAAATCAATTCTTTGATTAGAAAAGGACAGATATACTCGACCTCCTCTTAATGGATCAAAGTCTTATATTTAATAAATATTTAAGGTAAAAAAAATTTTTATTAATTAATATCATTAGAAAAAAAATTATGACTACATTTGAATTTTTTTTTTTTTTAGGCTTAAAATCCATCAATGCAATTATTATAAGTAACTAAAAATAATGATATTTCTGTTTTATTTACAATAAACCTTTCTGAATAATTAGATACATATTTATATAATATTATAATTTTTAAAGGCAATTTAACAATAGTACTTTTTGATACTAGTGCATCAAATTATATATATATTCGTGCGGTTAATATGCACGAGGGTCGGCCAAGCCAGCCCAAGTGTCATAACAATCGCCCGAATATTTATAATTTCACGCACTAGTAACAAAAAGAATTTTTCGACACAGAGTGCGTAAAATTGCACATCAAGAATTTGGCTGCGTTTCATTATATGCAATTTTACGCACGCTGTGTCGAAAACATTTATTTTATTACTATTCCAAATACAGAATTATTATATATATATATATATATACAGGGTGTCCAATTTTAAGGAAACCACCGAGATATTTTCGACAGTTGGCGTTGTATATAAAAATTGTTCAGACGAAAGTTATTCGAGACAATGGGGGCTATCTTTCTATGAAATCAGTTTTGACCATGACATTTATTTTCAAGGTAATTTAAATGTCAAAGTGATTTTTTGAATTGGAACCCCCATTTTTGATTCCGGATTCGGAAAGAGCAAGAAATTCTACGTTTAGATAAGGTATTATGATTTCGAGCCATAAAAAAACATTATGGCCCGAATTCATAGTCGTGTCTTGAGTATTAAGTATGACTTAAGACTGAAGTTTCGTTACTTGAGTATCAGCAGTTACTTCGATTGAGTGCTACATGAAGAGGTTATCACAGTTAGTTATGAAACAAAATCACACAAATAAGATAGTCGTCGGTAAGGATGTAACACTCAATTGAAGTAACAGCTGATACTAAAGTAACAATACTTAATTTTTAAGTCATACTTAATACTCAAGACACGACTATGAATTCGAGCCTATGTTCGGGCCGAAGAAAAGTAACATGTAAAATATTTTGTAAATAGAATAACGAATATTAGTATTAAAATAGTATTACGAATATTATTATAGAAAATGAAATCCTATATTTATTAATTTTATATATGTGGTAAGGATTTATTTCTAACGAAATTGTAGTTTAAGACGATAATATTATTTCATGGGCTATATTACAATATTCGATTAACATTGTATAATGAAAATTGATTCGATATTAAATAGTTCGTTACAATTATTATTGTAGATGTTTAAGAAGATCTTTCGATAAAACATTAGGGAAAAATATTCGAATTATAATTTGTGTACGGTTAAGATAATAAATCCAAAACCTTTGATAATATATAGGGCTATTACACGCTAGAAAAAGAACAGGAACAGATATAGGAAATACATTGCTTCTATATATATATATATATATATATATATATATATACTAGGGGGGGGGTACCCCCCTGCTCGCTCCGCTCGCCAACCCCCTATGTGTTATTTAAGTGACATTATCTTTTTTTTTTTATTTTTATTAACTGTAAAAAATATAATTATTAAAATGTATTAAGTTATACTCAAAAATATATTTAAATATTTATTACAAACCTATTTTTGTTTTCCTTATTTATATGATGTTATATACTAAAAGTTTTTATTGTTTATATAAAACCAATTTTCATAAATACTAAAATCTTATGAATGTCCATAGCATTGATAAATTTTTGTTTTTTTTATCTAAATTATTAAATTTATAAAGTTTGTATTATAAATATATTTCTATATTTTCCACACCACCTAGTATTTTTAAGTACCGAGGTATATATGTAGGCGCGTTTTTTTTAGTGGTTTCCCCAGGAGGCCTATTTCCACTCATATTAAAAAAAAATTTTTTTTTTTAATAAATAAATGAAAAAAATAATTTTTTTATTTATATATTGAAAATAAAAAATAACATTTTTTAAATATGTTCACTGAAATATAAAATATTAGAAATAATATGTATATTAAATTTAATATATTTAAATATACAAAAAAATATTACTTATACTTACTATTAAACAGTATTTAAAAATTAAAGAATTTTTTAAATTTATAAATTTAGAATATTAAAAAAATTGAACCTGTTTTTATTATGACTTAGAATTTTGAAAACAGAAATTTAAAAAATTTTTATATATTATTTTTTTTTATCGATATACTTAAAACTTTTTTCTTCTAATTCTTTTTGTTCTAATTTTTGTAAATATTGTAAAATTATTCAATATAATTGTTTATAAAATTTTATGTAATTTTTTACTTACTTTTATAAATAAAAAATAATATTTTTGGAAAATATTTCTTGGAATTTTTATATGTAATATTAATTATATATACATAATTCATGCATATATTTTGTATAGAAATAAATTATTTTTTAATTATTTATATTTGTAGTTAATAGTGTATAACATTTAAAAATTGAAAATATTAAATTTAAATTTTTAAAAATAGAATAAAAAAAATTTTTTAATATAAATTTATATTATAAAAAATATAACACCTTTTTTAAGAGGACGTTGGATCTTTCTATCCTTTTCTAATCGAAAAATGTAGGATATTGGAAAAACCAGTAATTATTAGTAGAAATTAAGAGTTGTCCGCAACTTGTACAGTAAAAAACAATATTTTTTCTTATGAGGACAAATTAATTTTGATGCTTTGTTTTCAAGAAAAGTTTGACATACTTGAAAAATCATAAGTTAAGCTAGAAATTATGATGTTTAAGTATGTCAAACTTTTCTTGAAAACAAAGCATCAAAATTAATTTGTCCTCATAAGAAAAAATATTGTTTTTTACTGTACAAGTTGCGGACAACTTTTAATTTCTATCAATAATCACTAGTTTTTCCAGAACCCTACAATTTTTAAGTAAAAAAGGATAGAGGGATCCAGCGCCCTCTTAATGTTTTTATATTATATAAACTGATCATAATTTTTTATTTATAAACCAAATGTTTTTTACTGCAAATAAATATTTTATTGCTATAAAAAATAATTTTATAATTATGAATTTTCAAGTAAAATATTCACGTGATTTTTTATATGCCTTTTTAAATGATCATTTCTTGAAAATTTTTTATTACAAATAAAGCATGTAAATTTTTGTTTCCTATGCTTAGCTAATATATGTTTTATTAAATTAAATTTCGTTATAAAATGTTTTTTACAATAAATACATAATTCCTTTTTCTGTTCGTGAGTTCTTACATGTCTTCTAATATTTTTAATTTTAATAAATAAGCCACATGTTCTACAACTTATTGTTTTAATATAAATTCTATTTATATGTATTTTTAAAAATTCAGATGTAGAATAGGAATTTTTGCTAAACGGGCATTTAAATACATCCATTTTTCCTATTAATATTAAGTTTAAATATTAATTTTCATCAAATAATAATTTTATAACAAACTTGGGAAACATTTTAATTATATTTTATACATGGGGATTTATAATTTTATTCAAGTTTAATTTTATTCTGTTTCTATTATATTTAAAAAAAATAAAATATAATAAGCATAACACATTTAATAATTTACATCAATGACTTTTTAGGGGTCCACCTTTGCTTTATTTGACATTTTCATTGATTGCAATTTTCTAATGTGAAAGAGAGAGAAAGAGAAAGAGTCTACTTACTCTTTACTTGGCTGCCTACCCGAAACTGAAGTGGCTTTTGCTAAACGCTTGCCCTACGCACACACTTATCTTCACAGTGGAAAATTTGTTAGCTTTTGTCGACAAAAATCGCATCATGAGTGGCGCGGCTCACGAAACAGCTACCACTCCGATATTTTCAACTAATTACTTTCTGACAGCTATGCAGAAACTGTTTTAGCTTACAATTTAATTTAAAACAAGTTTTACAAAAGAAAAAAATCTTTAATTTTAGTAAAATAAAAATAAAATACCCTTTAAAAGAATCAAATTTACACAACAAAATGAAATTTAAAAAACAATTAATCGTTAAAATTAAATGAAATAAATTAATAAAAATAGTAAAAATTTAAATAAATTATTTATTGAACATTTCCGTCTAAACAATGTTATCTATTTTTGATGTATCATCTAAATTATTTTGAATATAAATATTATTAAAAGTTTCACATCTTGACAAAGCAACGTATAATTGACCATGTGAAAACAATAGTCTTCTTATAAATAAGCCTACATTATTGAAACTTTGACCTTGTGATTTATTTATAGTTATTGCAAATGTTAATATAATTGGAAAGTGTTTACTGTAAAGAATAAATGGTAATGAAGAATTATTTCCTGTATTTAAAGTAATTTTTGGAATAAAAATTTTATTTCAACTTTTATCGCCTGTTATTATTTCAGCTTCAATATTATGTTTATATAAAATTATAATTTTCAATCGTGTACCATTACATAATCCTTCTAATATACTTAAATTTCTTAACATTACTATAGCATTAACTTTTAAATTAATTTATGAGGTGGTAAACCTTCTTTAATTTTATTTAAAAATTCTATTTGGTGATTCAAATAAATGTTATCATCAGTTTGGTCAACACCTTTATGCGTAGCGTAATCAATACTATAATATGTTTCAGTTTTCCCATTTAATAAATTTAATACTTTTTTATTTAAATTATTAATATCTTCATTATGAGGAGCTAATATGATTTTTTCTTTGCAACAATTTTTATTAATATTAGAATAAATTTTAGAACAAATATCGTTAGTTTGTAATTTGTTTGGAATTATGAAAGGGTTTATTTTGCCATCACCAATTTGTAATAGAAATGAAGTAAATTTTTCATTTTTAGATCGAATGTTTTTTGTTAATTTTAATATACTAAAAAATAGCCATAAATATGAACTTTTTATTGTTTCTTCAATAGTTGAATTTCTATTTCCATGTTAAAAAACTGGTGAAATTCTTCGAAAATCACCACTTAAAATAATTAATTTTCCACCAAAAAGACAGTTATTATTACAAACATCTTTTAATGTATTATTAACTATTTCTAATGCTTTTTTTGGAATCATTGATGCTTCGTCCCATATTATTATATCAGCTTCTCTTAATTTTTTTTTATCTGATTCTAATTCTAAAAATGCATTTACAATTGTATTTTAATTTAAGAGCATGACGAAGCTGTCCGCCTTCTAATAATATTTCCAATCATAACTTATGAATAAACGATGCGTTTAATTGAGTTTCTTTGCTACAAAGAAAAAATTTGTAAGATCGAACTCTAGTGCGGACAACTCAAGAAATCCACCAGAATATTATACATACAAAGTTATAATAAAAACTTTCAATATGTCGTATTTCAAGGTTAGGTTTGTCGAGTTTGATATCTAATTTCCAATCCAAGCTCATAAAAAAATAATAAGTCCAAATGATTTTTTATTTTAACAAAAATTATTGTATAAATATAGCTTTAGTGCGGACAAGTCATTATATTTGTTCAGTTTAAGAATTTAAAAAGATATTGATAAAATAAAAAAAGCAAAACTCGATTGCTGCAGCTCCGACATGCCGTTAAAGGTAATCTAAAAGTCTTATGACTTGTCATTCCTTTAGGTAATAAAGTAGATGCAATACCAGTCCAAACCATAGACATTTTTTTATTAATTGATATAAAATAAAATATTAAAGTATTATATAAAAAAGTTTTTCCTGTTCCTCCAGAACCATCAATAAAATATATTTTGTTATTATATTTTTTAGTTAAAATTTCAAAAATTAATTTTTGTTCATCGTTTAATTTATTATACATTAATTAAAAATTTTTTTTGCTTTTTATTTCATCATGATGATTATTGTTCAAAGCAATTAAATTTATTTTTGGTTCAGGTAAATTAAAATCTTCACAAGATATATGTTCATTTATAAAAATATTATTAAGTTCAAATAAAGCATTATTTTCTTTATTTTCATTAAAATCTTTAACAAAATAATTAGTAGTGGAGGTTGGCGCGCTTGGACACAGGGGGCTTGCGGAATTTCCATTCTATCAGATTTGATGTCATTTATTCTTCTAAGCAATAATTGTACATTTTATAAAATTTATCATAAAAATTATTAACTTCATATGTTTGTTCTATATATTTAAAGTAAAAGCAGTAGGTGCAAACAATAAAAATTAGCAAGAAGCTTTTTAAATGATGGGATTTGAATGAAATTGAGGATCAAAGAGGATGAGCTAAGGAGCAGCTAAGGAAGAGCAGCAAAAACGTAAAATAACACAAAAAAAAGGTAAAATTTGAGGATTTACCAGAGGAGGAGTAAAAATGATCTAAATTAACGTAAAAATAACGGAAAAAAGTGATGGATTTTTTGAGGAAGAGAGAGGGAAGAGAAAATGAAGGCATGAGGAAACTCAAAAGGAGAGAAAAAGAAGAGGGGAGAAAGGGAAAAGGAAAAGAAAAGGAAGAGGAACAAATAACGTAAAATAACGTAAAAAAAGGGAAAAAAAGAGGATCAAAATAGGTAAGAGGACGAGGAAAAAAAGAGAAGGGGAGGACCTTGGTCGTAGGAATTTTCCTTACAACTATATAATATAGAAAGATATATGAGAAATAAACGCGTTGTTCCTAGCAACAAATCGCTATTCCTCATATATATAGATATGTTTCATAACTAACTGTGATAACCTCTTCATGTAGCACTCAATTGAAGTAACAGCTGATACTTAAGTAACGAAACTTAAGTTTTAAGTCATACTTAATACTCAAGACACGACTATGAATTCAGGCCATAATGTTTTTTTATGGCTCGAAATCATAGACTTAACTCAAGTCTAAGGCTAGAAGTTGTAGTTGTTACTCAGTTCGCAAATATTCTATCCTTGTTCTTCTTATAGAAAAAGAGTAAGAACATAGATAGATATCTGAGAACTGTTCCTGAGAAATTCCAGCCTAACGATTGTTACTTGAGTTACGTTACAGGATTCGTGCCTATGTCAATGGAAATCATATAACACAATACATGACATAAGTGCGAACTTTATTTATTATCTTCAAAACGATTGCAAATGTCATAAAATAATTGCGAATAATATGCGCTTTTTAACAAAAATATATTGAATATTGTAATATTAATATGAGACATGTAAACAAGATTTTAATGTACTCGCATGCTCACATTTTTTTTACATAATGTAAAAATAGACCACATAGTTCTTGCAAAAGTATGACTTAAGTGCAGATTTAGATTACATAGTGTTAAAAATGCCAAAGTCAAGGTTCATATTATTAACTCATGATGATAATGTTTGCATTGATAAGTTTTTCTTACGTAATATAAATTCACATAATTCGTAATCTCGAGTTGATATTTTGACCGTACTTAATATAGCTGTACCTGTGAAATGACTTATTAACCAAAATATTTTTTTTTTATTAAAGTAATATAATATTCAAAAGATTTTATCACATATACTGTACCGCTCAAAAGTTTGTGAGAAAATTTTTTTTTCAACTCAACTTCAAACTGCGATATTTCGTGTTTTTTTATATCATGCCTAATATTTTCATCTTTTTTTTAACTCTATTTTTAATGATAGAAAATTTTTTCATTTTTACGAATTTTTAAATTTTAATCAATCAACTGTAACTTTTTAAGAAATTGATAAAATTGAAAAATTCGAACGCGATTGAAAAGTAGAGTGAATTTCCTAAATCTTTATGCATAATGATTTTTTTTTATCTATTTCCTGCGTGTAACTAAAAATGCGCAAAAATGGAAAGTACAAGAAGATCAGTTTTAGATATGATAATATTTTCCAATGTCGCAAATCAATTTTTGTTTACATTAGCAGGATACAAAAAAATAATATTTTGTCTAATCTTTCAAACGCCGTCCGGATTTTTGAAATCTATTGAGCCATTTCCGAAATATCGCAGTTTAAAGTTGAGTTTCTGAAAAAAAAAATTTTTACGAACTTTTGAACGTTACTGTATACTTTTAACAAAATTATCACAAATTTTATCACAATTATTATAAATGATAGTGTCCTTTTTTTTAAATGAATTAAAGTTATTTACAAATTTGATTCTTCGTATGTATATACGAACTACAGATTTTTAGCTATACGCAGAAAATAGAAAATCACTAAACATAAAGATTTAGGAAATTCACTCTACTTTTCAATCGCGTTCAAATTTTTCAATTTTATTGATTTCTCAAAAAGTTAAAGTTGATTGATTAAAATTTAAAAATTCGTAAAAATAAAAAAATTTTTCAATCAATAAAAATAGAGTTAAAAAAAAGATGAAAATATTAAGCATGACATAAAAAAATAGTATTTTATCTGATCTTTTAAACGCCGTCCGGATTTTTTTAAATTTATTTAGCTGTTTCCGAAATATCGCAGTTTGAAGTTGAGTTAAAAAAAAAATTTTTTTTACGAACTTTTGAGCGGTACTGTAAAGTAGTGAAATATCAACAAAATCATGAAAGAAGTGTTTAAATACCTAATCTAAAATGTGGATTCGTGCAAAAATATGATGCGGATATTTGTAAATCTTATTTTTCTGACTTGATTGCATAATTACATTCATAAATAAAGTTCTAGAGTGCAATTTCATATTATAAATAATAATACAAAGTCTGCGAATGAGCTACAATCAGCCAAAAACGTCGAAAAAATGAGTTTTTTGCATTTTTAACTATGGCGCACCAACAGGAAATATCTGGAAAAATTCAGGCAAGTAATTTTAAACAAAATACAAGTTTTTTGCAAGAATTGGCCCTGTACCGCATTTCCCGTGAAAATAGGGAGGGTTTCAATTTTTTTTCATCCGTTTAGGTTATATAGCATCATCAAATCTTTATGAAAAAATTCTACGTGATTTGTAACCATTTAATCTATAAGCACAATTCCCTTGGGGCTTTTTACCGACTAGATGCGGAGAAAAAAAATAAATAGTGAAAAAATCATTTTTTTCCATGCTGTGGACAGGGGAGAGGGGCCGCGGTCTGCAAATATGACGAAAATTATTTTTTTTTCATCCAAAACAAAGTTACAAGGTCAAACAAAAATTTCAGGGACAGGGCAAAATTGACTATCTTAAGGGGGGGTACCCTTTATGTATTCGAAGCCTTCATCAGAAGAATTATTTTCCACCTCGTGGGAAAACATAGTATATTACACACCAAGGGAGGTAAAGTACTGGCGAGTCCATAGCACATATATTTGCCACCTCGAGCCGGAGGCGAGGGTGGCAAATATGTGCTATGAGCTCGCCATTTTACCTCCCGTGGAGTGTATACTATTTTTTGCCATACCCAGGCCGAAACTATGACTTTTGTTTTTTGGCACCGGGACGAAAGTCGTAGTTTTGGGCAGGGTATAGTGAAAAATTATTTTTATTCTTCTTTCTGGGGTGATTCCGGACAAGCCTACAAAGTTTTATCTAAATCGTTGAATAACACTTCTTTAGTATTATTTATGACAGGGGTGACTCGTGATCAGCCCTTCTCAGGATAGTTAACGTCGGAATTTCTTAGTGTCTAGCAACTCAAAAGGACCAAATATGCCGAATTGTTCGAGAAATGATTGCCTAGATTGGTTAGATTGATTCACGTACCTAATTGTGGTATGAACACACGTAATGAGCAAATGTTCAGATAAACGGACTTTTATTTATTCGGGTTACTGGGTTTTGGTTATTTGGGTTATCGGGTTATTGGGTTATTGTTATTATTATTATTATTAACCTCACCCTAGCCCGATCATTCGTGTACATAGATGAAGAAAATAATAAATTTGACCCCTACATGACCATGGAGGGGTCAACCGCACCCCACACATAATACCTTATCTGAACGTAGAATTTCTTGCTCTTTCCAAATCCGGGATCAAAAATGGGGATTCCAATTCGAAAAATCACTTTGAGCTTCAAATGACGATAAAAATAAATCTCAAGGTCAAAACTAATTTTATAGAAAGATGGCCCCCATTGTCCCGAATAACTTTCGTCCAAACAATTTTTTTATACAGCGCCAACTGTCGAAAATATCTCGGTGGTTTCTTTAAAACGGGACACCTCATATATATATATATATATATATATATATATATATATATATATATATATATATATATATATATATATATGTGTGTGTGTGTGTGTGTGTGTGTGGTAAGTGTGTATTTAATTATTTAGAAACGTTAGTTGTAAATAGAACATTAATATTATTATTTTCTGTTATTTCTAATAATTGCATTATTTACAATTATTTATAGTTATTCACAGATATTTACATTTAGAAACTGTTGAAGATATCAGGACTAAGTTTAAGCTTGAAAAATGAATTCAAATGTAGTCATAATTTTCTTTTCTAATAATATTAATTAATAAAACTCCTTCTCACCTTCAATATATATTAACTATACGACTTTGACCCATTAATAATTTTAAAAAACCTTATCCGATGTTTTAAATTCGTTTGAGTTGTCGAAAACTTGATTTTTGAAAATTTTGGTACTTTCCGTAGACTTTTCCAACCAATTCTCAACTAATTAACTTCAAAATTTCCTGAGACTTTTAGTATATATATCTTCACAAAATAACAATTCTGGAATTTTCATAAGATAAGTTGAAGTAAATGTTGAATTAAATTACTTATATAAAATTCACAAAAATATGTATTTTTATCAACTTTGAAATTCTCTTTATTTTTAAAAACTAGAACTGTGATTTTGTAAAGATATATAAACTGAAGATCTCTGGAAATTTTGAGGTCAAATGGTTTAAAATTGGCTGAGAAAGATTTTGGCAAGTACCAAAATTTAGAAAATCAAGTTTTCGACTACACTGAAAAAAAAACCCGAAGCCAGCGCTGCGAAGTTAATCTGAGCGGTTGCATGCGAACAACATTCGAAGTGAGTGATTACAGAAAATCGTTATGTATGAATGCGTAACCATGTCGCTGTAAATAATTACGACTTTCTGTGTAAACGATTACGCTAATCCGAGCAGAGCGCCACAACTGTGTTGCAAGCACGCTTGCTCCGACTCTCCGGCATCGCGCGTGCAGAAAGCCGAAACCAAGCACTGCGACAGAGCTGCGAGCTTGCTTGCTCCGACTCTCCGGCATCGCGCGTGCAGAAAGCCGAGACCAAGCACAGCGGCAGAGTTGCGAGCACGCTCTCTTTGACCCTGCGGCATTTCTCATGCAGAAAGCCGAGACCAAGGGTAACGACAGAGTTACAGGCTCGCTCACTTTGAATTTCTGAATATTGACGTACCAAAAGCGAGGCCAAGCACTCTAAACGTTAAAAATTTACATTTAAAAAAGCTAAATTTCTTTTTCTTTTCTTTTTTTTGTAAGTTTTAACACTTTATGTGAAGTATAATTTATTTAAGTAAAATTCTATAATATTATAAAAATTAAATTTTATTTCATAAAATTTTATTTAAAATGTTTCTTAACTTACAAATTGATGTGATATTTTACTTTTACCATTATTCGCCTGAGTATATTAATGTAATAATGTAAATTTATAATTTTGATTTATTTTTAATACCTTATTTGTGCGATTATTAGTGCTTTTATACCTTCGAATTGATTTTAACTTTATTTTAATCTATCGTATTTTTATATATTCGTATTTTTATAAATTCGTATTTTTATAAAGCTGATGATGAATAAAATGTACTCGTCAAGCGTAACGATTTCAGTTTCTCTTATAGATGGTGAAGTTACAATTCCAATAATTATAAAATTAAACTTAGATAATTCAAAGTAATTTACAAAAAATTCGTCTAGATATTTATAAGTAGTCATTTATTAAGTTATTCTTTATAAACTATATGATTGTATTCTTACAAATTTCGTATAAGAATGTAGTTCTCTTGGTGTATGAGGGAAGATATGATATTTACAATTGATTTTTATGTCGTGTAATGGTATTATTATTATATATATATATATATATATATATACACACATGATATCTGATAAAATATTTATTACGTTTTCTTCAAAATTTAATACGTTTGAAGAAAAAATTATTATGATTGATTATAAAATGACTATTTTTCATACTTTTTTATGAATTAAGAAGTTTTCAGTTATTTCCCCGTTGTCGCTAAAATTTAATTATTCTTTAAAAATAAAAAAAAATTATTTAAGTCGTTAAATAATAAAATAACTTGGGCAGTTATTGTGTATATTGAATAGTAATTTTTCTCTAAACAAGTAAACTAAAAAATCTACATATTGTAATTTCTAAAAATTCAATTACATTCTAGATATTTTTAAGAAAGAAGTTTCTATTAAATTTTTATTTTGGTTTGATAGTCTTGAATAAAAAATTCATTAAATTATTAATTTTAAAAAAACTTTAAACAATAAAAATATTTCTGTTAAGAAATTTAAGAAAGTTAAAATTTTTATGTTAACATTTTAACTTTGAAAATTACATAAAAAAAATTTGTGTTTCATTTGTAACACTTATGTGTGTTAAAATTACAAGTTTTTTCTACTGTGCACTTTATTTTTTTAAATTTTCAATATAAAATATAGTGAATATTCATTAGTTCTGAAGAGGGTAGTTAGATACGATCTAAAAACATTGGCTACATAATAAAAGTTTTTTTAGCAAAAACATTTTGGTTCGTTTTTGATCAATATGTTTACTTTTCAATTTAATAAATCTCATTTTACTTCAAAGCTACAAAAGAATTAATAAATGTACTTAGAACCGGTACATACTTTTTATATCGTTATAAACTTTAAGAAAGTATAAAATTACATTCATCCCTACTCAATTGAATAAATATTATATATAAAATATTATAATAAATATCATTTTCTTAAAAATACGTTAAACAATTAACAAATGCAATTTAATAAGCTATATATATATATATAATATTTATAAAATATAAAAGAAATAACGCTGCTACTTTTTTGAAATTATTGTATTTAAAATTGGAACTACGACCCAAAAATCAATAGTAAATATCTTCCCTCTAACGCGAAGCCAACTCCATTTGAATAAGAAACTTGCAACAATACAATAATATAGTTTATAAAGAATAAGTCAATAATGACTACTTATAAATACCTAAAGAATTTTTTTTTTCAAATTACTTTGAACTTTCTGAGTTTCAAAATGTCCTAATAAATCTATAAATATAAAAAAAATAAGAAGGATTAAAATAAAGTTAAAATCAATTCAAAGGTATAAAAGCACTAATAATCGCACAAATAAGGTATTAAAAATAAATCAAAATTATAAATTTACATTATTACATTAATATACTCAGGCGAATAATGGTAAAAGTAAAATATCACATCAATTTGTAAGTTAAGAAGGGGCCGAACTATCTGTCTCTGTCTAATAGCGTTTTTTATCATTTATAAAAACACTATCCTTTATAACAAGAAAAAAATAGCAGCCCCCGCTAGATATTAGTATAATTAGTAAATTTTGTAATAACTAACAAATTTTTTTACTGCGTAGTTTTTGAATAATTAGAGACCTACCAAAAAAAGATAGGTTATATTCTAGATTGCTAGTAGGTCTCTAATTAGTCAAAAACTATGCGGTAAAAAATTTGATTTTTATTACAAAATTTACTTATTATACTAATATCTAGCGGGGGCTGCTATTTTTTTTTTGCTATACCGGAAAGTGTTTATATAAATGATGAAAAACGCTATTAGACAAAGACAGATAGTTCGGCCCCTTCTTAAGAAACATTTTAAATAAAATTTTATGAAATAAAATTTAATTTTTATAATATTATAGAATTTTACTTAAATAAATTATACTTCACATAAAGTGTTAAAACTTACAAAAAAAAGAAAAGAAAAAGAAATTTTGCTTTTTTAAATGTAAATTTTTAACGTTTAGAGTGCATGGCCTCGCTTTTGGTACGTCAATGTTCAGAAATTCAAAGTGAGCGAGCCTGTAACTCTGTCGTTACCCTTGGTCTCGGCTTTCTGCATGAGAAATGCCGCAGAGTCAAAGAGAGCGTGCTCGCAGCTCTGCCGCTGTGCTTGGTCTCAGCTTTCTGCACGCGCGATGCCGGAGAGTCGGAGCAAGCAAGCTCGCAGCTCTGCCGCAGTGCTTGGTTTCGGCTTTCTGCACGCGCGATGCCGGAGAGTCGGAGCAAGCGTGTTCGCAACACAGTTGTGGCGCTCTGCTCGGATTAGCGTAATCGTTTACACAGAAAGTCGTAATTATTTACAGCGACATGGTTACGCATTCATACATAACGATTTTCTGTAATCACTCGCTTCGAATGTTGTTCGCATGCAACCGCTCAGATTAACTTCGCAGCGCTGGCTTCGGGTTTTTTTTTCAGTGTACTTTGAAGAATTTAAAATATCGGTTATGAATTTTAAAAATTATTCATAGATTAAAGTTTTATATTCAATATATATTTATGTTAATAACAATAATAATAATAATAATAATAATAATAATAATAATATATATATTTAATTATAATCATATATATTTTAATTATATATATATATATATATATAATCGTGGAACTGAATACTAATAAATTTAAGTTTTAACATAAGGCTAATTATTAAAGTTGAAATTGTATTTTATAAAATAATACAATAATTCATAAGTTATTAATTATAATAATTATGTAAACTTTTTAATTATAGGATAAAATAATATTAAATTCGTGATTATTATTTTCATAGTTTATATAAAATATTATGTAAATTTTATAAGTATAGATTATTTAGAGTGAAATATAATGTAACTTTAAAAATAAATCCAATAGAATAATGATAATTTCCAATCATTATATTTAATTAAAATTTTAGAGTGATATTTAAGAATATTATTTATTTTCCGCATTCTTAATAAATAATTTGCAAATAATAAGTAAATTTTCTTAGAAATGTTTACTATTTTATGGGAAATTTTACTTCCATCTAGACAGATCATATATATGAATTCATAATTATAGACATAATCAGGAAAATTTATCCATAATCCATATATTTTTCTATCTATATAATTGACTATTAAAAATAATTTAATATTAAAAATATTACTTCTTAAGATTGTATTTTATAAAACGTATGTTAAAAAGATACTAAAAGAATATTTTTATATTATGTTATGATAATTTTTCAAATAATATATTCTAAAAATTAATATATTTCTGTTAATAAAAATATTATTGCTTTTGTGAAATTATTATTAATACATTCAATTCTGAACAATTTTTACCTAAATGACAATTCATATAAATACTAACACACTTACATATGAATATGTTATTAAGGTTACATGAATGTTATTTATGAAGAATTATTTACAAATAAATTTTCAATCACTAATGTATTTTCATGAAATTAACTCGAGTACTTTATTCTCTGAATGATATTTGAATAAAACTTCAATTGACTAAATTATGTTATACAATTATAAATGTATAAATTTATTTAATAGTTCATCAAACGAAATGATTATTCATGAAATATATTATTCATACATATATGTTACACAAATAATAATTACAATGGATGATAGTTAAATGAAAATTTTTATTTTAAGAATCATAGCGTTGAAATTTATTTTGATGAAAATGTTATTCGACTGATATTTTCAATTGTGTTTTGATACTTCATAGTTTTCCTTCGGGTTTTAATAATTTTTTATTAATATTAAGGATTCATTCATAAATTATAATATCAATGATATGGAAATGAAAAAACCAATATAAAATTAAATATGATATAACCTTACTTGTGATACATACACTTCGTAATATTTATATTTTATTAAGAATTCACATTTGATGCAAATAAAATTGTTGGTTAATTGCAAATAGTCGATTTATTGTTTTGTAATATTCGAATTTCAAAATAACCAGAATATTTCATTTTTATCTTATAATCGTGTATTTAAATTAAGTATTTCGTATTGTAACGGTATTCTACCGTGTTTGAATCTTGCGCGCTTAGGTATTAAAATAGGATAAACGCTCGGTCATATATCTCGTCTTAGGCGAGTAAAGAAGTGCGTATCTTGACGACCAGCACGCGAGAGAGAAGCTCGCCGGCCGTGAGGCACTTCAGAGAGTTTCCGGCTACCGTTGCGTTAGCACGAAACCTAAGCCACGCTGTGCTTATTAGAGAATTTTGCCACGTGGTCATATAATACGGTAGACTAAGTTCGCATTTGATAGAGCGAGACATTGTCTTAATCAAAAGTCGTGAGTTTATACCGACTTGCGTATTATATTATATTTGCAAGTTGTCACTCTCAGAAATTCTTTCTGTAGAGTTTTGCTTGACCGCTTTTCGCACGTCTTAGCGGTCAGCCATTAAGTGCCAGCAAATACGTTGATCGGCGAGTATAGGATTCCACCAATTTACGCCAAGGCAACCACGTTGGCAGAGCTCAGCGGAATTCAAGGATCGGGAAGAGACGTCTTCCACCGACCTAGTCTAGATCATCTACGTATTGGTTACGTACAGGGGAGGAGCTACGGTAACGGGCGAGCAGCGTCTACGTGCACGTAAGTAATTAGTGTAAGCTGGCCAGTGCGTTACTGTGAGTATAAGCATACTTAGGATATCCAAGTGTCTCTTCCTCGAGAGATACTTGTTCGGGTATATTGTATTATCGGTCATATAACCGATCAGCGTCATAAGCGAGTACTGTTTAGTTCGCGACGCGCCCTCCCTTTGCTCACTCTCTCATTTGATGCGTACATTACTTTTCTTATATTGTTTAATTTCATTTTCGTTTAATTCATATTTTATCTTTATATCTATATTTTTCTTATAATAAATTAATTTTGTTTTCTATTAACCCTTTGAAGCATAGTGGTAAGTATACTTACCACCTAAATTCTTTCTCTATTTAATTATTTATTCTCGTTACAACGGGTTTAAAATGGGTTTTTTACTTTTCGTTCATCCCTAAGATGTTAAAGGACACGTAGAAAAATTGCACATTCCTTGGACAACAATATTTTATTGTTTATAAACAATCATATGCAAAAAAAACGTGATTTTTCGGGAGAAATTCATTTTTGACCACGTTTTTGGTCTTATTCTTATGAAAATGTATACACAAGGGTTTTTAGGGTCGCTGAATACGAATTTGGCGTCAGATTTTGAAAATTCAAAATGGTGGTTAAATGAATGAAAATTCACGTAAATCCGGCTTTTTTCTTTATTTCCTAGGAAAAATCATATTCCAGTTCTCGAAGTCATTAATTATAAATTTAGTATCAGGTTTGTCAAAATAAAAAATGGCGGATCCAAAATGGTGGCCAAAAAAACGAAAATTCACGTGGATTCTAGTTTTTTTTTTAGATTTTTTGAGAAATATGTGGGTATTTTAGTTTTCGAAGACGCTGATTATAATATTTGAATTAAGTATACGAAATTCACAACTGCGGGAGCAAAATGGCAATATAATATCAATTTTCATAGATCTTGCTCTTTTCCTGGAAAATTAGTGTTCAAGTATCTTATTGAATGATCAGAGATCTGAAATTCTTTTGTAAGAGTTTGAAATCTGACTTCTGAAGATTATTATGACTTTATTATTCACAATTTTGACGAAGAATTACACAATCATTTAGTGTCACTCACTAGGAGAGTATCACATCTCCGGATCATGGATTTTGCTCTAACTTTGAGATAGGTTTTCAGATGTCAAAATATGGAAAAAGCCAGAGTTATAGACCCCAACGCTCAATATTTCTCTAGTTGCAGGCAATTAAAGAAAATCACTAAAAAAGTTACTAGATTTTTAAACGCTTATAATTCTTCAGCATTAATAGCTAGATGCTTGTAACTGTTTTTAAATGAAAGCTGCGTTCAAATCCTTTCGAAAAAGCACCTATAGCATATCAAAATATTATTTTTTCCCAAAGTTACAGCGTTATTAAAATTGTACTACATTTTAACATTTATCATTAATTAATATTTTTAAAAGGAAATTCAGCTCAAATTCTTATAACGCTGTAACTTTGAGAAAAAATAATATTTTGATATGCTATAGGTGCTTTTTCAAAAGGATTTGAACGTAGCTTTCATTTAAAAATAGTTACAAGCATCTAGCTATTAATGCTAAAGAATTATAAGCGTTTAAAAATCTAGTAACTTTTTTAGTGATTTTCTTTAATTGCCTGCAACTAGAGAAATATTGAGCGTTGGGGTCTATAACTCTGGCTTTTTCCATATTTTGACATCTGAAAACCTATCTCAAAGTTAGAGCAAAATCCGTGATCCGGAGATGTGATACTCTCCTAGTCAGTTTTTTAGAGTTTCTAAAAAACTAATTTGAATATTTCCGAGTGAGGGACGTTGATGATTAATAAATCCTGTAAAAGATGTTCGAAAATTCGCAGCTTCACATATATCAAAACTGATAATCGTTATTGATTTTCTTAGATTACATGTCCCGGAGGCTCAAAAACGTTGACGGATAAGAACCAATATGCGTGAAATCCTTTAGAAATTTTTTCATATTCATATGACTTGAAGTCCAACGAAACCGATATTCTTAAAATTTCTGTTCAAATTATTTTTCTTTACCTACTCGCTACAAGGTGGTTTCCCAAGATCACTAATTTTAAACTCTTCAGAATTATGTGAATCCATGACTGTATGCTTGATTAGAAAAAGATTATGTATCAATAACATTTAGGAAATCAAAATAATGTACGAACTATAACTGTATTTAGATACAATTCAAAACTCGATACTTTATTGAAAGTATATAGGTTCCTCTTTTGCTAAATATTTTCTGCTTATAAATTACGCAAAATTTGTTGATACTGGCTAGATTATAATACTATAGGAAAACTCGTGATCACTGGAATTTTGTTATATGAAGAATATGGGAAAAAGTAAAAGGAGGGTAGTAATAACTGATGTTCCGAGTGATTCGGAATCAGTTGATGGAATGTGTGATTCCGAAAACGAAGAAGAGGTTCTTGTTCCAAGAATACTAACGAAAGGACTTAGCCCTCCCTTGGATGATATTGGTCCAGATGCTCAAACGTCAGATGAAGAAGATACTGAACCTGCTTCAGGGAGTCAAGTT
Organism: Anastatus disparis; assembly: GCA_017163975.1. Taxonomy (NCBI): domain Eukaryota; kingdom Metazoa; phylum Arthropoda; class Insecta; order Hymenoptera; family Eupelmidae; genus Anastatus; species Anastatus disparis. Next base: position 593,371 of record JAFFSR010000100.1, read on the forward strand.
TGGACATCTATGGCTCGACCTAGAACAGATATCCCATTCTCCAAAGATTTTGGCCCTAATATTCCAGATTCTGTTGATTCTCCGTCAAAAATATTTCTCCATCTATTTCCTGAGCACCTTCTCGATCATATTGTGCAACAAACAAATTTGTATGCTACTAAAAAAAAAACAAAACACGATCCTATTACCACAGATGAACTTAAAATATTTTTAGGTATCAATATTCTGATGGGTGTGAAAAAACTACCTTCCTATCGAGATTACTGGAGTAGCAATCCTCAGTGGCATGACTCTTACATATCTCCTCTGATGACCGTGAATCGATTTGGATTCTTTTTATCTCATCTTCATATGAATGATAGTTCTAAGGAACCAAAAAAAGGGGAGCCTGGGTACGATAAATTGTATAAGTTGAGACCTCTTCTATACGAACTTACTCAGACTTTCAAAAATAGCTGGAGACCAGGACAGAATCAATCAGTTGATGAATCTATGATTAAATTCAAAGGAAGAAGCAGTATGAAGCAGTATATGCCAGCCAAACCAGTCAAACGAGGGTATAAGGTTTGGGTTAGAGCAGATGAATCTGGGTTTGTTTGTGAATTTCAAGTTTACACCGGCAAAACTGAAAGTGCTGAGAAAGGATTAGGACTGAGAGTAGTAAAAGAACTTACACGAGAACTTATTGGTGGCAATCATAGAGTATTTTTTGATAACTTTTTTACTGGAGTTCAACTAATGATAACTCTGAAACAGGATCAGATTTTTGCATGTGGTACAGTGAGACAAAATCGGGCTGGTTTGCCTAAATCTGATAAAAAAACTGACCAAAAATTGGACACTGGAGAATCTCAGTTCAAAACTTCTAATACAGGTTTGATATGGATGAAATGGATGGACAAGAAACCAGTTTTTTTCTTGTCAAACTATCATGATCCTTCTGAAATGACTATTGTCAATCGTAGACAGAAGGATGGTTCTGTGCGCTCCATAAGTTGCCCTGTAATGAGTTCAGATTATAATCATCATATGGGTTATGTTGATTATTCTGATCGACTCGTAGCTTCTTACAGGATTGATAGAAAATCAAAAAGATGGTGGTTGAGAATATTTTGGCATTTTGTTGACGTCACAGTAGTAAATGCATATATTTTATACACAAGTAAGAATTTACAGCCAGCCATGACATTGAAACAATTTCGAGGTTTGCTAGTTGAACAACTAGTAGGCTCTAAAATTCCCACCAAGAAGGGAAGGAAACGACAAGATAGATCAGACACTCGCACAACAAACAAGCCTCAAGTATCAATAGAAAAAAGGCACTCTCAAGCAGCTCATATGCCTGAATGCACGGATGAGTCTAAAAGATGCTCACATTGTAGTACAAAGAGGAATCAAAAAAGAACGACCTGGATTTGTGTCACCTGTAAAGTACCTTTGTGTCTTGTGTCAAATCGTAATTGCTTCCGAGCATGGCATGAATAATATTCTATGAATAATTACAACTATTTTAGGACGAAAAAATTTCTCACTTTATACTATTATGACATTTGAAAACAAGGAAAGTAGACCAATGGAAATAAAACTAATAAATTCAATTTATAATTTATTGAAAAATTAAAAAATTACCAAAAATAACTAAAAAATTTTAAAAATACAAAAAAAAATTAAAAAAACAAAAAAAGACAAAAAAAAAAACAAAAAAAGACAAAAAAAAAAAACAAAAAAAGACAAAAAAAAGACAAAAAAACCAAAAAAAGACAAAAAAAACAAAAAAAGAAAAAAAAAAAAAAAAAATGGAGCTACATCTCATCACGTCCTCGTCGTTAGCTCTGGATCACGCCAAGAATGAGAAAATTTTCGTTTATCATCTTGAATTTACCGTCTTGAATACAAATTTTCAAAGATGCTATGTTAGATTCGTCCCCAGCTACTCAAAAAATCCTTACATGATTGGTTTTATAAAATTGGAACCCGTAGGTAGGATAAATAGTATCCATCATCTTGAATCCACCGACTTGCCTCACCAAATGTGTGCCTTATTTCATAAATCTGATATCAGATTCGTAATCAGTGCACGCAGGAATCCTTCTATGCAGAGTTTCACAAGATTTGAGCTCATAGACGGGAAAATAAATATCTACCATCTTCAATCCGCCATCTTGGATGCGTCTTTTCATGATTCTGTCATCAGATTCGTAATCAGTGCACGCAGGATTCCTCCTAAGCAGAGTCTCGCAAGATTTGAGCTCATAGACGGAAAAATAAATATCCACCATCTTGAATCCACCATCTTGGATACAGAATTTCATAAATCTGACATCAGATTCATAATCAGCGACCCCAAAAACCTTAGTATACCAATTTTCATCGAATAACTCTTAATAGAAAAATGTGTGCTTCAAAGGGTTAAAACGTGCTTTCAAATAATTTAAATTGCCTGACTATATTTAACATAAAATATATATTTCCCGTTGCTTACTCCGACGCCTCCGCGGTCCTTGTGAGCAGTTATAAATTATTTAGTTACGGAATATCATATATTTTAATATAACGTATTTTGGAATCTGCCTCACAAAGGAAAACTGCGCTACCGGCAACGCATCTCTCGATCAGATAAGAGAGAGAGAGAGAGACGCAGTGTGTGCAGCAAGCGACAAGTATATCACATAAGACTTTGTCGTTTATCAATAGGTTTGATTAGCTAGCACAATCGGAGTTCGCTGTGTAATATTTAGTAAAATTTCTTATAGTTTCAGCGACTTCGTATAAAATTAAATTTGAAGACTTAGCTAAAAAGTAATATTTAATTAAAAGCTAATTCTTTCTTTTTGTAACGGGCAAAATAACCGTTACAGTATGTATAAAATACATATGTGAGGATATTATCATTAGAAATAAACTCGAAATTGGTTTTTAAGTATGTTTCACGTAAAAAGGTGTATTTTTAATTTTATTGTTCAAAATAATAGTCATATATTAAGGTCAAGAATCTAAACATAAGAGCCGTTCTTCAGTGATATTACACGTTACACGTAACTCGTTACACGTTTTAAAATTTTGTTATCTGATGTCAACTGAATTCAATATCCAAACGATACTCAAGTTCGAAATAATACGAGATACTCATGATTACCTATGAAGTCGAGCTCAATTTTCGACTTTTGTGAATTATGCCTAACAATTTACATACGATTTAGGACATTCTTTACTTTTTTCCCTTGGTGAAAAATATACTATTTAATGTGAAATATTCTTGGAAATAAAGCTTAAGTTTCCTTTTTTTTTTAAGTTCCTGGTCCTATTCGATTACTTTATATTATTTAGTTTCACTGATTTTTAGTATAAAGTAAATCTTCATTCAAAATTTATTTGTTGTTGTCGTTTTTGATATTTTCATTTTAAATATTAAACTACACATATTTTCTTTTTATTAAAAATCGGTGAAGTTAATTATATGCATGTAATTGAACAAAACTACATGACATTCCATATATGACATATTTAAACTTAGCCTTATATTGTATGTGTAATAAACTTAAGCTTTTTTTCATATTTGTTTATATATACAATAATGTATATTTAAATTTAATATTCTAAAGTTAATTTACTTTTCAGTGAATTTTAATTATTATTGTAATTAAAGTATTTACCACCTTATTTTACGAATCTCCGGTTCTTCGGATTCGTGCATTTTTTTGGTATGTGCTTCGAGTATATATACGTGGAGGCAGCATTTTATATGGTGAATTAGTGGATATTTTAACGATGATGTGAAAAAGAAAGAAAATAAATACTTAAATATTGTCTCCCTGGTGCAGCGCTTACGGGAGCGTTACGCGAGAGAGATAGGATTTAAGTTAATATCTTCTTTCTCTCTACCTAAAGTTGACACCACTTTTTAACATGGCATGCTTCCTCCATAGTATATCAGCTCTAAGGGTATGTGTAATTATTTTTGTAATAAGATTTTCTTTTTATATTGTTTCCTATATAATTAGTAGTTATTATATATTAAAATGAAACTATTTTTTTCTACAGTTCTTGGCTCCTACGGATCTGCGCATTTTATCGTAATAAGAATAGCAATTTTCATTGAGTCCTATATAATGAGTAGTTATCATATACAAGCACTTTTTTGGGCCTCTTTCTTGGGTCTTATTTGGGCTTTAGTATATGTATTTCTCTCTTCATCTATGTTTCACTATATTTTGTTTTATTATCTTTTTTCACTCTCTATTCTTTCTTCCTTCATTTTTCTTTTACTCTCTCCATCTTCAGCTAACCTTCTTAATTTTCTCTTTTTTTTAAAGTATAGATTTTAATAATGATATAATATTAGAGTCTACACTTGATTAACTTCTAGAAAAAGAGAAAATATTTGTCGACAGAGCATCTCCAAATGCAGTTGAATTAATCTTAATCAGCTTATTTTTTATTGAAGTTTTGTCAATTTTTATCTAAATTTTGTATAATTGAACTGACTTTATAAATGAATTCAGCTAATTTAAAGGCAAATTTATCCTGCTTCTGCTAAATTTCAACTGAATTTTTGCTAACTTTTATACAACCTTCAGCTATTTTTTAACCAACTTGTTACTCCTATTTTAACAAAATTTCAACTAACTGGGGCGACGATTGATTCTTATACACGGTGGCAGCGTTGATATCTTTCTATATATCTTTCTATCTTTCTATAATAGTTTTTAAAGAATTTTAGTTGTTGAGCCCTTATATCTTACCCATAGAACTCTTATTTTCCACCCTTTTATTTGATGAAACCCATTTTCTATTCATTTTACACCCATTTTCTTCTTTTTTCAACTCTACACCACACCCAACAAAAATAACTGCTGATACCCACGTAAAGATACTCAAGTTCCAAGTTATACTCAATACTGAAATCACGTTTATGAATACGAACCTTATAGACGAATCTCAATCTTGTGAATACTAAAGATTATCAAATTCCAACCTTAATCTTAAATTTGCACATGCACACACAGAGAAAGGAAAATACCTAAAAAAAATGTACTAACTTAAGTCAGTAGTCAAAAAAACATTACCAGTCGTTTTTTAATTGATACTCACAAGGAGAGTGTTTCACCTTCGGGTCACCGCTTTTGCTCAAATTTTGGGAATGTTTTCTGGATGCAGAAATATGAAGAAAGCCAAAATTTTAAAGGCCAACGCTCAATATTCCTCTAGTTACAGGCAATTGAAAAAAATCACTAAAAAAGTTACTTGATTTTCAAACGTTTATAGTTCCTCAGCATTATTAGCTAGAAGCTTGAACCTTTTTTTAAAAGAAAGCTGAGCTAAAATCCTTTTGAAATAGTAGTAATAGCATGTCAAAATATTATTTTTTCCCAAAGTCATAGCGTAATAAACATTAGACCCAATTTCAGCTTTTGTTATTAATTAATGTTTTAGAAAGAAAAATCAGGTCCAATATTTATCACGCTATAACTTTGGGAAAAAATAATATTTTGAGATGCTATAAGTGCTATTTCGAAAGGATTTGAGCTCAGCTTTCATTTAAAAAAAGGAATAAGCTTCTAGCTAACAATGCTGAGAAACTATATGCATTTGATAATCTAGTAACTTTTTTAGTGATTTTCTTCAATAGCCTGTAACTAGGGGATTATTGAGCGTTGGCCTCTAAAATTTTGGCTTTCTTGATGTTTCGGCATCCAGAAAACATTCCCAAAATTTGAGCAAAATCGGTGACCCGAAGGTGAAACACTCTCCTTGTCAGTACATAAATTAAGACAACCTATATTAGTTCATCTTTTAACGCGTCTTACCCCAAAAATTATTTGGTATAGTACCGAATTTTTCCGTATTACGGAACTTAATGATCTTATACTAACATATTATCTATATAATGCGCACTGCTGCGCTGTCAAGTATAAAACTTCAATATAGTTAAAACTCAATAAAGCAAAAACCATGAAATTGTAAAACAATTTTTAACAGTTGATAAATATAATGTAAATCATATAATATATAACAATTCTGAATTACTAATAATTAATTTTAAACTCATAAGCTAACTATTTTAAAACGAAGTATAGCAGATGAACATGTATTGTTCTATTCCTTAAATATCACGAATTAGAAAATTAATTATTAGTAAATTAAAAGTGTTATATATAATAATAATAATTCTATATTTATCAGTTTTCAATTTTAGTAACAGAAAAAGCCGCACCAAAAGAGAATAACAATCACATTTTCTGGAAAATATTGCCCTTGAATTAAGTAGGTGAAATGTCAGTATTAGTACTGGAAGAAAAGACACTAAGCATCGAAAATTTTTGCTCTCGCTTAATAATATAATAGTACCAACATTAGTCCCGAAAATTCAAGCTATGTACTAATTAAAATTATATTGTCACTTTCATTTAAAATACCTAAGTACATAAATTAGATATACTAGATTTAGTACCTATTTCAACAGTACTAACGAATATAGCCGCTTATAGAAGCGTACTCTCAAATGGGAAATTTCTGCCAAAAATGAGTTACCCAGCTATTGAGGGCGCCACTAGATCCCATGTATTTTTATATCTATATATATCAAATTTTTCATATGTATAGATATACAAACAATGTTGAAGTGTTACC